>JAOXJM010000052.1:49138866-49191473 GCA_026413425.1 Tringa solitaria
GCCTTGCCCCCCCCCCACCCTCCCGCCGCCGGCTCCCGTCCGCGGAGCGGCACTGCCCCACCGTGGCCACCGCGGGGGCTACCAGATCTGCTGCTCCCCGGGATCCCACCCCATTCCCAACCTTCCTTTGCCTCCTGACCTCACCCGTCATTGAAAAAGGGAAAAGCGAACTCCCTGGAAAGCCTGGGCTTTTTGGGAAGTTGGGGAGTGCCGTTGAAAGGGGACCCCGAGGGGTTGAAACCCAAGCGCGGGGCTTAATTTCATCCAGATGTTCGTGCAAGGGTCCGAACGTCTTTCACTGAATTTCACTGAATTCTTAGAGTTGGAAGGGACCATCGAGATCACCTAGTCCAACTCCCCTGCTGAAGCAGGATTGCCTAAAGCGTATTACTCAGGACTGCATCCAGGCAGGGCTTGAAAATCTCCAAAGAAGGAGGTGTGTGGTGTTTAAGGGTGTGTTTTTAAGGGTTGGATCCTCAGGAGGAGTGAAGCACAGGTTGAGTGCCCGTTTTCTGCCCAGGGAGAAGTTTGATCCCAGGGTCTAATAGAGCAACATCAGAGGAGCAAGAACCTACCGCAGCCAGAGCTGCCAGTTCCCACCATAAAAGCACAGCACAAATAGAGCCCACTTGTGTCTGAAACCAGAGGGGACAATTCAGGACCCATCAGTGCGCAGACAGACCCAGCTAGTAAAACCACACAAGGGTAAAAGCTGTATTCTCTGTTGAAAACAAGCCTGGGGAGAAGATTACACAGCCCACCAGCTGTGTAATCATCCCAGATCTCCTCAGATCACCCCAGATCTCCTCCCTGCCTCCAGGGTCAGGCGGTTTTCAGAACTCAATTTATATTCTTTGTCCATACCAAGGGGAAAAAGTGACCCTGCAGCTTCCTTTAATTCTCCTCTCCAGCTCCAAACCTTTAGAGAAAAAATGGGGACCTGGAGGTCACCAGCTCCACCTTACATGCAACTGTAACTCTGATGAGAAACGGCCACATGGGCCTAGTTTTGGTGAAAAGGCCTCTAAGCACCTCAGTTGATCTTCAGTGCCATCTCTTCCAGCTGGACACAGGAATGTGCCCCAAACAGAACCCCTCAACTGCACCCTTCAAGCTCAACAAGGAGCTGACACACCTGGCTGCATCTTCTGCAGTACTTAAGATTAATATTTAAGCACATCAAAGCATTATGAAAAATTCTAATAATACTCAACAGTTGGGTTTGAGGTTCTCCCACTGATTGTTTCCTACCACCTGTGCAAATGAAGCTCGTTACCAGCCTTTTTTTTTCCAGCAGGATGACCAGATCCATTATAGCCAAAACTCAACCAACTTGCATGTAAAGATTTTTATCTGGAAAACAAGATGTATCTTAGCAGGTTGCATTTTTTCGTTTTTCTTTACTTATCAACGCACACTTTCTAGCACGGAGAGCCTTTGAGAAATTAATTTCCATCTGAAAACAAACAAGGGCTGAGACAGTTTACAAAGGAACCCATCTTTCAAGGACATTTCCTTTTAAATTGCACAATGTGGCTCTTAGCAAGGAAAATAAATAAAACTTAATCCCTCTGCATTCCAGCTGGCATTTTTTCCCCAAGCTAGAAGCGAACAATCAATTTAAAGAAAACTCAGACTATGGTCAATTAAGGAACTGTATATCATTTCATTTATAAGTACCAGATACCTATTCAATTGATTGTTTTGATCCAGTTAAGTCAGTTTTACATTTTAAATTCCTAAGATTTAAGTCATTTATCCACATCGCAGTCCCGGGCTTTTCACATCTGTTGCTGCAAAATTCTGCAGATCGTCTGGGCTTTGGCTGTTGTATTATCTGAGAGAGTTTCAGCTACCACATTTATTTAAGGATGTGGATTATAAGCCTCCAGGAAACGGCAACCACCGGGAAAAATCACGTCTAATTACTTGTAAGTTAGAAATCTTTTTTCTTTTTTTTTAATTTGGGTTGGTTGCTTATGTATATAAATTGTTTTATATCTTATCTCTTTAACAAGGATGGTCATCTATAGGTTTATGTGTGCCCCAGACAGGCTTTCTCAGTGTTGTTTAATACACTCCAAGTTAGAGAGAGTTACAGAGACTTCACCAAGTTTCACAGGCCACCTTTTTCTCTAAAAGACGGTAGTTTTTTTCAGGAGAATAATCAATACCTTAAAGCCACAGAATACATTTGTCGAGTGGTTTTATCAACTGAATCGTAGCTTCCTTTATGAGAATAGATGGAATTTCCCTGGCCAGAGTCTCCGTGTCGGCACGGGGCGTTCCCAGGCACAGCCATGGAGTTCTGCAGGGCTGAACTGCCCCAAGGAGGGAGTCGCTGCACCTCCAGCCGTGGATTCTGGCAGGGTGCTAGGAGGTAAAATGGCCATGGTTAAAAGAAACAGGCATCGTCAAACAGAAATCTAAGACCTCCAGGGTGTGGGGGAGTGAACTGTAATTGAACGTGCATATCACAAAAATGGGGACCAGTTAATTTCTACACTAACACCAAGAAAAATTGAGTTTAAAATTGCATTTCCTCACACCTTTCTAAGTGCAAGCAAAGGCAAAGAGATCAGAAAGGAACTGCATTTGCCAACCTTGCCCACAAATGTTTTTGTGGGGTAAGATCACAGGCAAGACTAAGAATAAGCAACCCTTACAGGACAGGCTTAGCTGATACGCAACAGCTCCAGACACTGCAGAGACTGAAAAGTAATGCCGGAAAATTATTTAAAGGTCTCTTGGTACAAATTTAACCAGCAGGAGGAAAAAAAAACCAGCACCAATCCACCAGTCGCCTCCACAGCCCTCCTCGAGCAGCACAAACCAGCAGTGGTCCATGGACCATTCCTTCTTGAGAACTTCCAACCCAGTGACTGCCGTGCTGACGTCCAGCCTGCTTCCAACCAAGCGGCCTTCCTGCCCTCTGCTCTCCTGACCCCAACAAAATCCAGCAACATCAGTTTCACTCCAATTTGGTTACTTTCATTCTGAAGGCAGCTGCCTTCCCGACAACATAACACGCTCCGAACAGCCAGTTCTCCTTCCCAAGCGTGGTTTCTCTTTTTAGACACTGGTATCAGCTTTCTTGTGTTTTATATCATATTTGCTAGAGATAATTTGAATTTTGAACCGACTGAAACCAAACTCCTTAACTGTCCCTGCCAGTTAGGAAAAATGTTACAAGCTGGTTCTCAAATATTCAGACAGTTTAAGCCAAAACTCTGGTATATTTTAGGAAAAGGATTGAGGTAACTTGGAAATTGAATTTAAAACCAATCAGGAAATAAAGGGACTCGGAATGAAGAGGTTTTCCCACGCTGTACATTTCAGGAACTCTCTGCCTTGGCATAAAATGAAGCGCTTCACTAGGAACAAGGAAGGAAATAGATTCTTCTGCTGCAAAACAGCCAAAAGCCAAGGCAGCTGAGAGCAGCACAATTCAAACCACGGCTTTCAACTCAAATTCCTACCCACAGACTTGGTTGCTCTTCTCATGGAGCCATCTCACCTTATGTAAATACATTTATTTCCCTGAGCAATGGGCTCCGTGAATCAGCAGTGCCGGGCTCTCGACAGGACTGACGAGGCACACACCGTCACACCGTGTTATCAGTGCTCTTATTTCCAACAAAAAACCAACCAGCCATACAATCCCCAACTGTTCCCATTATATCACCTAGCTGGAAGCATCTTTCTGAGTCCAAGCGTTCGTCAATCACGCCACCGTCAGGAGTCCATGTGAAGATGATTTCTAGCCTCAGTGATACCCTGATCGTAAACACTCAAGAAGCATTTTTTCCCATTTACTCATGCACAGCTGCAGAGAAAATCAACTCAAGGCAAGCAGTGTCCAAGAGGGAATTCTGCACCAGGCAACGCTGAGAGGTCAGGAGCGTTCACCCAGATGCTCTACAGAGCACTGAGACAGGAGGATCATTTCATTCCTTACCTCCCCGCTCCACCACAGCAGCCTTCCTTTTTTTTTTTTCCTATTCCTCTTCAAGTTACACAGTTTATTTCTTCTGCAAGCTCTAATTTGGACTGAGTTTTGGCAGTTCTCACTTCATCCCTGAACTTCCTGACCCGTTAAGATACAGCCTGTTCGGCTTATCAGTATTTATTTCCCATCCACCCCCATTCCTCGCAGGCTTATTTTTAAGTTCTTTCTAGAGCTAACTGTCCCGAGTTTTTCAGAAAGTGGTTATTTTCTCAGCATTTGAGTTGGAAAAAAAACAAAACCAAGAATGAAGCAAAACCGAACACACACACACACACACCCCCAACCCTCCCCCCTTGAGCTTTCTCTTCCAGAAGTTAGCTCTGCCTCATGAGCCCTGCAGCAACGTACACGCTCCACCTTGGCTTGCTCTTACAAACAACTCCTTGTAACAGTGTTGGCACCTAATGAAGCTAAGTTACACCTTTTAAGAAGAGTCCTTGTTCCTAGAAACTCTCGAGGCTAGCAGCCTCCCCTTTCCCTCCTTTTCCTCTTGAAAATGCCCTTCTTGCAGTAAAAAAGGTGCATCAGAAATGTTTTCATCTCATCACGCCCCTCTTGCCAGGACGCAGAACTCTGCTAATATTGCTTGAACCTCCACATCTTTCAGCACCTTTTCCAGCACAGAAGAGTTGCTTTTGGTTCACCCCAGTGGGAATGCTGCAGCATCATTTCTCCTAAAATACCCACACATACCTTCCCAGGCTGTCGGGCTCCTCTCCAGCGCCACATCCATGTCTCCGATCCGCAGTCCCAGCAGGCACCGCATTTGCTGAATCTGCTGTGGGCCATCCCTAATGAGCCGTCTCCAGGCACTCTTCTCTCTTACCCACGTTGGTGTAAATCCATAATCCTTTCCCCAGCTTTTGCATTACCGATTAGCTACGAATAATTTACAGTATAAATTAAAAGGTACATTGCCGAGAGGTCAGGCTGAGAAACAGCTTCTCAGCATAAGCAGTGATGGCAAACCTTACTTTTTTTGTTACTTTTTCCACATCACTTCCTATATTTATGAAAGTGATGATGTGACATACTGCATGGGATAGCAACGAACTGAAGTTGATGAACCCCATGGTTCCCCTTCTGCTCTGCTGCCCTCGTGTGAACACTGCGGACGAGCACAAGTTCCTCTCCTCCCTCCCTTGCCTTCACCCCGAGGTATCTGTGTAACACTCACAACCCTCCAGCCTTCGTTTCACAGGGCTGACCAAACCCAGCTCTTCTCCTCTTCCCAATCGCTTGGAGCACCGCTTGCTCCCTACCATGGAGGTGAGGAGATCTTACACAAAGGAAAAGCTCCCCATCATTGGTGTGAGGAACTTCTGGGGTCATCTTTCCACATCCAGGGTCAGCAAGCTAAGAACAGATTCTGTGAATTGAGGGAAAATCTTCATTTCACAATACTAAGAAGATCCCCACTAAAGTGCTGCCCAGAAATTCCCCATTTCCTGCCTCCACAGACTTTTGAGTGTGATTAGAATGGAAACAGTCTTAAGTTATATAGGTTAAAAGCTTGGACACATACAAAACACCTTTTTGAGAAAGACTCAATTCCGCAGAAATGCAGGCATGGAAAAGCAGGACCCAGAACACTGATTAAAAGGTGCAAAAAAAGAAGAGTTCAAGAAAAAAAATTCTCACAATTTCCCTTCCTACCCCGCTAACATACCCGGCTGTTAATAAAAGATTTGCAATGATCAGTGAAGCACGTGGTAAATCTAAATTTCTGATCAACATGCAAGAAAACAAAACTGAGATACATAATCAAAGGATGGTGCAACTGAAATTTTCTGTCTCATCCTGTCAGGTGAGACAGGAATAGGTTTGGGTTTTGCTTGGGGCTCAGCAGCAGCAGGCAGCACACAGCCTCCGGGAGCTCAGCTATTGTTCTGTCTGTACTGGCAAAGATCTGGTGGCAAGGACCAGAGGAGGCCAGGAGGTACCACCAGGACATACAGCATTGAAATGGAAATGGGGGAGAGAATCAGAAGTTCCGCTGATCTCCAAGGAGAACAGAGAGCTACTATTGCAGAAGAGCCTCTCAACACATACTAAATTCATGGAATTTCAGTACAAGAATCACATAACCAGGTGTAAAAATCTTCAAATGTAATTTATTAAGACATTCAGCTATGTCTGTCAGTCTACATCCAAATTTACTACTAAAAATAAAATAGTATCACATTTCACATTAGGAATACCAACTTTGAAAAACACTTGAGTCAAGCCTATCGTATAAATAAGTGACTAATTTCTCTTCATATCAAAATTCACATAAAAAAATTGCCTGCCCCCTACTCCCACCTATTTCCCCACCCCAGTCCCTAGTTCTACTTGAAGCCATGATGCATGTAAAAATTTAAGTATGGACATGTCCTTGTCAAAGAAAAAAAGGTGCAAACCTATTAACAGCTTTAAAAGTGGCATTTGCGGAGTCTGATCATACACAATAATGTACTCATTCCCAAAGTGCAAATATCGCCAGAGTTTAATACTGTTTTAATTCAGCTGCAAGAATTAAACATTACACAGCACAGTCCTGCAAGGCCTCTATCTGTGCCCTAAAACTCATCCCACTTTCCTCCTGCACACGGTAGCAGAGGTCAAAGTGTTCATTAGAGCTTTAGTTTACTTCATGCAGCCCAGACTGTGCCCATGATTAGCAAAAGTTTCATATACATCAAAATATTGAAGACTCCGTCATAAGAGTCAAGAGTCACTATAGATTACATGAATTCAAATGCAGTTGCCCCACCAAGAACACCCAAAGCATACACATGACATATTAAGAGTGCTTCCATCTTCCAGTACAATCACTGCTGTTGCATCTTTGATTTTTGCTTACGTGCCATAAAAAAAAAATTTTGTCAGCAAAGCTGCACCTCGGTCAGAGACGAGCAACTCGCTGCATTTACCGCCTCTCGGGTCCCCTGGGACATGGCTTGTACGCGATACCCTCTTCCTGACCAAAACAATAGCTAACGTTCTGTCCGTCTGCCTACAACCTGCCGCAGACCTCTCGTTCCTCTCATCCCTCACCTACATCTTGAAAACACTCTTTCACTGCAGTTTATTTCCAGACATCCTTCCTATGCCCGCAGTTCAGAGAGCTTCTGGAGTCATTTCTACTACATCTCACTGGAGTTACCACTACCAAGCAGCCCACAGAAATCAGCATGGGAGATTACATTTTGACCAGCATTAATAGCTAAACTTCTTTCACAGCTGTGGAAGGATAGGTTGTCTTCTGAGTCAAACTTGGATCTCTGAAATGTGTTTGTTCCCGTATCATCCTTTGCCACCTTAGACCTGGACACAAACCCTTGGGTTTTGAGCAGGGCACCCCTCCAGGGCTGCCATTAGTTCTGCAGCACAAGCTGATCCCTGGCTGGCCTCACAGGGGCTTGTGACACCGTCCATGCTCCGAGACCCCTCCACCCCAGCAGCGGCCTCCAGGCTCTCCTGTCCTTCAGCAGCCCGTCCATCGCTCTCGCTGGGGCTGCCTTTCAGATTTGGCCCATTGTCATGTTCATCACCGGGGGGCTCAGCTGCATCTCCAGGTCTGGTATTTTGCTCTGCACTAGGATTTGGCTGTTGAGCTGGCTCTGGTCCCAGTCCCGGTAGCTGTGAAGGGCTCTTAAGTTGGCAGTGGCACAGAGGACAGGTTTCTTGCACATACAGCCATTTCTTAAGACAACCCGCATGAAAAAAATGGCTACATGGTGTGATTATAGCAGTTTTCATATCCTGAAAGACAAAAAAAATGAAAAATTATGTATTATTTGCAATCCCATTCCTCTCCTCTCACCCCACGCATCTAATGGGTTCACTAGCCACAGAGGAGACAGAGCCAGTCCACAGGCAAGTAAGAGAACATGTCTCCCTTCATACCAACAAGCCTCCACATTCAAATACACACACAATTCAAACACACGCCAGGTCTGTCTGTTTATGTTACGGGGATTAACAATTAGGCAAAAAGCTTTGTTTATAAGGTATTATTACACTTAAATAAAAGCTTGCGTAGGACGAGAGTCACAGGATTAGTTGGCTTAAGAAACAATTGTGCAAGTTAAAACCAGCACCCTTACAGATACAACACGTAACAACAAACCAGAAATGAAGCAACACCCTAACTCTGTCAGCTGAGACCCACATATCACCAGGCTGGTGTTTTAAATGCTGTCATTCAACCCGGCACTGGTAGTTCTACTCTTGAAGGAATCTGTATCAAGTTTGGAGTCAATCCAGTTGTATTCCAACTGCACGCTACTGATCTTAGGCGGGGTTCTTTCACTGTCACACACAACTACAATTTCTATCCAAGAAAAAGAGACTTTGGAGCTGTAGGTGTGACAAAGATACTACTTTCAGCATTAATTTTTAAGGTCCTTACATCTGCTAGCTTACATTAGAAAGACCCTTAACCTTTTCATAATTAGATTTCTGTTATAAAACTGACATTATACATGAAACGACGTCTGTAGAGACTGAGCTGCTTCTATGGAATAATAACAAATCAGCTACTGGGTACATATTGTCTTTCAGTAAAAAAATCTTCCACTAATGAAAAAAGGCACATTTACTGTTACTATTGAGATCAGCTCAACCCAAATACAAGAGATTTCAAAGAAGCTCAAGGACAGTTTGCTGTGTAATGGAGAAAAAGAGTGAAAGCTTAAACACATCCAAACTACCTCTTTATTCTTTCAGTGACAGCACTCCAAATCAATTTACGCAAAGCAGAAAACTGGGTAATTCAAGTAACTTATTCAGCACAACATTACTCGTTAAAAGTAATAATAAAAAATTATTGTAGTAGTTGCAGACTGGAGAGCCTAGAGGTATTTAAACTGAAGTCGATCTTTTGACGCTTCCATTCTCACCTGGTAGCAGATGGCACAGATGTCATTGTGTTGCTCCAACTGCTCTTTTGTGGCAACGGGCAGCGATTTGATCTTATTCACAGCGTCTCTGCGAAGAAGGAAACTTTTCCACCCCAGTTGGGCCCGTAACCACACATTGTAATAGGAGTGAATGAAGATGATCACAGAACCCATCACAGTCCATTCACCAAAGACCGTTTCCGAGACGCCGTATGCTACCACACAGAGAGCGACGAGGAATTCCAGCAGCCGGTACGTGCCATTAACATAGTAAATCACATCATCCATGTTTTCTACTGGTTCTTTTCTGAACTCCTCCACCATAAACAGAACGTAAATGAAGAGTGTCCCAAGCACCTGTAACACAGCACAAGACCAGGAGCTCAGCATTCAACTCTGAACTGGAGTTTCATTCCACATTATCCACACAACGCTCCCAAATCAGACAGAGGGCAGGCAAGCCCCAAAGTAGTAAAATTGTTACTGAACTTCAAGACAAATAAAAGTCACTCTTTCGTGCAAAGCATTTAGGCTGGTTCTCAAGTACTTCCTCTTCTGTACCTTCCTGAGTCCAGATCATAGCCAAGTTGATTAAATAAAAGCGCTGAGCCTCATGAGCAGGCATTTTATAAATTTAATAGTAAAAAAAGCAAGTCATAACAAAAAGTCATAGTACAAAACATTTCCTGTATTTACAGTACTTGTTTTGAACATCAAATTACTTTCAAATAGCTAAGTAACAATATATAAATTAGTGTTTTGGAAAAATACCTTTTTACTGTGGCAGTTATGCCCTCAAAAGCCTTCTGGCTTTACAATTTGAAACAGACTTTCATTTACCTACATTCTCAACCCACCCCTAGGAGCTCCTTACTCTCAGATACCAGATAAAGAGATTTTATATCATTTCTTGTACTTCTGCCCTTCTATCATCTCTGTTCTTTTCTCATCATGTATTTCTCCCTCTAGAGTAACAGGATCACAGTTAACGCAGGGCTTCACAGTTACTACAGGGCTAACATCCTTACCTGAAGAGAGGTTAGAATACTGCTGGAGATAATGATCAACAGCCAGAAATCCATGTGGAAAAATTGACAAATCATGTAGGCCATGTACGCAGGGAACACAAGTAAGAACAAACAGAGGCTGACTGCTCGGAAGTGCTTCCACAGACTCCTGCAAACAACACAATAGGTTTTTACTTTTCCAAGTCAGATTTGAGTGTCAGAATAAGAATAGGCTGACTGCTGGTTGTAGGCACGTTGGATGTTTGCTTAAGGCTTTAACTTGTTAAAAGGAGTTTCTATTTTACTTGGGCACAGTCTCATTCCCAGCATGCAGGCCTACAACGCATACAGTATGAAAAGTTCCCTCTCGTCTGACCTTCGCCTATATTTGTCTTTGTGTTGAAAGCAGCAAAAATTCACCTACAGTAATTATCATAACGGTTCAAGTCAGTGCTTAGACAAATCAAGTACCTGAGATTCTAAATGTTTCAGATGAAAGTCCATTAAAATAAAGACAATTATTACATTTGCATGCAGCTGTTTGTACATTCTCCCAGACTATATATTTATTGCAACTCTCCTATGTCTTTTTGCTAATACGTATGGGACAAAGGTATTTCCTTTCCTTGCCAGATTTAACCCTGCTGCCTTTAGAAGTACATTCCCCAAGTCACAGAACAAAAAAGAAGAAATATAGCGGGACTTGAACATTCATCTCTGCCAGTCCTTACTCTGCTCCTATCACTTCTTCCTAATCTCCTTCCCAACCTAAACACACCATTGATCTTTTTACATCCACGTTTGTGAAGGCTTTCAGAGTATCTCCAGTAATTTACTATACCTACATGTCCTTTGGGTTGTTTAACCTCATTTAGCTCTGGAAATGAGGTACAGAAAAAGTGAAAGTCTTGAAGGGACAGGAAAGCAGCAGAAAGTGGCCAATTTAATAGCCTGAAGATACATCAGAATGCTACTGTGAGGTCTGCAATTCTGTGTCTGTGGGTGAAGGAGAAAGGGATGGCTGAACTGGAATTTATCCTGATTCTAGTTGATTTGAACTGCCTAAGAGATTTGACAGAAGAGAGTTAAAACTTGCTGTCACTAGAGTGCTTGTTTAAACTGGGCAGATGCTCATATCCTGGCTCTACGCCCTTTCCCTCTGTTACTGTATCTGAAGTTAACATTGCTGCAGGCAGAACACACTGGCTACAAGTAGCCTCAAAGCTAAACAAACTCTCCATAACATAAATAAACCTTCTCTTTTATTTCCTCACAGGTTACAGAAAAGTGAAAGACACAAGCAATTAACAGAGATACAAACAGATTAATACAGGAACAGTAGATACCAACACAGCTCTTCAAAACACAAATTAAACTTAACAACAATCCCACATGATCAGAACATCTGGTACACTAATGCAAGCCTTTCACCTCTTTATTTTCTGCCAGTAAACCCTATCATTTTGGGATCACAGCCTCACCAAAAAAAAAAAAAAAAAAGGTTTTTTACAATTTCTAACACAAGGTCACTCCTAGAAACTTCCCATCCTCAACAGCTGTCTGAGACAGAGGGAGAACAACCCAACTGCAGAGGAGGTTAAGCAAAACCACCCACAGTGGAGTGTGGGTAGGGAGAGCACAGGCACTGGAGCCCTGGATTTGCTTCACTGAGACCACAGCGTGCTGACACTCTCCTCAGGGAGAAAATCCACTGTGCAGTGTAATACCCAGAGTGGGCAGCCAGCAGCTGTAGAACAGCATGGTCTCACACAGGCTGGATGGACTCAGTCCTGAGCAGGTGACCAAAGCCACCCCTGTTTGCCAGCATACGGCACGGTGAAAAGCACTACTGTGTGCCCTTCAGGGAGTAGGATAGAGAGGGTGAAAAACTAGAGAATTTAAGCTAGAAAAGAAATCTGCATACAGAAAAGACACAACAGGGTAACTTTACAAACTACTAAAAATCCCAATCAGTCCATCAATTACTCATTTATCACCTCCTAAAACAGCATTGAGTAACTTTCAGTTTAGGAAATCGGTCTCTTACTTGTCCCTTGAGGCTCCCAATGCCAAGACAATGGGATCAGCAATTTCCAGCATGGACTGAAGAATGGATGCCACCACAATGAAAAGAATAATACTGAGCAGGAACGCCCGATGCACAACTTGGAGCTCAATCAAACCTGTCTGCACAGCCAGGATCAGGAGTGTGACTCCTTCAGTCATTCCCCTGCAGATTAACACAGTCAAAAAGAACAATCAATCACATCTTTCAGTGTGTCAATGTTGGTTCAAAAATACATCTAGAAACACCAGGAAACAAACTGTCTGTTTCTGCCACAATCCTTTAAATGTCACTGGTTTTAGCTTTTACTGATGTGCCTGCTAAGGCTTTAACCAGAGAATAATATTTTCAAAAACACCAAAGTGCTAGAGATCAGGAACTAGCAGATTTCAGAACCTTGCTCCTGACTAGGAGCACTTGGGCTACATCTAGCCCAGCAGACACCACCCCATGAGAGAGTCCCCCCCAGCACAAACCATTTCAGTGACCCAGGTTGTGTCTGAAGAGGAAGAACCCACCAGCTCCAGTGCTGCCTACATGAGCCCAAAGCAGCCCTTGTATGTCACCTGGGCACCAGTAAGCCTTATTCCTAGATCATCGTGAAGAACCTCTCCACCTGGTTTATTTCCCCATCACCACCCTCCTGTCTGTCCTCTGGCCCTGGGGAAACATCCTTGACTCAACACCCCACCTGGTGCCCAGTTTAGACAAATCAGCAATTTACCCATTTTTCAGTTTATTCTCTCAGTACCTGTACCAAATACAGCTGTTCACTTCTTTTTGCCTCAGAACCTCAGACTGAATTTACTATCTCTGAGTACCATAATTTAGTACCAGTATTTGACTTGGGTAAAGTACAGACCACCCAAAATTACATGTTTCCCCAGAAGATGCTTTTACGTAGACTACTCCTGGACGAACCCGATTTGTACCATTTTTGCTTCCGCATCTTGCAATCCAAAATGTGAAACATTCTTTTGCATATGGTCTGAACTTTTTAGGGAGTTAGGGGCTGGAATAACTGAGAAAGATAGTGTCATACCCAGGAACCCAATTTCATATTAGACAAGTTGGGACAAGCATTAGGAAAAGGTAATTTCTGTATTTTGGTTATTTCCCATAGTAACTTTCAGGCAATGCATACAACACTGTGTTTTAAGCCTCAAAGTTAGTAATGTAGCAATTACTACAGGGTAAATGAGGAAATGGAAATGTGAAGTGCTTATATTACCCAAGCATATGAAAATTTTCCAATGACTCATGTAAATCAAAGCACTATGACAATCAAACTGTGCCATTATAAATCCCAAATAACAGCCCTGAATTTGCTACAGAAATGAACTGTCTCCCAAGAAGTCTGTGACAAGCTGCTTTTTCACCTCAAATCCTTGCAATATACACACAGACTGGCATATAAAAAGCCCAACAAGGATAACCGAGAGTTCATATGTTAAAAAAATTGCAATGCAACACATATATTTCTATATAAATCCTTTTGTCTCTTTCATTTTAGAGTCTAGGCACAGCGAGGCACTTACCTGTTCATAGCGGGGTCATTCATGAATGCTCGGTAACCCTGCAAGTAAAACTTGCAGAGAGTCAGAACTCCCAAAGCAACAAAAGAGACCGTGAAGACCAAGCCCAGCAGCGAGTAGGGAGTGCTGCAGCATTCGGCAATACTGGGAGGAGAGAGTGGGGAAAAAAACAAAACAAAACAAAAAACAAAACAAAACAGAAAAGATGCATCAATTAAGAATAACATGATGAGCTCTCCCCTTGTCCTGCTAACTGTGCAAGTTAATCTTAAAGCAAAATCGCATTGGTTCGATGAAAATACTGAAAGCCCTACAAACCCATGAAATCCTCCTATAAAAAGAAAAAGGTAGGATATGTTCTGTTACTTCTTTCCAAGATGCAACTTCAGCTCTGCACCCCAGTTAAGGCTGCCCTCAGACTGGAGCTGGGGCTGTGCTATGGTACTTCTCCAGTCCCTCTCCAGCGCGGTGCCACACGGTGGCACTGTCCAGCTTGCGTAGGGTTTCCAGAACCAAAAGTGGGTTTGACAACCACAACGCACCCAGGTCACCTGCTTGAAATTCCAGCAGGTATCAGAAACACAGACTTAAAGCAGAGGGATACACTAAGGCACCCTGCACTCAGACCCACAACAGAGCAAACAAACATCAAACTGATAAATACTGTTGGGAGCTTTTTGATAACGTTCTGGGAGTTTTTTGGTAGCGTTTACATCAGGTTTAGGTAGCTAATACCTGTCTTTCAGAAGGGGCTGAGCCAGAAGCAGCAGAATAAGACAGTGAAGAATATTCTCCCTCTCTTTTGCTACATCAGTGAAGTCCCAAAGGCTGAGACCCCAGAACACATTTGAGGATGCTGAGAAGAGCCATGTGACTTCAGCTCCCTCACCTTAGGGCTGCTCTTCTGCTGATGCCGCAATATTCAGAGCAGCCCAAACCTCAAAAGCAAACTTGGGGTTCTGAAAGAGGATGCTGACAGAACCAGGGGAGCACGATGCAGTGCAGCGGATGCCCCAGCACCCAGCAGAGGGTCAGCTGTCAGCCAGGCATCGCACATTTGGAAATCCTCACATACATAATGCAAGTTAATACACTGACACCCACATTCATAAAAAAAAAAAAAAAAAAAAAAGAAAAAGAAAAAGAGGGGGGGTGGAATCTTTACTTGTTCATCAGGATAGTAGTCTTGTGAGAGAAATTATGGTAGTCAAAAACATGCCATGCTAATTATCCGACTAAAGAGTGAACTAGTCCAGCGCTCCAACAAAAGAGTTTTGAGGAAGCACATGCTTCAAAAATAAACAAAGCTTGTCCAAGAGACATTTACTTTGTCTATTTTAATGACTACTTTAACCGGAAATCTCCTTTGAAAGAAATTCACAGCAGAAAATGTTGATGTGTTTACATATACTATTTGCGGTGCTTCTGGTAAACCTTCAAATTCTGCCTATTTACCAAGCTGAGCAGGGCTGGGAAAGCTTTTAAATGCTCCTGCCAGCCAAGGTAGTGAGAAATTCAGTATTTAAAGCAGCTATTTCTGTAGGATATTTGAGGAACTCTTAAGTTTTGCTTCAAAATAATTCATCAGAAATCAAGAATCCTGGCTTTTCTGCCTGATGCCCAGTCCTTTTTTGTCAGAGTAATTTTAGTACCCTTCTTAAACTTATTTCCAGATGATCTACTATACAAGGTCTCAGAGGAGCTTAAGAGCTCAAAGAGAAGCCTGGGGAGCTTTCAGTGTTATGTTTATGTGTCAAGTACAAGTTTATAAATTGTCCCAAAGAGCTGAACTCTTCAAAGCTTCTCAAAAATCACAGCAGTTACATACCCATGGAAAAGATTTTGAGAGGAACAACAAGGACAATGAAAGGTACAGAACAGTTTTTAAACAGCAAGCAAGAGCTTTCCAGTCCAGGAATAATAGGCCCATACTACTCTCAATTATAAAGAAAAGAACAGAACTGTTTGTTCCTCCCCCCTCCCCAATACACGAATTGAGGAGCACGGGATGAAACTATATGGATTCAAACAATCAAAAAGAATTTTTCATCATACAAAGTTGAGCTGTGAAACTCCTTGTCTCAGGATCTTTCAAACGACAGAAGTGTACATGAGTTCAAGGGCAGAAAGCACAAACTGATGGAAGAGAAGTCTTTTGAGGGTTCCTGAATACATAGTAGCATGAAGTTAGATGCAGGATTGGAACAGTACTAGGAAGTGTCCTTTTTGTCATTTAATGGGTTGGTGTCTTTACAGGTACCCATTTACAGCCACTGCTAGAAACGGGATCCTGGGTTAGATCAGTATCTGGTCTGACCCAGTATGGTCACTATGACGTTCTTCTGTAAATTGGACACAGCTACTCTGCACACCCCAGTTGCTCTTACCTGAATTCCAGTTACACTATTTTAGGCAATTAAAGGGCACAGATGCAGAATTCACTCACTTTCATGGAAGACCACATTTTTTTCTTCAATTTTGTTAAATAACCAGCACTACATTATTAACTCCCGACAAGGCATTTCAGCTCCCTCCTAAAGGCTGACAGTGGCAGCACCTGAGTTTGTGTTTATAAGATGAATAAAATTTATAATTTTTCTTCTGTGACAGCTGAGAACACTGAGAATATTTGCACAGTTTTCCTGTATTTTTCAGGTTGCAAGGAGAACTTCACAGAGAGCAGCTAGTATTCATTCACTCATAGATCAAGCCATTTCAGGTCTGCAAGGCAAGTTCCCTGTTTTGCCATGAAGAGAAACCTAACAATTTGGTGTAGGAACAAACCCAACTTATTTACAAGGAAAACAATCGTTTCCCCCACCTCTGCTAACTGCTAAATGGGGTAACTCTATTGTAACAAACCTAAAACTGCAGCAGAGATGAACAGAAGGAAAAACTTCAGACACCAATGGTTTAGTTAACAGCCAGGTAACACAGTCAGTGCTTTTACATAATGCAACATGACAGTGTAAGCAATTTTAATACTACATGCAATAAAATCCCTGGCATTTCTCCTTAATGATAATGAATTTTGACAGCTTACACTATAGCACCATAGACAGATATATACGCACACAAAGGCAAGAAAAAGCTAAGCAATTGGAAAGTCTCGTTGGAAAACTGTAGTGATGAACAAGTAACTCTAAGTTGCTACCCACAGAGCAGAACTAATGATGTATGGTGTCTAAAGAATATATTCCAAGTTACCTGGGTGTTTAGACAACTATTACCTCTTTTCTCCACATTCCAGTATTATACTATCTAATTTGCCAAACCCACCTTCTGCACCACACCCAGTTCCTCTCTGCTCTATGCTCCCACTGCAATTTCTAGTTAAACAACAGCCAGCAAAGGCACGTAGGTTCCAGCCAGAAGAATCCCTCAAATGCCGCCTTCCTCAGTAACAGCTGTAGCAGTCTCTCCTTTATCTTACAACCTGTTTTTACAAAGCTTTTAGGAATTTGCTATCTTTAAGATCTTTACACCTCTGCCAAATCAACCACAAAGTTACTTTGGGAGTTGGGTACTTCAGCTGCTTGGATGAACTCAAGAACGTGTCCCACATCAGAATGATGAAACAAGACATACAGGGCTCAGAAAGCAGCACAATCATGAATAAGACATCAGTTGGACTGAAGTTCATCTGAAATATCTCAGACTTAAAACCAATTTGTATACTGAAATCAACTTCTGGACCAAAGTTCTAATTACAGCTCTTCCCTCATCAAAAGAATATTTTGTTCTCTTTGGGAACTCTCCCACACTTCTACTACTGCTGTCTGTTCTGAATGGGATCCATGTCTCTGAAAGACAAGCTTAACAGGGTTTACATACATGGTCGCTGCAATAAGGACAAATATTTGTTGGGTATCTAAATGCAATAAAGCCAATATATATATATAGTCTTTAAAAAAGCACAAACATTCATTTCAGAAGATAGACAAAACAGAAAACCGACTATTTGCAGACTAATTAATTACCTTGTCAAGAAGAGGAAGAGGAGCCTCTCTCTTGAGGCAGGCTGGTCCCGTGTACTGAAATAGGAATAGATCTGAAGAGCAAATAAGACAAGCCAAAACACCATAAAAAGAACTGGGACAACCAGCTGGTTCCACAGAGACATCCCCAAAGCCAGGAGACCATACACCTCCACCACCTGGGGAAGACAGAAAAATGCAGTTCATTATTGGTTCACACTGATCTGATAACAAAAGGATAGTCAGTAACACAGCCACAAGGAAACTAAGGATAATTGACATGGCATTAGCCAGCCCAAAGGAAAAGAGGAGGTACATCAAACTACAATATGACAAAGGGAGAGCCGGGGTTCAGCAGTGACATGTCACCATCGTCTGTCTTGCAGTAGGGATAGCTTGACTCTTCAAACTATCAGACCAGGTGAACATCCCTTCCCGTGAATAACTGGCTCAGAGCTGCTGACGGCAACCCGGTCACAGCCAGAGGGATGAGGACACGTGCCTCCAGCTCATGCAGAACCCTCTTGGACCTTTCTGCCCAGCTTCAGTCACAGCAATGCTGTTTTCTCTGTAGCTACTGCCAAGTCACTGCACACAACAGATACTGAAACATGAACCACATCACTTCAGCACAGTAAATCTGCTTTGCTGACCTGTTTTTAAGGAAAAACTTAATACCTCAGATATTTTATCTTTAAGTATCTGAAAAAATAACATACATCAGACTTCTGACTGCTCCTAATCCACCAAGTGTTTAGAAATTCATGCTTAAGAGTTATTTCAGAAAACCCTGAAGCTCAAATTATTTCTTTTTTATTGCAAAAACTAAGTTACAATGCAGTCATTTCCAAGAAGCTGGAACTTCACGTAGCTGGACTTAATACAAACGGTCAAGAGGAAATCACTCCTAACAACTATTTCCTCATCATCTGCTTCCCAAAATGGCCAGCAAATTTTAGCAAACGCTAAAAAAAGCTGTCTACTTAGTCTTTCATGACAAGCACGAGGTACGTTACGTCCATGGGACTTGCTGCAGTATGTGCTGTGGCTGATGGACAAGGAATACGCCGCTGGCAGGGACATGGTGCCAAGCTCCCGCTTTTGGCTTCGCACACAGACTGGTGAAGGAAGCGCATCTGCCCTCGGGAGACTCCCGTGGCCTCTCCCTTGGCCTGGGACCAAGGCAAGCAATCCTACACAGCTCCTGGCAGAGCGCTCCACCACATCGGAAGAGGGTCATGCTACGCTCATAATGTAGATTCATAACCCTGAGGTATTTCTGGCATCTTCTGCTGCAAGCAGGCAGCCAAAGTTCTGGACCTGTTTTTAAATTATATCATTAGCCGCAGTCTGAAAGACACACAGAGAAAAAGCTGCCCTGGCCCACCCATTCGGGCTGTCTCCCCTCAGTGCTGCATTCGGGAAACGCTCCCGGTGTTTAACATCCCAATGTTCACTAAGTTTTGCCACTAATATCAAAGCAGCAATCAAATCCAGTCTAAAATAATAGCAAACTCACAAACACCAGCATGAAGGCATAACTGAAAATTAACAGCTACAGAGAGTTATATCGATGGAAATAGAAGTAGGAAAATATTCAAGACAAAAGAGCAATATCCTCCTCTGGAATAAGTACACTAAACTTGATTTGCAGTGGAGCTGCAAACAGTTACATGAACACATACAATCTTTTTTTCTGTTTTGTTTCAGGAACATACGCAAAGAGCAGCAAGCTCTTTAAAAACAAAAATCCTGTTTTCCCATATCGTCAGCACAATGCAAAAACCATTCACAACTTTTCATTCCAATCCACTCTCTACTACGTGCATTTAGAAAAGCATCACACAATGCTATTACAAATCCAGTGCCACATTTATAACGTTTCTGACATTTTCTCCATATTCCTAAGGAATATGCCTTCTGCATAAAAAGTCAGGAGAAAGAGTATGATCTGTGTCCAAAGGCCACATACAAGGAATACTTCTTCCTCCTGACTGCAACACTGTAATACTGCCTGGCATGCAAAGATTTGAAATACTGATTGGAAGAGACAAGCAATCCTAGAGATAAGGAGACTTGTGTAGCTGCTTGTATTTAGAATACAAGCCTGACCAAAAAAAATGCACCCCCAAAAAAATCCCGGCAAGAAACATCTATTTCCCTGCTCACCTCAGAATGTATTTGCAATTAAAACATTCGTAAGATGTTGAGGTTTTTTAAACCTAAGTGCCTAATAAAAAATAGATACATGACTCAAATCCGCATCCAATTCGAATCTGACTTAAGGAACTCGCTGCATGTGTTCACACACATGGAAGTGTTGTTTTCAAACTGTTGCAAGTCTTAGAGCTGTAGAAAGAGGTGCATCTGTTTTATCTCAAATGTTACCACTCTAAGTAAACTGTAAGTATGATTTTCCTGTTCTCACTGGAAAACAAGGATATTGAAGCTTTGCCAGGTAGCTCCAAAATTAGTTTTTAATCAGCAAATCTGCAAGCTAGTTACAGACAAGATCAGACCATGCTAGGTGCTGTACAAGCACAAAAGGATAATCCTGCTACAAAGACCAATTACATACAAAGTAAATAACGAGACAGTAATGATCAACGTGACAGGCTGAAACCTTGGCACACCAGACACCTACTGCTGCCAAGTTTTTGTTTGTGTATGACAGATATGACAGCAAAGAAGAGCTTTAAAGAGGGCTTTGAAAGAGCTTAAAGTTAGTTTTCAGATTACTTCTGGACTGAAAAGCAGAAGGCAAGAAAACCAGTGGCTTGGTTTGAAAAAATCCAGCAAGTGGCAGGAGCTGAAACAGTGGGTCAATCAAAAGTCAAGTGAGCATCATTCTTTTTATATTGAAATATACAGAAGGATGCATATCCACATATATTTTATTTTTATATAGATAACATGATGTGTGTTGTTTCTGTACCACTAACAAAGTGTCTTTTCAACTAAATATATGGCAGATGTCAAAGTGTTAACAGAAGAGAAACACATCAGATCAATCTTGTCTAACTCTTTTGTTAGAGGTCTCGGTGATGCTGCTGCTCTAAAGAAAATACTACTGACCTTTCAAATCACCACCTGCAAGTTACAAACCACTGACCACAGTCAGTGATTGCTACAATCAAAATCAGCTTTAGTGTTACTCCCAATTTAATGCTACTATAATTATAAATACTTTTCACACAGAAAGCATTTATTGAAATGAACAGCTACTACAATTAGCACACAGGGACTACCTTGCCCACCTAATGAGCCTGTAAATAAATTCTGTTCTGCCACAATCTTGTCTTTTAGCCTGGATTTTAGGAAGGACTAAGCAAAGTCCAAGCCAAGCGGACATACTCAGCTGGCCAGCAGCATAATTCAGGCTAACATCTTAACTGCTCAAATTAGAAGCTACCATAAATTAAAGAATGAAGATGCTGTAGATAGGAACACATTTGGTTTGCTAAGAAAGCATGAGTTAACACACACACACACACAGTTGCACAGAAGAGAGCCAAAGTACTTTTTTGTTATGTTTTTCCTGAAAAAAAAAAGCTCAGGCCAAGGAAAATAAAGTTGTTACGTTCTCCCTCTTACCTGGACAAGCTCTCTGTACGCAGATTTCGCCAAGTTATAGGGCACCAGAAGATTTGATGCCAGGAAGTAGAGAACTTCCAAACCAGTGAAAATCATGGCAAATTTGTTGATGACGACAATGGTTTCCAAAGGGACCAGGCAAAGTCGTGCCAGCAGAGGGAGCATGTGAGCAGAGAAAAGCCAGATCTGTTTTGTTTTCATGACGCAGGAGCAGAGCGTACATACCACCAGCTGACCTGGAAAGGCGACACAGTATTTTATAATCAAGCTGATTATCCCCTTCAGGAAAAAAAAAAACAACGAATTTTAATACGTTATCTTTCCATAACACAGTTATCAACATCCAGCATATTATGACAGTTCTAACTAGGACATAACTGTTATGAAACCAGGCTCCTCCGCATATTTGCTGGGTCACAAAAGTTACCATTTTCGAGCTATGCGAAGTGCATGCTTCCACTTTACAGATTAGTGAGATGTAAACCCAAAACACATGCAGAATCATACTCAGATTAATACGAAGTCCCAGGAATAAATCATGCAGAGGAAAACCCAACAAATCATCTCCTTTTCCTTAACGTCCCCAGCTCAACTTAAATCCCATCAGTATCTGTATACACAGCAGTAGCTTCTCTGAAGCCCGGCCACACTACTACTTTATCCCTCTCTATGCAAAACAAAAAGTAACCAGAGGTCCCAAACAGCTTTTAGAGCAACAATATTTATACTGTCAGGAGAAATTACTGGCCAAGAACAGCAACAGGAGAACAGCCAGGTCAGCAGCTGAGACTTCAATAATTTCATAATGCCCCGAGGCAGTTGCTCAAAATTATCACTGAAGCTTGCAAGTGACAGATAATTAACAACTAAATTCTCTTTAACAGCAGGCAGGGACACAAGCACATCTCTCCCACAAACCCAGAGATCTGGAGGGTGGTATTCCTAGAGCAGCCCACTCCAGTATAGCTGCTCCCATTAGAGTCACTGGAAGTTGTACACTTTATCTCAGAGAAAATGGAATGGGGTGAAATGCACGTTGCTTGAACAAGAACAATTATCCCTCATCATTTTGCAGTAAGGAAAACATTTATTGCATATTATCTAAAAGCAGGACCTTGTTCACCATCTATGCAAGCTTATATCTGAAAGCCACAATAAGTGGTACTAAACCCAAGTACTTACGTGCTCTTTGGGAGCTACCTCCAGTAATGTTTGCATTTCACAGCTCTACCTGAAACCAGGAGTTAGCCTTAGCAAGGCACAGAGAAACAAAATCAAGGCCTTTAATATCTCTAGGTCAGCGCTAACTCCATGTGTTCACATAAGCTTACTGACCTTGTAAACCCTTCTGGATGGGTTGGGGAGGGAAGCTGCCAGAGGAGAAATAGCAATACCAGGGGGTTTGCTTTCATTCTGCCCAGTTCCCCTACCCATGGAAGGACTTCTGCTTTCAAAATAACTGCAACTGAGCTGAAAGCAATCTCTAATCTCTACTACTTAAGCATACAAAGTTCTTCCTCCTTCACACTGCACTCTTTCAACTTTAAGTCCTACTGTCAATGTGCTAGATGTATTTTTGAATTAGCAGATGTCTTTTTTTTTTTCCAGAAGGCGGCAGAAGTGCCCTGGCTCTCAGCATGGCACTATCAGCATACTGGGGCTTATAAGCCTCAGAGAAAGTTACTCCACTCATCTTTTCAGAAGTTCAACAGACTTCAGCTCTGAAGCGTTCTCCCTCTCGCTTTGTTGTTCTCTGCCCACACACACGTTGCTACAACCCTATTTAAGATACCAGCAGCACACTGCCGTGCTGTAATATTCAGGAGCCTCACACAGTCAAGCTTGCGAGGATTTCTGCGACTCATGGTAACTAAGGCAACCCAGCTTCACACAAAAGGGATACAGATACCAGCATCCAATATATTCTCCAGGGTTTAGTAAGAGTGTTGTCACCTGAAATGAAATACTGCGACAACATCACGTTAAACAATCCAGTGTGCTTTGGCGTGACTCCGGAGCTTTCCAATCACAAAACAGGACCTCTGTGAATCCATCCTTATCTCATGCAACTGCAAAACCTGCTTTCCTCCAACTGTGACGCACCAAGTATGCCAGTAATTCCTGCTAAACTCTGTCCCACCCACCTTTTTGATCTGAACACCGATGAAAAGTTACTTGTCACGGGAGAGAGAGCTGTACACCATCAAAAGAAATACATGGAGCACTTTCTATGGAGGTTCCAAACTCCTTCCTGAAGTCTGCACTTTGTCAATTCTCAACCCCTTCAGGAAGGGCCTGAAAATGTCTCCAATGAAGCCTTCAGCAACTGGTACTTCCCATTTTAAACCGGGGTAGCAGCACCTCAGTTCAGGACAGACAACATCTCTGCAGTAAATCATTTATCTCTGAGTGGGGCTGTACACCATCAGTCATCACACATAACACAGCAGGATCAGTCAGAAGCAATTAGTTTGTACCACATATCAAATCTTAAAAAGATTTTAACACCCTAGCTATCTGCTAAGACAAGCAAATCCACCTGAATATTTGCACTCTGTAAACTTAAATGCCATGGACTGAAAACTGCCAGACACAGCTAATGAACCCAACAGCTGAAATCCTCCTGCAGGACACCAGGCTCCTCTGCTAGGGAATGAGGCAATAATGAAGAAATCTACTGCCATAAGTTCCTGACCATTCCTCTCCCTTCCCAAAACCCCCACAAATACATTAAACATTGCTGACAGGCAGCCAAAGCCTCCCAGCTTGTAAACTAATGGAGGATGTGCAGCAAGAAGGCTGATGCAGTACAGCTGCTGTTCCAACCACATTGAGTAGGGAATTTCCAGTTTTAAAAGACTGATATTAACAAATTCCCCGGCTACATCATTAACTGTTATGGATTAACAGGGTGTCTTAAAGTTAATATATAATCCCATTATTGTGCACTAAGAAAAAGCAAGTCTTCATGGTAGCATCGTTTCCAAGACCACACAGCTTTATGCTCTTCAGAGCTGACGTGCTCAAAGTGGCCCACTCATCCAAGGGGCAGTCTTCAAAGGCATCTATTTCTTCCAGCCAGCATATTAGTAACCCTAGTCAACAGTCATCAGCCTGAATTAGATCCAAGGGAAGAAATGACTATGACAGTCCATTGAAAAAGAACTAATGAATAAAAGCATTAACAAAGGTTAAATTGGGGAACCAGCTGGTGTACTGAACATCATCCCCTTAATTCTGACCAGAACTTTTAGGAACCAGAGCTGTTATTAGTATCATGATTACTCCCCCACACACCTGCCCCAGTGCCTGTCAGCAGGGCCACAGCACAACACTCTGGCAGAACATGTAAGAAAAAGATGGAGCGAAGCACCTGTACATTCATTTGCTGCGAAGATGACACAGTTCAGTGCAGAACACTCCTGCGACGTGGCAGACTGCACATACCACCTTTGCATATAATGGATTTGAGAAAGTATTTTATATTTATATAAAGCGCTGTCAAACCTCATAGCCCGCTTTCACAGGTCTTCACCAAAGACCACTCGCCATGAAGACTAAAATTACTTTCAAGCTGGATTTAAAAGAACAGGGGAAATTAATAGCGGGGATATTAAGTATGTTAACAAACAGACATTTGCTAGTATAGTCAAGCACCTACTAATGAAAAACAATCATACTAAGGGGACACTTTAGTCTAACACCCAGTAAAACCCAAAACTGTATTGGAAAAAAACAGTTATCTTTTTCTCACTTATTTTTAATCCATATTAAAAACTGAATGAAGCATAATGGATTTGACTCTCACTTTAGTTTCTATCTAAATGTTACTGAATGACACAATGCCTCCTGATCTCTTCCTGCCCAGGCCTGCCTGCCACTTTGGGAAGATCTCTGAGGAATTCTGCTTTACCATGGGACCCTGCAGTGTGCCTGAGAGAGATTTAAAGGACTAATTACAAACATTTTCTCATAGAATCACACTAAAGGCTTTAGTTGTATTAGATATCATTTGACAAGACAACAAAATATATCCAAAAATTCAGAACAGAGAAGAAATGATACCTAAAGAAGACTTTCTTTCCTTGAAAAATACCAATGCTACTTCTATTAAAGAAAAAAAAATTAAAAGCAAAGACAAAATGCCACGTTTGAAAGTGAGGACGCAGGCAAACAGGAGATGTATATATTCTGGTAGTTCTAACATATTGTAAGGAGTAAACCCATTTAAATCTGCCAGTAGCAGCCACAAGTAAACAGAAAGCAGCTGAGTTTTGCCAACAGTACATTGCTGACTAGATCTGTCGATAATCTGATGAAAATCACAGATCTTAGTGAAAGGAATTAAGGAAGATTTTTCTTTCAAGCTTGTCTGAGGCTTAATTTTAAAATACACAGTGTGTGTGTATTCCAATATCCTCTCAGTAGAACATATGGTATGGTGTAACAACCTTAACACTGAATTTATTCTCTTCCAGTCAAAGTTCAAAGGGTAAAGGAACAATCTACCAAGTCCAATTCTTCAGGATTTATTTGGGATTTTTAGGTAGAGAAGTCATCTCTGCCATTAATCAAATATAATTTAAATGTAGTTTTGACTTGTTACTCCTTAACTCACTCATTAGAAACATCCCTGGGACTCCTTAAAAATAATAATAATTTAAAAAAAACAGTCTGTAGTCTCATGCACTCACCCATTAATCTATTTCACCAGTTTTTTTGTAAGAGAACAGCATTCATCTATTAGGCCAATAAAGAATAAATATTTGTACAACACTTTAATTGACAAAACCACTACCAATACATGGTACTACTGATATTTCTTTCCACCTAAAGATTATTATAGACAATCCAGTCCTCCTGAATCGAATCAGACTGCACTCTAAGAGGAGCACAGGAGCAGAGTATGACAGACACAGAAAATACAGCTGCAAGCACAGGAGTATTGGTAAGTCAGTGGCATAGAAAAAGCCAGGCAGGATACACCTTGCCTCTCATGCCCTTTGCATATTAATGAGAATCACAGCTACTAAAAGCCATAGGAGAAATTTGAAACTAAAGAGGTAAAACGTGCACAGTTTTCAATGAAGAGAATTAGGCAGAGCTCTCTCCTGCATCACAAATATTTAAAGCACTTACCTACTAAAGCAGTCATGAAACGATTCATAGAGAGAGGTTCCAAGTACATTGGCCCTTCATATCCTGATTCCAATTCGCTCCTCACATAATCCCTAAAAAAAAATAAACCCACAAACTATTAAGATCCATCTGATCAGACAAAAAGCAATTTATTCATTCCACACATATGAAACTTCAGTGTATGTCATAGTCAATTAACTAAATTACAAAAAGCAATATTAACACTACCATTACAGCAGCCTGACTGATATGAAGATCTAACTGAGGCATGACTTAAGCGAGAGAAGTATTATCTGTAATTAGACTCACTGGCATAGCTGTAAAAATCCTTTGGGACATCCAAGCTGTTCTTCAGAGCGTGGCCTGAAACTGCTTATTGACAAAGCCTCTTAACCACTATTCCATTTTTAAGTATCCCTATTAAGTATTCTTTTTCATAATAATAATTTCTTTTCCCATCACCTCCACGTGAAAAACAATTTGAGAGCTTGACAGAGAGGCCTTCCAATTTAATGGTTATAGTATTTTGCACCTAACAAACTCTTTGCACTGAATTAAAAAAATAGGTATGAAGGAAAAGTGACAGTGATGGACTGCAGTCAGGAACAGAGCTGCTTCGTAATCTTTTTATGCAACATGATTTAAAAGTGTAGCTCTATCCTGGGAAACTTGGGGGACCAACCAGATACCCTCAAACTGACAGAACACTATTGACAGATACAGTTAAGATGGTCTGAAAAACTGACAGGATATTTCTAATTTCTCTCGGAAAAGGTTGGCTAGGAGGGTAGGCTCAGGCAACCAAAGAAAAAGATAAGAACCTGAGAAGACTGGGCATTTTTCCCCGCAATTGGTGATCATCCGTCATCTCTGCCTTCAAGCAGGCTACCATACGTAACAGCAATATAACTCAAATATGAACGTCACGCTAAGAGCAAGGATGCTGCACTTTCAGAGGGTGATCCTGGAACAGCACAGCAGTAATTCTCCAGTGGCTCCTTAATCCTCTGCCACGAGACAGCAGGCAATACAGGCAATACCCTTGACCCTCTGCATCCAGATCTCCAGCCTCTTTTTCTGCCTTTTTCTCCTCCACCCCACTGGTCGGCTGCTGATCCCCCCTCGCTATGGCACTACCCACTGCCAGCAGCAGCACAAGGGAGCCCGTGCTCCCATCTGGCTGATGCTTTCCAGTCATTCCTGTCAAGCTGCATCACATCCCAGGAATTCCAGACAGACACACTTCATCTGACCCCGCATGGAGCTGGAGGAGGCTGTTCGCTCGAGGGGCATGGCACTTCATTTATTACGTATTTATTTATATCAGTGAGGCAAGTCACACTTGCTGGGAACAGATGCAGTCAAAGCAAGGCAAACAGTACCGGAAACCACAACCAATACAAGAATTGCTCTTTTTATTTCAGTGCAGAAAAATATGCAACTCGGTGCTACTGGAAGCATTCACTTCTCTCCAGAAATGTGGAAATGTATCCTTCTAGTATTAGTTTGCTACCCCAAGATAAGGTGTTCACATTTTCATTTGCAAAAAAATCTCTGGAATTCAAGACATAAATCTCAAAGTACTAAAACAAACACTTCAAAGCCTGTTCTTCATAGCTGACAGCCCTGCCTACTCACTGCAGCTTTTCAAGTGTCATAGTATATGCGAGGTATGTTGAAATGGGTTCTTTAGGCTGTAACCCATAATTAAAAACACATGAGGACTGAAAAAGCACCCAAGACAACTGATTCTAGATAGAACTTTCTCCCTTGTTATGGATGCACAGCTAAGCACAACGGTTTTTTCCACCTTCCAACACCCATATAGATGTAATCTTTGGGACAAAGTTGGGTATTTTTTTTATTTAGTTAATATGAATCTGCGGAAAGCACCTTCCGAAAGCATTAGCAACACAAAGAGGATAATCTATCACAGTCAAAGGGAGGGAAAAAAAAAATCAACATCATTTGCAATATGCTGAAGATGGCTTTTTGTATTAGCAATATCATGTTTCGTCCTCAAATTTAGGGTGAAAACACTGGCAAGTTCTAAACTGCTGGAAGGAAAGCAGTGAAGACATAAAATTTCTTCTATATCTGCTAGGAAACAGGTTACAAAATCATCCAAGATACAAACTGTAGCAAGATGACCTTACACAACTTAGCTAAGTCACATCAATAAAGCTGCATTTACAGTTGCATTGCCAACACCAGAACGTGCCTGGAAATGACCCAAATTCCTTCAAGCTACATTTCTTGCTGTTGTCTGATTCTGTCATCTGCATAGAGGTCTGTACTTGGCTTAATTCTGTAAGTAACTCTCATTAATTGAGTTATAGGCCTACCAGTTTGGAGAAGCAATGTTTTAAGATCTCCTAAATTCTTTAAACAGTGTTTGTAGATGATGTCTGAATAAGGAAAGTCAAAGCAATGATTCTCTTATTACCAGTACAAACACAAGGATCTTTTGGCACAGACACCAATCAGAAGATGCCTCGAACAGCTGCAGTGCCATACAAGATGCTGAGAAGAGCAAGTGCCTGCACTCAATTTTGATCAATTAAAGCTGTATTAAGCTGCAGCTTTTACATTTGAGAATTGTTCCCTTTACTGCAGCAATCTAAGAAAACAAAAATGCTAAAATCATTATTTACTAGTTAATGAAATGACTGAACTACATTATTACTTTAGAAAAATAGAATATAAGAATAAAGCTTAGATCAGACTGCCTGCTGTTTATTCTGTAGATGTATTCCCAGCCTCATTTAATCAAACTGCTGGACTGTTAACATACACTCACCATGACTAACATTGCTCTAAAAAGGTAGAGATACAGTGCTTCACAAAAGACTGTTTTTGTTACTGAAAGTGTAGAAAGGTCTTTTGTTGTTAAAAATATGCTTTGTAATTGACTAACATAAGACACAGTGGTTATCTGACCTAATTGACTCATATTGCTGACATTTACTTTGCTTTGGCTGATTAATCTCTGCTGTCAACATCAAACACACACTCTCTTAGGTTTAAAATATCTACAGACGACCTTAAAATTAAGTGTATTTTGAGATTATCCATAAGAAACAATTTAGCTTCTTATTGCCTCCCCTCATCTTCTCATTTCAAGTTCTGTGAGGCTCAACACTGGGAATACAATCATAACAAAACTGCAAAACATGAAATAAGATAATGATGTAGGTTCAAATTTTTTGCACTAACAGTGCAG
This sequence comes from Tringa solitaria, assembly GCA_026413425.1. NCBI lineage: Eukaryota > Metazoa > Chordata > Aves > Charadriiformes > Scolopacidae > Tringa > Tringa solitaria. The sequence goes on from JAOXJM010000052.1 coordinate 49,168,302, forward strand.
TGTTTTTAATTGCATCATTTCTTTTCTGCATAACCGCATCATTTATTTTCCCAAGTTTTAAGCTACATATAAAATAAAACCAGCATCCATTTTCCTTGTTAGGAGCAGCAGGATTTTGTTTTTTAAAGCTGACTTCTCCTTTTCCCATAGACAGATGGTATATTATCACCACTCAAATTACCCAGTAATACAAATGTAGCATCTTCTTGGACTCTCCAAATGTTTACAAACATTAGCTAATCAATCTTTACACATTAAGGTAATTCTCAGTCTTGCAGATACAGAAACAAACACTTCTGAAGTTAGGTGACTTGTCAAGGTCACATAGGCCTGGAAGTATGAAGTCAGAGCTTAACTATAAAATTCAGATCTTCTTATTCCCAGACTTGCAGCTGAACCACAAGCTATTTCTGGGGTGGAAGGGAAAAAAAAAAAAAGAAAAACCCACATTGAAAGCTGAAGTCTTTCAACAGCTCAGAATTTCCAGGACACTGCAGTCACAAGTGCCAGCTGATTCTGGTCTTGTTCTATAATTTGCATTAACCAAACTGGCCTCAATATGAAACCTTTTCATCTTTCTTAAAGAGCATCCCAACTGGTAGCGCATGCAAGCAATTTGCTGGAAGTTTTCAACTCTAAGCAGAATTATTAACAAAGACCACTCAGGAACAGTTTGCACATGTGACTACTACATGTCTTGTTACGATCAGTCTGATAAATAGAAACATCAGTTGGAATTAGATGGCTTTGGCAATAAAAGGAATAGCTGCACTAACGTTATATTTGTGTTACACTTTACTGTTTTCAATATGAAACATTATACAGAGGCTGCTGCCAAGATCCCCTCGCACAGTGCTTCCTTCCAAACCAAGCCAGTCATACCGAGGGAATGGGTAAACTCGCTCAAAAGCTTTAGCAACTACTTTTGCTTTGCAAAATAGCTAGGGAATACTGCTGGACTAGTTGAATCCAAGACATCTTTTAATTAAGCATTTTTTTTTGTGCCAGCTGATACAAGATTTAATTAAAGTCTTTATTAACTCACTCCAGAAGCATCAAGTAGAGAAAGCTTAGTACGAATACGCCAAACAGTCCAAGCAGCAGTTATCTAACACGTTTCAGTGAAGCCTGTAAAGTCTCAAACATCACAAAGCAATACAAATCACAATTCACATTACATAGAAACACAAACAAAAACAGTGTATTAAACACATTGCTATCCCTTAATGTATCAACCAAAATCCATACCATCTCCCTGCCTTTTTAAAAAAACTAAAGATCCAGAATAGCATAAAGATCTCTAGCTGTTAATATTCTGGACCTGATGGGTATTTGTTACTAGCTTTATTTTTATTTCAGTACAGGTTCTTAACTTTTAGGTTGCTTTTTCTAATAAGTAAGCCTTCAACCCGATAAGAAACACCCACAAACTGCATCTGTAAAAACTCAGGACTCCCTTGAGGATGGTAAAAAACCCTCTTTCCTTCCTACCTAGGCAATGAGAGGCCGTAATTCCTCTTTTTCACCCTCATCCATTCAGGAAATCATTAACTGCAACTCTGACAGCCACAACAGCGACATGTCAAGTCATCACAAAACCTTCATTAACACTCCCCTGAACTGCAGCATACCGAGTGAGAGATATTCCAGCAAATGCTTTAGAACAACAACTTTGATGCAGAAATAACAAACCTATTACTTCACTTAAATCAATCAAAAGCACATTTTTAAATGTTTCCCATCAGCAGGCACCAAAATAAATCAGGCTCAAGTCTGTATTTTCAAAACTTCCCATGTAAAGCCATTAATGTGATGGCACTCTCTTTGGTTCCAATTAAACTTCTTGTAAGTATGACAGTTTACATCGGCTTTCAACAGATTTAGCTGGAACCAAACAAAGGAAGATGATTGAGACTGTCTCAACTGACTCATAAGATCTTCAGCTTCTTGCTCTGCATTTTAGATTCAAAATGACCTTCTTTTTATTTTCATTGTAAAATATATTACATAAAGATGATTTTAAGAATAAATTCCACTACTACTTTACTTTTACTGTCTTTAATTTGTCTATTTTCTCTCTCATCGTAGGTGCCAGGAAACTAAAAGTAACATCCTGTCTGCTTTGAGAATGCATGTTAGCCAAGCCATTGAGCAACTGAGATTGCTACATCAGAGGCCACGTTTAGTCTAGTCGTGTTTTCTCTAGTGAGATCAATGGACGTTAACACTCTACAGAAACGTAGCTCAAAATTCCTTTTAAGTCAATGAAAACACACCAGCACGATCTGAGTGCGTATTTAATTCTGTAAATTTTTTTACGGCAAAGAACAACAACTTATATTTAGGTGTTCTGCATAGAGAGAAAAAAAAAGCCTCCACAAAACCAGACCTATCCCATTTATACAAGATACTAACAAAATATCAGTCTTCTTTTTCTAATCCCCAAACCAAGTTAAAAAAATCAACCCATTTATTCTTACCTGGAAATTTGGTGCCCAGCATAAAGCAGCAGTGCAGTCAAGAAGTACAGATAAAGCTGAACCAGGTGTTGCCTCGGTAAAGTTAGGAGCACAACACTTAAGATGTAACCTGTAACAAAAAGCAGACGTTGAAATTTCAGAAAAAAGACTATCTATTTCCAGATTACTTAATATGAATTAACAACCAAGTTATTCAGATCTCTTTAACCACTTTTGTTTTCATTTGTTTTTAAGATCCATGTACCTCCATTTTCCTCTCATCAAAACACAAAGCACACAAAGGCATTGCCACTTTTTCTCCCCTTCCCCTCCTCCCCCCCAGGAGAAATAGATTTACCGGCTTCTGTAAGATTACATCTAGATGTCAAGAAATGGACGTGTTCCACAGTATTTTAACAAGCCTTAATTAACATAACCTATGGAACAAAAGGAAAGCAGGCCTAGGTCTCTCTCCCCTTCCAGGTGAGGCCAGCTTCAGTGTTGCATAGAAAAAAGCCCTGCATCCAACCAACTTAAGTCAATTGATGTAAAAACATCCTTTCCTTCAAGCAAAGGACACACAGAATACCCTTCCATGCTGATTAGCATTACACATTTTAATTCTTCCAATATATCTTTGTGGTTTAAAGACACTTTGTGTGCCCATATTTTGAGATGGGGACACACGGGCTGTTCTCCATACCAGCAATATTAAAGCACATTCAAGCCACCAGTGTTGCATAAATCAAGGCAAAGGTTGGGCACAGCCCAAGATCTGTAGGCATTTACACCAGCAGTCACTTCACTTCTTGGTAGCATTCAGTAAGACTGTGGGAAAAGACCTGATGCAGATACAGCTTTACTCTTCAAGAACAAAGCCTGGCTGCTTAGCAGCCTCTCCAACAAGCAGAACACTGACCCTTTTTTTTTTTCATATTTGCTCTCATTGTGATACTTAAATAAAGCAGTACTTTGAAATCCACTTCACAACCGGGTGGTATGGTACCTGCCCAGCCTCTTCTTCGCAGATGGACTCTGTGGGTCAAAAACCCAGCGTATGGTGCCCTCACTAATCTTTACTTCTGAGCTCTCCATCACAATTCAGTGCACTCATGCTCTTTCTCAAGGTCAGCTTAAGTGCCTGGCACTGAAATCCATTTAGGAAAAAAATCCAGCAACAGCTAACAACTTCCCTGCAGCTAAAACCAAAATGCTACAGAACAACTTATCCTGACACACACAGCTATACTAGTCACGTTACATTTAAAGTTTCATCCATCTACTCAGTAACACCGGGCACAGTCTTTTTAACCGAGTTAATTTATACTTTGAGCTTTTTACATTACTTTCTTAAGTATTTTTAACTCTGGATTAAGCACTCCTAAGTAGTGGGACAATACTATAAAACTAACTACTATGAACCAGCTTGGGCACACGGTATGTTCCAATATTTGAGAAAAATACTGACTGACTGAAATTGTGTCTATGTAGAAGTATTTCAAGGCTACTTTGCATTTGCCAGCTTCAATAAGACATCTCTGTAAAATTTTAGGTCAACAACAGTTAGGTCTTCAAGAAGGTAACAGAAGGTAACGTGCAACGTGCTCCTAGAAAAAGCATCAGACCCACAATATGCCAAGCAAAGATTAATTCAGATACGATAGATGATAGGAGTGATGACAGGCAGACAGATAAACCTATTTACCTTTTTTTAAAGTACAAATATACAATTTACATATTTAACATTAAAAAATTTTCAAGAACTTTCATAGAGTAGGTGTGACAATTTACATGTTTGTCTGAGGATACGCCTCAGAAATAAGCTGAAATAATCGATAGTTTCTATGAGTAAAATGAAGTCTCATACAAGTCACCATCACTGGTTTCCATACAGTATCCATTTCATCATTTACAAAAACGATCAGAGGGCTGGAGCACCTCTCCTACAAGGACCTGCTGAGAGAGCTGGGGTTCTTCAGCCTGGACAAGAGAAGGCTCCAGAGAGCCCTTATTGCAGCCTTTCAGTATTAAAGGGGGCTTATAAGAAAGATGAGGACAGATGTTTTAATAGAGCTGGTAGTAACAGCACAAGGGGTAATGGTTTTAAACTAGAAGAGGGATTCAGACTAACTTTAAAGGAAGACGATTTTTACGATGAGGGTGGTGAAACACCAGTAAGAGGCTGACCAGAGAGGTGGAAACACTCAAGGTCAGGCTGGAGGGGGCTCTAAGCAACCTGATCTAATTGAAGATGTCCCTGCTTACGGCAGGGGGTTGGGCTAGATGACGTTTAAAGGTCCCTTCCAACCCAAACCATTCTATGATTTCAAGCTTTTCAAAGGGGCCTGAAACCCATCACTACAACAGTTTCCTTCTAGCAACTGTTTTATACAGAATAACATGCTTTTAGTTACTACAACACAGCAGATTGGTTTTCTTAGCAAACACCTTTGTTTTATGGAATTAATCTTCTCTGTTCACCACCTTCCTTCTACCAAATACACAAACGACAAGAGCAGGAACTCCTCAGCAGAATCTCCTTGAAGACATCTGACTAGTTTGCACCACACCACTGCCAGCTCCAGCAGCTCTCATGCAATCTGCAGACACTCTTCACACCTTGTCTCTGCTGTATTCACCATCTTCCCCTGATTGCTTAGTTAGGGACAATTCTCTCTGCTGAACAACCCACGTGGCACCACCACGTATCATTCCAGCACTTGAGTCGGATCTCTCTAAACCCCTCCTTCTCACTGTAGCCCATGACTCACCTTCAGGTGGGGAACTAAGTGGAGTTTATTACGCAGTCTTTCATTCCTCTATTACTCTATAAATAGTCTAAGAATACCTGTTTACTGTATCTGCATTTAAGCTCTGCCATCTTCTTTACCTTATTCTATCACATGAAAGTCTGCTCCTTGGCTACATGATGATGTACTTGAGCAGTTCTAGCATAGTTTATGTAAGAGGAATACATTTTAGAGGGCAGCGACTGCACCCCAACGCAGCCACTTTACACCGGAGTATTTCAGAAGTGATTGAAGTTCATTCTTCTCTATGTGATCACAACTGTAAAATACAGCAGGATACACTGAAGGAGTGAAAAAGTGTCTAAATACAAATAAAAAGATGGGAAGATTAGTACCACATGCATGCCTTTTAAACACAGGGCTTCCAAACAGCACAGCTGCTTCTAACACTGCACGGGGAAGCAGCACGAGACAGCCAAGGTTACTGCAGAACCTTGAGCAATGAACTCTACCGCTCATGAGTTTGGGCTGGAATTTAAATGTTCACTTTGAAGCAGCTGTTTGCTCTAATTGTTAGATGTTGAAGAGGGGGAGAGCGAGAGACATTTAAAGTAGTTCCCTTTCACTCTTATTTACAATTTCCTCTTGTGACTTGATAAGAGATTTCAACACACTTCATACTGCCATATTTGCATTTTTGCTGCAGAGGCCCTATTCCCAAAGTGGTACCAACCTCATTTTTATCGACAAAGCCTCTGCCAAAAAAGGCAAATAATTCATTACCAAGCTGTCTCATTGCAGAAGAAAAGGAAGACAAGCTCAAATTCAGACATACTAGCAGTAATATTCTATTCCCTTTGTTCTCGCCCGGACAAATGATGTAATTAGTGTATGGCGTAAATGATATTCTACTTCAAACTGAAGAGCCAGGAAATGAAATTTCTCACAGCAGCTTTCTCATCTAAATAATTACATTTTGTTTTCATTTGCACCTCCTCTGTCAGAAAACAACCACGATGTTGAGAACATACATCCCTTTGGAGAGATTCTCCATGCACAGGGATTTACAGTTTGAGAAACAGTCATCTTACTGGGTAACCTTTAGACACGGGTTAAAAGTAACTAATGCCCACTTCATTCAAAGCTTTTTGAGTTCTCCATCTGCAGTGAGCACTCCCCTCCCTTGATTTAGGTCATACATACTATTTTCACTTTGGGGACTTGGTGTATCATCCCTTTTAACTCAGTTAAGTACATTTCTGTTTAAGCAGCAGGCTCAGTGAAGTCCAGTTCCTTACCCTGTAAAGAAACTGTTCTAACGCATGTTAAAAAAAAAAAAAAAGAAGAGAGAATAAACTCTTGCCTGAATACAGTAGTTCCCCGTCTAGTGCTAGGCCACCAAGAGACAGAACTGCACCCTTAGGCTTCCAGCTATAAGGAGTGCTATAGAAGATCCATTACCCATTCTGCCAACCTTACACATAACACAGATGCCCCACCTGGTACCTGTTCAGGAGCGCAAGAAGCTGAGAACTTCTACTGCCTCTCTGCAAGACAATACAGATTTAGGCCCCATTGGAGAAAATAAACTGTGAAAACAGTAATACGCAGAAAAGCCACAACATTGCTAGCCAAGAACACATGTATTAACTAGCTCATGACCTCATTTACAACTTGTTGATTCAGCTCGATGGAAGCCTCTCTGCCTGCAACGCTCATTGTTACAGCAGCTCACAGCCTGCCTTTCAGAGATCTCTATTTCTCTACCACCAAGGTGTTTCTCAGCTTCTCTCACCCCACATTACCTCTTCGCCGACTCAGGTGTCTGAGTTTTATCGACACGCTGCACACAACAGAGGCTTCTGGAGCATGATCAAAGTTGCAACTCAACCTCTTTATGAAACATTTTAGTGCTCATTTGCATGATTACAGATCCCTGGTGTCCACTTCACGTTATTACTCAAAGTTTCCTGCAGGTTTAGTCTAAAAATGAGAGCTTTGCAGATGAAGCAGAGTTCATAACATCTCTTACTAGAACCACACCATCTCTTGGATACTGCTTCTGCAGAGGCTTGCCAGGGAAACGCTGCAAGAAAAGCAGCTGTTTATGCTGGCTAATACAAAGCAAGGAATTCACATCTTTGAGTGCCAGAAGGTAATATTACAATTGCTTGGATTCTACCAGGAAATTAATTTGCGGGGCCCTAACTTCCCACTCACCCGTATCTTCTGAGGGTAAAGGGCTCATCTTACAATGACTTGCAAAGCAATTCGTCGTGAAGCAACAAGTCATGAGCCACAGAATATCATCAGAACCCCCGTCTCTCCTGACACAGTGCAGGATCAGAGCACTACCGAGTTAGTCACCTCATTTCAGCCTAACCCTTGACGGTCCTCATTCCGGTTTATTCAGAAGACTATCTGGCCACAATATACGACTACTAAGAACACAGGACAGACTTCAGAAAGACTGTATTTGATATGGCAGTAGTGATGTAACAACAACTAGCACCTTTATTTTCAGTGTGTCTAATTCTTAGGATCACCAGTTACCAGACTGGTTACACAGCAATTTACAAAGAGATTTAATAAAGTGTCTACATCTAAAGCATCTGTCTCAAAAGTAGATGATTTTTAGAGGATGCACTTCAGAGCTCAGAGTAGTTCAAGCCATGACGCAGAAGTTACCAGGAGGATTCTGTGGCCTCTTCACCGGACGCTAGCTCAAGCCCAGAAGGAACCTTAACAGCCATTTATTTTTATGTCACAGAAAAGGAGAGGCAAAAAGCTCTTGTACATCCTTTGAAGGACAGATGAGCCAAACGGGATCTTCTGAGTTGACTGGGACAGCTATGTTGGCCTTCTGAGAGCAGACTAGTTCTTCATCTACTCTGTCACAAAAGGCAAGGCCTACAGAACCTCTACCACCACACAGAATGACCTCTCCTGCATCAGAGGTGCCTCCAACAAACGGCTCCTGCAAAACTCACTCCACTGAAACCAACCTAGAAGCCAAGCCATTTAGAGAGCACTTAATGCCAAAACCCCCATCAGTCTCAAGTAGCCATGGAAGCACCAGTTCTAGCACTGCAAAGGGCTGCTTTCGTCCAGCCTCTCTCGCCCCTGCTAACCAAATATGTGTTCAAGGCAGCATAAGCCTAGTGGGTTTTAAGATGTACTGCATTTTTGGGAAGTGATGTTTTTCCATGGCAATACCAAGGCACACCTCTTCCTCACCCTCCCACTCAGCCAGAGCTGCCCAGAGAAAACGTTACTCACTCCAAGAAGTTCTGTACTTTGAGCTAACATGGCAAATATTTTGCCCTTCAAGAGAAAAAGTTGAAAAATTAGTTCTAAACTGTGAAAGCACACATATAACCATATTTGCACACAAGGAAATAAGTATTTACCCAGTCATGGCACTGTGCGACTATAAACAGAGATGAGAAATCCTGTTAACAATATCTGCACATCTCAATGAAAATAATGCCAACAAAACAATTTATTCATTACTGGGATACTGCCACCAGATTCAACAGCTGTTTCTTAAATTTTTAAATGCATGGCAGATTGGACACTCTAAGTATAAATAATCCAAGAACTGAAGTCCTTACAGAGATTTGCAGTATTGTCTGAACAAATAAAATGGACTTTTGATTCTAGTTTTGCTGTATGATTCAGAGGCTGTTTCTATAATACAGCATATCTAACGATCAGAGTTCTGGGACTAATTACAATCAAGGAGAACCTGAATAGTACTGGAAAAGAATACAGAAGTGGAACTGTACAAATATAAACAGTCACAATGTATCCTAAATTATGAACAAATTGCTATGTTATAATGAGACCGGTACTCAAGAGTCAAGCGAACCTCAAAATTTTAAGCATCTCCTTTCAAGCCTGCTGTTATTGGCTTTTTTTTTTTTTTAAATAAAAATTGATTCAGGTTGCCAAAAAGTGATTCCACCTTTATACAAAGAAGTTACCTGAAAGTATCTATGTGCTGAGAAAGCTGCTTAGTAAAAGCCTATTCTCTCTGCCTTAGGAAGCAAGACTAGGAATCGTCAGTCTCTAGAGTTGGAAAGAGAAATAGTACGCTGTATTTTGAGCTTGAAATACTCCCTACCCTCTTCTGTGTCTACCAGCTGCAGCACACGCTGCATTTTATCAAAGAAGAGAATACGAAGGCATAGCAAGTAATTTTTTTTTAAGAAATAAAGACCAAGTCCAAGTCATAAAATTGCGTTTGGTTAAAAATAGCTACAGTTTAAAATAGTAACACTCAGAAAATAGTTCTACTACCCATTTATCTAAATGCCGCTGGCAGGAGAGAGACAGAAGACATGGGACAACAACCCCAGAGATGCTGATTCTGCACAGCACTTCATCTTTGTGTGCATTAAGGGCATTTACACATCTAGTCATCCATCCTCTTCTCACAAGTCTGGGAAATTTGTTTCTGGAATGAACCGACTGCTTCTTTCTTCTCACACTGAAGCTTCACATGGCACTTTTTACTGTGTTTGTATCAGAGTACTGTATCTTTCCTTTTAAGAGAAAAACCACCACAAAAAGCAATCGAAATAAAGCATCTTCTAATTAATGCACAAGAGCTTAAAGAAAAGTGAGCAGACCAAAGCAGAGCGCAATCAGCACACACAGGACAGCAGTAAGTTCAGCAGGTTTCTCCACCCTCAAGCCTCCTTTTTAAAGGCTGCATTCATAACAAGTTCTTCACACCTCGCAAGTGATGTGACCAAGTGATTAGGGCAATAACCGCACAGTTGAAGAAAGTGTGATTGCAAAAAGCCTTGTGAAAGATGACACACCTTCCACCTATCCCATCAGTTTCCTTATGTTTTTCTGAATAATTTATTTTTTTTGTAATGACAAAGAAAAGTTTAAAGATAGAAAACTGTTCTTATTTTTACTCTTCTGTAAGAAAATACTATGTATTTAGTGCAACTCCCTGCCTCTATGATGACAGTGACTTAAATTCGAAGTCTGACTATGATTACAGGTTGAGATCATGTCTCTCCTCTTCCCATCCAGCCCAGTATTTACCAGTTAGCACAAACAGCATTGCTTTGCCCTCCACAGGAGGAAATTACGTGGTTTCAACTGTTTCCACTTTCCTCATCAAAAGAATAAGAAGTGACTGCGCAGAAGAAAACACTGAAGCCTGGCAATAGCAGAGTGTGCTTGGTCTACCCCACGTCGAGGTTTGAGATAGAAAGCCATTTTAGATAGCACAGATCTTTCCTGAAGGAGAGGCTACTTTTTCTTTATACAAAACAATTTTAATGAAATGTTAATGAAATCACATTATATCTGTGACAGTTGTGGACAAAAAAAGTTGGTTTGCTTTCTAATCTTCCCTTCCCCCAGATCCTTATACCTGGTAACAGACGGCATAACAACTGTCAGAATTATATCCAGTAACACAGCACAAGGCACATAAATTTATCACACGCTACTCTTCAGCCAGACTGTATGGATTGATTATCAAAAAGAAAAAAAAATATTAAATAGGATGACTTGGGAGTATTTGGGAAGGTCCTGGAACAGAACAATATTGCTTATTGCCAAGATACTCCTAAACATTCCAAGAACTACAGAATGCACTTTCATTCACAGGTCATATTTGCAAAAAAGGTTTATAATTCAGGATTTTTCAATACACATAAAAGTGAAAAAAAAAAGCATATATGTATTTTATTGTATTTAAAAAGATGGAATGAAAGAGACAGATTATAAAACCTAACCTTCCACGTGACTCATTTCAAAGGACAAAAGAATTTTCAGTATTTTTAATACAATTTCTTGTACAATATCATTAGTACATGGACTTGAATTTAGCCTGCAACACCATTTTATCGGATTCTTGTCTGTTTTTACAGATATCCAGTAGATATAGCAAACTAAAACAAATAAAATTAAAATCAAGTACACAGGTAATCCTTGTAATCCCAAACATTTCCAGTAATTTGAAATTAAGTTTAAAATAAAGTATCTGGCAAATGTCCTGTAGGATGTACCAGAAGTACTTCCAGAAAGATACTGGGTGTGATCAATCAAGTTTCAAGCTTGCTTGACACAGCACAAACCTTATGCACAAGAGCTAAGATGCCCATTGAAGACTGCTGCAGGCCAGTCACAGGCCTTTCACGCCTGCCAAAACACTAACCACGGTGCCCTTTGACAGAGTTCATAAACAAAACTACTTTGCAACTTTTCCTACATGAAATTAATCTGTTTACATTCACCAATTCGAACCGGAAATTTTCCTCTGCTGTTTGCATTGCTTTATACTTACTTAGTTAATTTCACGCAGTTGAACTTGTGGTTGAGCGGTTATCAGGACTGAGATAAGGGCTGCTTCATGAAGAGATATGAAAGGGAAAAGCAGTATCAAAGGATGAACTGCATCCTAGAGGCTTTTATTAGATTCCCAGTACTGCTGACTGGAACGTGAATCACACTGCAAAATACATCACTTCACTTGATCAAACCCAACTGGCTTTTCAAACTTCATCAAGTGGATGGAAGAAAATGAGTGCATTTAAACACAAAAGATATTCCTGGTAACCCCCCGTTCTGAGCAAATTTCCAACTTTGGGTCCTTAGTTCCGGGAAAAGGTTCACTATATCAAGATTGGCAGAGTTTATTGATTTTGATGGTGCTCTAATCAAGTTGTTCCTTGAGCATCTGTCTGAGATAGATGCACCCATTTCCTAAGCTGCTAGAAGTGCTTCTATGATACAGTATCTTACACTGCCTATGTAAGAAATTCAACGGTTGTTTGATACTGCAAAGCTGCCACAGCATTCGTGGATGCTGAGTTTCCTAAGTGGAAAAATGAAGAGAGGATTTTTTTTTTTCCTAAATAAAACAGATTAGCATGTTGAAACATACCCACAGTAAATTGTTATTTAAATTACACACTGGCGGTTAATTTCCCCCAACATATCTTCAAATGAGCTTAATTTCTGTAACTGGTGGAAAAGTACTTTGTTTTCCTTACAACTTATATATTTCGATACGTCATTTTAATTAAGGTTTTACTGTAAACTGATGCAATTACATCTCTATAAAATCTTGTGTAGGCATGCAAATTGATTTAGCCCAGCCTCACACTGATACAACTTTCAAAAAAAAAAAAACAAAAACAAGAACCAAGGAATTGAAACAAATCAACTTTATTTGAAAAGTACCAGCAAAGTTTTATCACTGAAAACTGCCTGAAAATCTTTTAAAACGAGCAACTTGTTTGACGATTTAGAAGCCCTTCTTGAACAGCAATTACCAGCTGGAGCAGTAGACAACATTGTAAAAGCAAAAAGTAAAAGAACTTCTGTGTGATTGCACACGAGCACAAAACCACCACTTGAATGAGGAGCACTAAGTCAGAATCCACTGTTTAGTACTAAAATAGCATTCAGGTGAGAAATACTTTGGTAGCAATACCTACTCTCTCTGTAGCACTTTTTGTTGGTGCATCTCATCATATTTAAGCAGGAACAAGGGTGTCAAATGACTATAAAGAAGGGCTATGTCACAGCTGGAAATTACCCACTGACATCTTGATAGCCTACTGCACAACTGTTAATTCTCTACTAGAAACTCATCTGACTAACTCATAAAAGGTACTTGTTTGCATACAAGTGCACGAGAAAGTCAGCTCTAGTAACGTGCCACCATAGTCCTGCATCCAGTTCACCAACAACAAAGTACTCTCTCCCACAAACACATGAAAAGGGCATAGAACCAGCTTTTTGCACTCTAAGTACGTTGCCATCCCAGCATGAGTATACTAGAGCCGTAACAAAGAAAGCCATATGTGTTTTTAACGGCAGTAAATCATTTCCAGAAAACAGACACTTAATAGATTAAAAAAGAAAAGTCACATGCCACCACTTCTGCAGTCAGGATTAAAAACCTGGACATGCTACTTAAAAAACCCACAGTCCTCTAACTCCTTCACTAAAGGGTGTTTCCTTTGATTGACTAGAGTATGTCTTTATCTTCCAAAGTCATCTACAAGGAAGAAACATTGCAGAGTGGAAAAATTATATGCTATCCATTTCTCTCCAAGCTAGAGACAGTGAGGCAGTACTCCCACAGACCATTGGTTACCAACCTCAACAGTCTGGATCCAATCCCTAATTAACCCCATGTGCAGTCACTAGATGAATCACACACACCTGGAGAGCAGGTCCCAGAATATCAATCCTTTCATCTCCTAAAAACAGACATCTAACATTCCAGAGCTAAACTTGCAGGCCAAGGTTCAAATCTCAGCTCTCTGAGCTGTGTAAGTAATTTCGTCCATTTATCTGCAGCACAAGGACTTGTTGCCTGCTCTGATCCACTCACAGCACATATATGGTTTATAAGGTCATAAACTGAAGAGCCATATCCATGCAGCAGTGAAAGGAAAACCTCTGGTGCTGCGGTCACAGTCCAAACGAGGCAACCTTTTCCCTAGTCTCTTGTTTAATGCCAATGATATAAGTTACAATATTTCTTGTTTGCGCAGCATTTCACAGCAACTTTCTCACAGGACAGACACAAGCCAAAGTTACTGAGCTGTTCTTTCAGGGCATCAATCGTGTTTCCAGACACCAGGTTTACTCTATTTACATATCAAGGCTAAATAACCAAGTTCAGTAGAAGATCCTTGACAGGATTTCTTTACTGCTAACATAAACAGTCCCTTAAGCAGAACTTTGATGAATATATTATACTATTCATTGTAATCAATACATTATCATGCTATTTCCAAATTCTTAAAATTCTTGTAGTAAGCAAAACAGTATTTACTAGTGTTTCCTCTAGAATACATGTACACTTACCCACATAATGCATATTAAGGGCCAAGTACTTGTACTGGAAGAGAGGGTTGTTGTGCAGGCTACTTCTTTGGATCTGCTGGAAGAACGAGCTGACATCCCATCTGTACAAGACATCCAACAGCATGATGCTGGGGACCCTTAGGGCCACATTTAATACTGCCTCCAGCTTCTCCTTTGCAGCCATTCTCTTCCCTTTCTGTGAACTGGCAGCAGACTGTAAATAGCACAAGACAGAGAAGAGTAATCAGATCAATCTCACTGTACAAACAGCTATTAGGCTTTGTGATCATATGAATGGGGCTTCCTGTGTGGCCACAAATGACTGAATGAATCAACTGAGTTAAATTCAAATCCAGACAGGACAGCTTCTATTTTTGCTATATAAAGGTCAATTTGCTAGCAATTTTTCCATGGTGATACTGTAAAATGGGGAAGTGGGGCGCAGGTTAATGACATAATAAAAATGGTCAAAGGGTGTGCACTGAATAAACTTTCATTCTTATTTGCAGAAATTGAGCATCCAAAACCCTGGCCAAAAAACCTGGATGCACTAGGGTACACATAAACAACACAGTTTCTGAGTTTTGTTAGTGTTTGCTTTCTAAAGCTTACTATCTCCTCTTAGCTTAACACTGTTTCTGTGCTTCTCAAACTACGTAACGACTAACTAAAACTCTTCTTAAAACGTTAGATTCACTTCCTCAATACAAATTTAAATAAATAATTTTCCAATACCTAAACTTTTAAAAAGTCATTTATGACATTCATTAACTTCTATGATTGTAGACATTCATGGAATTTGAGGGATGTGGAAGACTAGGACCAATAACACAGCTATTCTACTCATTCTAATGTAATTCACCACAAGGAATCATACAAACAGAAGGATCATACCCTCACTTCAGAGTATGAGAAGGTAATTTAATTTTAGAGCTTGTGATCAGAGAGGATGAATGATTTAAGACAATGAAAGGCTTTTTTTTTTTTGCCCCCCATTAAACAGGAAAAAAGAAACGCTGGTCCACAACAGCATCTCAAAAGATATCTAGTCACCAACAGGATCCTTTTAAAGAGCAAAAGGATTGGTTTCCCCATCCTGTCAGAGCAGTGCCTTCAGCTGAGACTGACAGTTGTTCCTAAATGAAAGATGCCACCTGCCCACCCTAGGAACAGCAATCACCCCAGGCTCTATTTGTGAGCCACCAATTATATATACTGTATTTAAGGCCAAGGTGGGGATGATCCAGCAACTTTTCATCCACGAGCAGCTATTCAAACAAGGAAAAAACAATCACTTGCAGCACCATCAGTCCCCTGATTATGTCAGATTTAAGAAGAGGCCCTCAAGCCTTATTATTAGGGGGACAACTGGAAAGAAATGCATCCCGACCAAAGAAACAGAAAAATCTGCACTTGGAATTGCATTCTTTAAATAAAGTTTTACATGACTGTATTCATATTGTCCTTGTGTGGGTTTTAAGTTTCTGCAGGTGTGCAGGTTTTACACTATCGAGCCAACATGGAAGTACTGCATGAAATGAAACCATGTAATATATAGAAACAAAAAATAAAATAAAATATCCTCCTTCTTGTCTGGGGACACACATACAGTCCTCATATGAAGTTTTATTTGTGTTACCACAGTCAAGGCGCTACCATAAACTGTTGACATGCACATCTAAAGCCACACTGACACTTGTCGAGGCACAATGACATAAAATTACTTCAGCTCAGGAAGTCAGGACAGACCAAAACCGAGATCCAGCTCAGTAAACCACAGGTTACAGGGCTGCCGCCTGTCACCGTCTAGTCCACAGTCTCACTTTTCAAGTTATATAAATGCGGGCACATTTTACAGAGCCCTTGCGACAGCTCTGCAAACCCCAAAGCCAGCACACATCCTTTCCCTCGCACAGGAAGCGCCTTCCCCGCGACATCGGACGTCCCAGACAATACCAGCATTTCACAATGCTTCCCAAAACGAATTAAAAGGTCAGCCAGAAGACTACAAATATTTAGAATGAACAACCAAAATCGTTGCCCGAGCAGCTACTAGAGAATACTAGCATTCAACATTTAGTGTGACTAAAAGATGGAATTTAGATGTATGTTACCATACGAACAGAAGTTGGGAGCTAAACAGATTGTATACAAAGAGTTTTGCCCGGCTGCATATAGTAATACAAGTGCAACTAATTCATATCAAAACCTTGTCAGTGTCCTGGAATTTTCAAAAATCTTTGGGTTTGCCAAGTTCGTAAAATTAATTAAAACTTTGAAATTAAGCTTCCTCCCCTTTTTTTTTTCTCGGTTACTTTTCCAAGTAGATCAGGGCTTAGGGGTGGGTGGGAACTGACTTACAGGTTTACACTCTGTCATAAAAATACCCACGTAAAGTGACAACAAGCACCTGGTTTCAAATTACTTTCTCATAACTGCCAAACCTTTTCCAGTCATCATCAACGACCAAACATGTAGGACAAGAAGGAAATTTTCACTTGAGCTTTCAATTACTCCAAATGCAGAGTTCCATGAACTTTTCCTAATAGCAAAAGTTAATTTAGGTTCAGCACATCCAAATTAAGCTGAAAAATTTGGCCTCCCAAATTCATACACGCATACTTGAGAACATAAGACAAAAGTGCAGCATTTGTATTATCTAAGAAAAGAATCTAAACATCAAAGCCTGATAAAACAAAAGCAAAACAAACTTTGAAAACCACATTATGTCGCAATGGATAGGCTACAAGAAGCAGCCACTGCAACTGTGCAGCACATTCTGTCACTGACTGACAAAGCCTCCAACACTAATAAGAAACCCTTTAAAATTAACTCCACTAGAAATGCGGATGTGTTAAATAAAGCCTCAGTTGTAACTGCTGCCAAGTTCTAACAGAACGTAATACAGGCAAGCAACAAAGTCCATTGCTCTAAGCTCATTATATTGTAAAGAGCTCTCACAATACATTATTTTGATTGGTGTAAAAACAAACAAAAAAAATCCACCACAACATTAAACCTCTAAAACCTTTAGATAAACGATGATGACAAGACTTTCTGGATGCTCAGACATTAGAAAAAAATAGGTCACTGTTGTACATAGCCAAAAAACAGACTCAGGAACAGGACTGGGAAGCCACTAGTTTGTGTTTCAAAATTTTTTTCCCCATGATTTCAAACACCTCCCTGCTCCAAATCAGGATAAAGAAAAAGAATAGTTTTGGGGAGAACTTCAGACTTCACAGTGCAAGTACAGTTATGTTATTTGACCAAAACCACCTTTGAAATATCTCCCATCTTAATTGATTAATGTTCATGGAAACATTTTTTTCTAGTGACACCATGCATTTAAAAAATCCCTCCCTCACCCGACATACCTGTTTTGTCAAAAGCATATTCCTGGTGAGCTTCAAAGAAAACAGTAGAAGTAGCAAAACACAATAAATAAAAAAAAATAAGGGCTATCACGATTTTGTCCCAGTTTGTTCCATTAGCAGAACAGATTAGCAATAAACTCAAAAAAACTCCAAAGGTAACACACATTTTCCCTTTACTAGAATTTTCTTTCTGAGGTTCTGTCATCGCATAAAATTCTACCGTTTCAGCTGTGAATTACACCACTTAAATCAATGTAACTGTTGTTTATGCACCAACATAAATATAAATCTATCACATCACAGGCAGAAAATATTCACTGCTAAAGCAGTACAAGAGGCCACACAAAATCTGCATGCATTTACCCAAGAAAGTGCAAATTACACTAACAGAGTAGGATTTCTACACTTAGAAAAGCATCAATTATAAAGTTACTTAGTTACAGAAATATGCTGGAATACCTGCAAATTTAAGAATTATTCTAATACTACTGCCACCAAAAATCACCATACAGTAATTCCAGTCAGGATCAGGACTTCAAAACCAGACTTGATCCTGCAACATTCAGCCTAACATCTGTGAACAAGATGCTCATTCTCCTACAGAATTATGACCTAAAAAACTTGGAAAGATTGACTAGAAACCAAAAGAGCCAATTTCAACTTCTGTTCCTCACACCTACAATATTCTAGTTATTTTGTGTACATCCATTAACAAGCAGGTTAATCCATAGTCTATTTTCCACTTCAAATTGTTTTTCAATGACACATTCTGAAACTAAAAACGTGATCAGGAGAAACTTTTAATTTCCTATAGGTAAACTTTGCTAGATAGATCTTGAAGACAGAAAAAAAGAAAAAAAAAAAAAAACACACCAAAAAGACCCAAACCAAAATATGCAACTCCTATCAGTAACTATAGAAAAGTTCAACGCCACAGCTCAATAACTAAAATAAGATACATCAGCTGGGTTGCATTCACACACTCTCCAGAAACCCTCCCTTACATATGCCTATCCTGTTCTTGGGAGCAAAAACAATGTGAAGTACAGAAGAATCCCTTACTTCAGAGACTTAGATCTTTATATCATCAGTTTGGGAAGGAGAAAACAAAGAGACGAAAAGGGAAGGAACAAGAATGAAAAGGTTTATCAGATATGTATGATATGCACTTAGAAAAGAATTTCCCTGTGTGAGCCTGTAGGGAAAAAACCCCTAGAACTCCAGAGAGTGCGTGAGTCACTGATCCATCAAAACAGCTCTTTCCTATGCCATCAGCAGCAAGGAAAGCAAAAGATGTCTTGGGCCCATACAATTTAAATGAGGCCGAGTTCAGTGTTGGCTAACGAGGACAGCACTCAAAAATTTCTGCTGAGAAAGGCAGATAGAATGAGCACAGCGAGTGTACTAATAGAGCAGTGAAACACCACAGTTGTGTCAAGTAACTGTCATTAGGATCCAGTCAGCATTTCGAACAATACTCAGTTTTGGTAGCTCACTAGACTAGTTCGGTAATTTCAAGTAATAACCACAGAGTATTTAGCCTTCAATTTAAAGGTTTAGAGAGAGTCAGTTGGAAGACAGACTACTTCATCTTGCTAACAAGAATAAATGAATTGTTTTTCTTCTTTTTTTTCTTTTTTTCCCCCCCCATCTGGTCTAACAATATGGATTGCTATAGAGCTGCTACAGTGGTGCTGCTGGAGAACTGTTATTTCTACCTAGTAAACAAATGAATTCCTAAATTCTCACTCACTCAAGACTCATCAGTTGTGAAGTGAGGCACAGCTAAGGTTAATAATCCCAAACAAATACATAACATATTTTGAGAAAAACAACTTTTACTGCAAAACAAATCAGGTCAATCTTTTATCTGTTCATAGGGACTTACGGGAACATGCATTCACATTAAGGGCATATTAAAAATGGACAAATACGACTAGAGGCAGTTAGCTCTATAGAAGACAAATGAAACCCTATGTTTCCAACTTGCATTAATTCTAGTGAGTATTATATGGGGGAGAAGAAAATCAATTCAGGAAATGAGGATACATATCACACAGCTGTGAAGTTAAAGTTTTCTTTAAAGATTTATTTCTGAAGTACATTGACACACTCTGAGCAGTTCCAGTATACTTTCTGTTATAGAGGAAGTGTATTATTCATAGGCAGCTGTAAAACATCCTGTGTCTTCTATTTTTCATAATGAGCAGGTAAGACAGGGAACCGAACTCAAGGACTAATACATGTTAACAAAGGTTAACAAATTCAGCAGGTGTGCAGAAAAATCTTTCTGTGGATTCCTACAGCATCAGCTCTCTGTCTGCATATGATCGGTTGAAATCCAGTCGCACTAGGAGGGGCTGCTTGGTTTTCAGATCACAGTTTTGCTGAGTTCAGTTAGGCACCTGGAAGACATCTACTTCATTAAGATAAAATACAACTTAGTATCTTTAAGTAAAATCTTCAGGGAAAAAAATCTAGATTGAATAACAAACTGAACTCCTCTGACGTATTTTTTTGACTCTAAAGTTTCTTTCCAGTCCAAGCTTTGGTTTATTAACTAGTTATTCAGCAAATTTTTTTTGCCATCACAGCCATGTTTGCAAGCCTACACCTACCAGCCTGCCTAACCACATTTGTATCAGCACATTCTGAGAAAATCTGGGCAGCAATCCCAAAGCGCCTCTGCAGAGGATAGAATACCCAGAGGATCTGCACACAGAGCATTAATGACAGCCCGAGATGATGCAGTCTGGGCAACCCACCTCAGGGAGCCGGATCGCAGGAAGACCAGCCATGCAAGTAGAGCTGGCGTACCCCATCAGCCTCACCCAAAAAATACCCTGCAACCATAATGTGTTACCAGGATGAAGTTATGTGACAGGATGAAATATGTATTATCCTCCAGAGTTGCTCATTTAGTTGTTAGCCATTTCAGATACAGACACCGTCTATGTTTAAAGCCTGCAATGCCAAGAACTAGTTACCTGACTGGTTAGACGCTGAAACATAAAGTAAGACTTCCAAAATCTCTCTAGGTCAGTATTGATAAAGTTTCCACTGCTGCTGCTGCCTTAGCTATTTGAGTCCTGTAAATAAAGAGCATCAGTTTCCAGGCCTGTCAAATAGCAGCTTAGGTTCCTGCAGTACCAGGCTTGTGCGAAACAAAGATCAAACAAATGGTGAAAATACTTAGAAAAGTCCCTTTTAAAACATGTTCAAACTCAAGACACGCAACCAAAAAATTTTCCAAACCTCCACGAGATGAAGTACCCACTTCTGAACGCTCCTTTCAAGTATGCAACTAATTACAAAGCAGCAGGGCTTCTCTAAAATGAAAGGAAATGTTATAAAAGTAAAGGCAGGGAAACTGGCACAAATGTCTGAATCATACTGAAGGCGCTAGACACAAACATGTACTTAAAAAGCTAAATGACAGTGAACTGTCCACTCTATAACCACATCAAACATTGCCAGGTGTATCTGGAGCTAAAAATGGATCCAGAGAGTAGATCACCAGACAAATACAAAAAGTTCCAGAGGACCAAAAGAGAAGCTACCCCTATGTCTGTGTGAAGAGAAGGGACCAACTCAAGTTTAGCAAACAGCTCAGAGAATGTTTTTGGGAGCGCAGTACGAAACACTAAGCAGGCTTACAGTTTTCCACGGCACACCCATTCACTCACATCTTATTGGCACCATGTGCCTTTCTGCATCTGCACCATGGGCTTCCAGCTGCTGAACCTCAGTGAGATACTCTTCCCATCATCTCCAAAGAAAGGAATTCCCCCTTATCCTTCCAACGCACGTTCCTCAGCTCCTATCTCCATCAGAATTAGGTTGCTCTAACATCAGTAGCTCCTCATAAGGCTGATATGAACAGGGTGAATCCTGCGTTTTGGACGAGCAGCAGCTTTATGTTGCTCTCTAAGATTTTTGATGATCCTTCCACATAATGGTGGCAACAAAGACAACTATTTCCTAATGCTAATGAGTTTTAATTAAATCCTTTCATGACATTATGGTTCAAAAAAACAGTTTTAATAACTATGGTAATCAGCTGCTAACTAGAAACAAAAAGATACAGTTTCTCATGCACAGGCAGCTCATTATTTAAGGTATCTGGCAAAAATAAGCCAAGGTTACAGGGAAACCAAAGTTACAGGAGGCAATAGCTTGACAGCTCTCACCTTAAAAAAAAATATTCTTTTCAATATTTAAATCTATCTTCATTAACCTACAAGCAAAAGTGATCAAAGAAAGCAATTAAAAATAATTTCCTTCTTCCCCTCCCAAGTTTGATCTCTAGGGGTACATTACACACACAAAAACCCCTAACACAAATATAACTAAACATATCCAACTCCCAAGCCCACAAAACAAGTTAAAAGAAACTCTTGTACTAAAAATTGCAGAAGAAATGAATACAGCAACACCTACAGACTTTAAAAAAAAAGTATTTTGAATGAGATCACAAATGGCTAATATTTATGAGTCAAACATGCTACAGAAATCTCCTTTTTCAGTGGTAAAAGGCATTTTTTGCCTATGATGTCTACTATTCTCCCTTGTTTACTGATACTTATGTGCATTAAACAAACAAACAAACAAAAAAAAGCTTGTTTTCACTTTATTCTCCCAATCACATTATTTATGCACCAGGTCCCCCCCACACACACACCCAAAAAGGTAGCACAACCAAAAGATAAGAACGGCTCTAAGAGCGACCATCTGTCACAAGCACACTTAGTGCACAGAACTACTCCCGAGCACAGGAAAAAACGGAAAATTCTCATCACATACCTTATTTTAAATGACTACAGAAGGTCTCCAAAATGGACTGATATGACATAAGTAGGAAAGAGAGAAAAAAAATCCCTGTTCTACACCCTCTGGAGAGGCTGCTTCTTACATAAGCATTACCATATGCCTCAGGGCCGGTCTCCAGGAGGGAATAACCGACACCCCCCGCCCCCCCTTCCCACCTGGATCCAGACACACACCGCTCGGCTCTCACCCCTAAAGCCCCGCGGCGTCCGGCCACCAGGAAAAAGGGGAAAACCTGCGGGAAACAGGGGACGAAGCCAGACCCCGGCGAGGGAGGGGAGCCCCGCAACGCCCCCTCCTCCCCCGCCCCCCCACAACGCAGCAGCCCCTGGCTGAGGGCTGCGGCGGGCCCGAGCCAGGCTCCGCCGCCGGGTGGACTCTACCACCTTCCCTCCACGTTCATTCCCCAAACTGGCGACTGATTTCCTGCCGCGTTCGCCCGTGGGGCTGCCGAAAGCCCCCCGCCCCCTTCCGCCGGGCCCGGCGCGGCTCCGCCGCCTCTGAACTCTAGTAACCCCCCGCCGCGCTCGCTGCGGGCGGAGGGAAGGGAGGGAAGGAAGGAGGCGGGGAGGGGGGGGCGATGCGCACCGGGAAGGCCGGGGAAGCCCCGCCACACGAAGGCGGACACGCGTGGGAGCCGCGAAGGTGCGCCCCGGGCGGCGCGTGCCTGAGGCGGTGGATGGGGACTCACCTGGGCCGGCGGGGTCGTCGTCGTCGCCGCCGCCTCCTCCTCCTCCTCCTCCTCTTCTTCTTGCACCGGCTCCGCTCCTCACAGCAATGACGGCGGCGGTTCGGTGCCCGGCGGCGGCGGCAGAGCGGCTCCTGGAGGCAGCATGGCCGCGCCGCGCCGCCTCAGGGCGCCGCCGACACCCCACGGCCCCGCGGACGGGCGGCCATGGCCCC
>JAOXJM010000052.1:49200060-49221848 GCA_026413425.1 Tringa solitaria
TGTGGTTGGACTCTATGATCTCAGAGGTCCCTTCCAACCATGGAGATTCTGTGATAAAAGTGTCTTATTTCTGCTTGGCATTTTTTATAACCCTTATCTTGAAAGGACTGTAATTCAGTAAGGACAGAGAGTTGGTCAAGTGCTCAACTTTGGAGGAATGATCTTTGCAATTTAGTGCTGGACAGAGACTCATGAAGATTTTTTACAGAATGATTTGAGGTGTACGGTACAAGTGAGAAAACAGACAATAAACTCTTCTTCCTGTAAACTTAGCCGAAGGATTACAGGCAGGGATCATTTATGATAATGACCCTATGTATCACCATTGCTTCACCCTATGCAGCCTTAACCTCAGCTGAATTTCTTGGTGCTTCTAAGATCCCCTTTTCATGAGTATCACAAGATAATACTAGGTCCCTGTCTGATTTGGTGATATTTGGGGGAAAAAAAATATAAAAGGAAGAAAATTTCATTTTTCTGTGATACAAGTTTTCCTCTTCAATTTGTTTTCAGGGCTCTTAGAGGGAATAGTGTGGAGGTGTGGCTTGTAGTGTCCTCAGTGAGCAGGTTGTATCTAGCCCTCTGTTTCTCATCTGAGCTGGTCGGTATGCCTGAGTAATTATTTGTTCATTCTTGATTGTTCCTTCCTAATTCCCATATAAATGAGAATTATTTTGTCCGAGAGCAGGTAACCTCTGAGGATACAATGGCAGGGAGGAAGAAGAATCCAATTTTGGGATTCTGAGATTTTTCAGAATTGCCAGACCTGTATTTCTTGGTGTAACGCATTTCTTGAAGGTTGATAGTCTCAGATTTTTTACACAGATCTGCTCTCTGTGAATATCAGTCTTTCAAGGACAATCTTACCATTAGTGGTGTGGGGGCCTTCTCTGCATCTCCTGACAGTCTGTAAACAGCCTTTTCATACCTTTCTATCTCCTTAATTTTCTGTTTCCAAGCTTTATCACAAAAAACATCTTCTCCCATCCACGTAAAGCTAAAAAACTTGGTTTTCTGCTGTGTTTAATGTAGGACTAAACTGTTAAATACTATTCCTATAAGTGATGCTGTGTAAATTAAAGATAGTATAATTACAGTTGTTTTGCCAGCACTGCAATGAAAGTGCAGTTCTTACAGTGTAATTGCATTGTGTAGGTGTGTATTTTGGTTTTGTTTTCAAACTCCTGCTTTGATATTGCTACAGTGAGATGTGACCTGGGGTGTGTATTAATGCAGGTATTGCACAGATCTTAGTGAAAGTGAATAGAGAAATCCAGTGCTAAAAATGAACTGTTGGGTTCAGAACTATTTTGATGGTTTTATATATTTTAGGTATTTCATATTTGCCATTTTATTGTTACACATGTATAGATATTCATGGCTGGTTGCGTAATTATTGCAGAGGACGTTTCTGAGATTTGAAATGACTTTTATGATACTGCAGTGCTCTGCTTGGGTGCTGGTTGTGCAGTGAACAGGCTGTACCTGCACAGAACACACAGCGAAGGAGCATATGTTGGAGCAAACGGTGAATGTGACATTGCTAAATACATTGGAGTGGAACTCCGAGCCCCAGTTTTAGTGCTGTTCTTTCTCCCTTAGTTTCAACATTTTATCGACATGTTTATCATCTGTTCATGCAAAATAAACAGCTCTGATGTACACTATAATAAAAAATCAAAAATAGTTTAAAAAGACTGTATGATTTGTCTTCTGAAAAGAGTAATTCTCCTATTTCTTCCTTACATGACCATTGTATTTTCCTCCTGCAGCAGATTTTTCAGAAAATAATACTGAACATATGCTTCAAGGATGTCTCTCTCTCTCATAATAAAATGGGGCGGACAGGAGTACACGATAACTTCACTATCAGAAGAAGACACAGTGTTGGATCTGAAGCAATCTCTTAAAGGCCTTACTGGAGTGTTACCAGAGCGTCAAAAACTACTTGGACTCAAAATGAAGGGTGACTATTTATATTTATTACTTGTTGTGGATGTGGCTGATGTATACTAACAGGGCATCTGCCTCCCAGATCTAGCTTTTGAATTAACATAGGAATTTTATAGTTATTAATTAATTAATATTGTTTATTATTGATACATCTACCTGATCAGTTTCCAATGACTGACATGGAAGTAGGGCAAATGTACATCAAAAAAAAGTTAAATTACTGCTAGCCAGACAAGCAGTGTATCTGTATACAGAGGATGATAATACAGCTTGGGGCATTCTGGTGTTTGATGGGTAGCTTATTTCAACTAATGAAATATATTGACAATTTTCTAAAATCTACCCCAGTAAAAAAAAAAATATCTGCTCACTTCATAGGCAAACCTGCAGATGATGATGTTAAGCTTGGAGCTCTCAAGTTGAAACCAAATACTAAAATTATGATGATGGGCACTCGTGAAGAGAGTTTGGTAAAAATTTTACTTGTTTACTAGCTTAAACAGGAAAAGATGCTTTTATAGATATATATATGTGTCTCCTCATTATGATTTTAAATTTTGAATATTCCAGTAATTATTTGAAAAACAGTAGTATAGTAAATTTCTGTTGGTGTTTATTTTTCTGTGTAAAGTAAGCTTTTCTTGCAGAATTCTGATAGCAGTGTATTCATTAAATTCCTCTATTGTTCTGAACTTGAAGTACAAACCTATTATTATGATATAAACTGACTTGTCAAATCTGAACAATCATCAGTATACTTTAGTAATTCTTTCCACTAGTAAAGTGAAATAATTTTGGTTAAACAGTGGGTTTTTTTCCTGTAATATGCAGGAACAGAAAGTTGATATCCATTGTTATTTTCCTTCAGTGATCCTAGTTATCTCTTATTATTATTCCTCTAGGAAGATGTCCTTGGGCCACCTCCTGATAATGATGATGTTGTCAATGACTTTGATATTGAAGAGGAAGTTGTGGAAGTAGAAAATAGGTTAGGAGTTTCAGCTATTAAAAACAGTTCTGTTATAGAATGTACAGTATGCATTTTAATTAACTGTAACTTTCTGCACTGTTACATTAGGGAAGAAAATCTACTAAAAATTTCCCGCAGAGTTAAAGAGTATAAAGTGGAAATTCTGAATCCTCCTAGAGAAGGAAAAAAGCTGCTGGTGCTGGATGTCGATTATACACTATTTGGTGAGATTTTATTCAACTTGGGGGTTTAAGAAGTCAGTTCATTTGTCAGTGCACATTTCTTGATTTTTGCTTTACAAATCTATTTCAGTAACTTTGGTACATGTTGTACTATATAACTTCTGCTTTGTGATATTTTGGGGTCTTCTGCATATTTTAAAAAGCATTGGGCTTTTTAAGTGTTGTACATTATCGATTTTAGTACAGCAACTATTTACTTTCTGCAAGAGGACATAAAGTAGAAATTTAGTATTCTATCTAAATAATCTTTCTCTTGACCAACTTGTATCTTGGACACACAGTGGCAAGGTAAGATACTGAAAAGTAACCATCTCTACCTGATTGACTCCACTTTTGGGGGGTGTGGGAGAATAGCTTCAAATTTTATTTCCAGGTTGTTACTAAAAATGCACAAAAACATGCTTTACTTGAAAATTCTGTCAGACTGGTTTTTTTGGAAGCCAGAATTTTCCTTCTGACTTAATTTTCTGGGATGTAGGTGTGTCACTGCAGCTTGACTATAAGCAGTAAATTCCTTTTCCTTAGCTTTCCTTTTTGGTGAGATTAGTTTACAATCTGAAATCAAAATTTGAGCTATTACTGAGTTTAAAATTTTTTTTAGATGTCTCCTGCTAGCAGAAATTTACAACAGTTCCCTTATTGGAACAGGCGGTATTTGCATGTCTGAAATAAACTTGATATATGTTCACAAAATTAACTGGACTAGGTTTGAAAGAATCTGTTTCATATCTGGGCTGCTACAAATCTGCTAAAGTGCACCGATCAACTATTTGACACAACTCTTTAAAGATATGCAGACACACAGAGCTCTGATTTAATTATTAGCTAAGCCCTCAAATGCCCGTAACAATCAACAGATAAATATCCCCTCCCCTTCTTCTCTTCACCTTTAAAATGGAAATGGTAGTTTGCTACAAATTCATTCATGATTTTAAAGTCCCCCAGTGCTTCCCTCGTGAAACTTTTCAGGTCTCTGCATGGATAGGAAAGTCATACTGAACTTTAATAAGCAATTAATTATTAAAGTTTAAGTTAAGTTATCTCTTCTATTCTTTTTAGACCACAGATCATGTGCTGAAACTGGGGTAGAACTGATGAGGCCATACCTTCATGAATTCCTGACATCTGCATATGAGGATTATGATATTGTAATTTGGTGTAAGTTTTGTACTCAGTACCTAAGACTTTCTTGTAAATTGTCATTCAGAGCAGACACTCCAACTAGGAGGTTTTTATGTTGCTTTTTAGTGTGAATCATGAGATCTAAACCAATATATGAATGCTCAGCTGTAATGCATTCAGCAGGAATGTTCACACAGCTATTAGTTATTTTAGAAAAATCATAATTCTTATGTGAAAAAACACCACGTATTGCTCACATGAATGGATCTAATCACAGCATAAAGCTCAACATCACTTTAGTGAGTGTTATTTTGTACAAACAAACAAGTGCTTGAAGTAACAGAATTGTATAATCAACATTCAAACACGGTTTGATAACTATCTTTACAAAGAATCTTAGTCCAGGCAATAAGTAGTGAACTGCCAAATGAACCAAACTCCTGTCTACAGGGATGGTTGATCGTTCACCTTTGCATGCTGTTTCACTTCCTGTCCAACAGCTGGAGAACAGACTTTAGCCAGTGCAAGGTTTAAACCATATTAAAATTGGCTTATGATACTTAGTTTTCATAGTCTGGAACAATGTTTCTACATATTCTTAGATCAGTGGGAAATGTTGACGCTTTGTCCTTTCCAGGCCTTATATTTTTATCATTGCTTCCAGGAGAAAATCCTGCACAGGCAGTATGGTCCCTCAGACCAGGCATAGCCCACTTCTTACGGTCCTGCAGGCTTTAGTAACAGCTGATCTAGAAAATGGTTTGAACACATGCAGTGTTTCCTCTAGTTGTTCATATGAAAAGTAAGTTTTTCCAAATAAAAGTAAATTTCCATGAAGGAAGGCTATCTTCGAGGCAGTGCACCCTAAAAGCTGTATCAAGGATGGATCTTTCTGAAATCAAATTTTGTGTAAAAAATTGATATGTTAAATTAATAGTTTCTTTGCTTGTTACTTTTTCGCCTGTCAGTTACTTATTTTGATAAAGTATTCCTTCTGTTTTCTCCCTTTTGTTTCAGCTGCTACTAATATGAAGTGGATTGAAGCTAAAATGAAAGTAAGTTGTTCTAAAAATGTCATTTGTTTCTAGTCTGGCTAGCTGTTCATAAAGTTGGACTCATGCTCAGCATTATAGAGAGGGTTAGCAACTGGGGAGGTTGTATGAATCAAAACCCGAGTTTTTTAAATCTTCATAGTCGCTTTAAGTTATCTTTGTCACAAAACTAGATTAAATCTAATTTTAGAATTCCACACAAACTATCAGCAGTAGGTGCTAAATTTAGCAAAACTAAACACAAGTCAGTACCTCTGAAACTTAGTCACGCAGCCTTCACAGTTGCTTTCATCTTACCTCTAAATATAGAGTTACAGTCTTTAAGTGTAATATCATTTTCTTTTTGAAAGGAGCAGACAGATGTAGCACGCTGGACTAGGTTATCAAGAGGAAACTCTTTTCATATTTATGTTGTACCTCTTGCAGCTGTGGCGTTCTGTTGCTTCCTCTCCCTTATTAAACATCCGTAAGAGCTCTTGTTTCAATTCTAGTTTCTTCCCTACCTAAGTCAGGCAACTAGCCAGTTTTGCACAGCTGACCTAGTGGTAAACATATTTACAGTCAGGCTTAGCTGTAAATCCAATGAGCTTACTAAGAATTGGTGTATGTTGTGTCTGTCAGTGTAGGGTTAGGACTCACTCACTCCTGTGGAAAACCATTGTTCAAAACTGGGCAGTTCACCCTGCACTGGTCACATTTCTACATTTCTAGGTCACCTTTCCAGCCCTTCTATATCTTACTGAATCACAACGTTTCTATGCCCACTCCAGGATTTGATCAGTTGAGATTCCTACCACTAGATGCCAACTGCCGTCTCTCCTTAAACTGATACCACTGGGGGTGCTTACCTCTAAAAGTGTCGCTTTTTGTCAGGGAACAATGAGCCCAGCGATACTTGGCGTTAAAGGTTTTGTTTTAAAGTACAAAGCAGAACAGCATTAAAAGCAAGTATCAGGTAACCAGGTAAAATCTCTCATTTACCATCTATTTATGCCTGGAATTCAGACCGGCTAGAACAGCTAGTTTTTTCAGTGTAACAGGACACTGACCCAGGTAGGTCACGCTTTTCATTTGCAAGATTCACGTTTTCATGTAAAAGCAAATCAGTTAAGTGTGGCTGGATACCTACAAGAGAGCTGTTGCAGTGCATATTTACTCTTTCTTTGTAGCTTTGCACATAATTCTTGTTACATGCAACAGGAATTAAGTCAGCGATACATATGTTATATCAGCAGATTTTACTATTACTTTTCAGCTTTGGAAAGGATTTGAGATTGAAATGATGCTCTCTCATCTACTCAAAGTTGGTTTGGGTTTTTTTTTTTCTTGTTAGAAAGGTTGAGTTTTCCTTAGAGTCTTTATTTCAGGAGTTATCAAATCTTTAAAGTGCAAACTGACGTATTTCTGACTAACATTGGCTACCTTGTACACATGTAGGAGAAAAGGGTGACAATGAGCTGTTACTGTGTATTTCGTCTTCGATTGGGCTGTGATTCCTTGCAGCTTACTGGAAGGAATAAATAGACACTACACAGTTGCTACTCTTGCTATACGTAGTGAGTAAAGTTGAGGCGTGTACAACTTGTCAAAGATTATGCATGAAGGCATAAGCAAGACCTCTCTGTATTTTACTTTTTCTGCAAAGTTGCTTTGATTTTATGCTGACATCAGTTGTTAAGTTTCTGACAGTAAACACTGCAAAAATAAATTCCTATCAGCTTTTTTTCTCTTGGTAGCATGATGACTTTTTATGATTCTCATTGAGTAAAAAAAAATTAACCCCCCCCATATATCTTATTTTTAGTATGCAGCTTACCCTTTGACAAACAACATATTACAATCATGGTTCCAGTTTTACAGCAGTAAAACTCTCATAATTAGAAGCTTTAATAACAAATCATTATGATGCAGGAGCTTGGAGTGAGTACCAATGCAAACTACAAGATAACCTTCATGTTGGACAGTGCTGCCATGATAACAGTGCACACTCCTAGAAGAGGACTAATAGATGTAAGTACCTATTTTTTCCTGATCTTTTTCTACATTTAACTGACATCATACCCCTTTGAAATATTCAACAGTAAAGTTGTGCTGGAGTTTTCATGCAAGAAAAGTGTAAGAATCTTGGAAGCATAGATATACTTTTTTTCCTACTGAATTCTCTATAATGTTTAAAGTTTTAATTTAAGTAGTACATTTGGATGACACTGTTGTCAAATCAAATAGATAACTTTGCAAGAAAATTTAGTACCAACAGAAAATTTTTCTTTAGTAGGGGTTGTATTTAGTATGTTATACTATTTTACATCTCTTCCCTTATTAAAGCCCATCTACGTGCTAATTTTTCAGCAGAAGAATACAAGTGTATTCTTTAATTCTTTATTCTTAATGCAAGCATATTAAGTTTGCGCTCAAGTTTCTATAGACTCATATTTTTATCTCCTGCATGTGATCTGAGTTACCTTGTATGCGTTACTTTTGCAGGTGAAGCCTCTTGGTGTTATCTGGGGAAAGTTTTCAGAATATTACAGCAAAAAGAATACTATTATGTTTGATGATATTGGCCGAAACTTCCTAATGAATCCACAAAATGGACTCAAGGTATTTTTAACTGGAATTTTCGTTTATTACTACTTTTTCTTATACTTCAAGTAGTACTTTCTCATCTTTTTTTGCTGCACCTTAAAGAAAGGCTATTCTTAACTAGCAAAGATGCATATTTTAATATTTTTATTTAAATTGCCATTTGTCTAGACTAATGTTTCACTAACAGTAGTTTGAAATAAGCTTTGTTTCACTGTTAAGTTAGCTTTTAAGAGCCTACGAAAACCAATGAAATTATTATTTCTGCTTAAATTATGCTTGCAAGCCATAACAAAGCTGGGCATTGCTGACAGGCACCATTGAAATATGTGATGTTCAATCTCAAGTGGTTATATTCAGAAAATAAGTCAAATAAAAAGCTGCTGTGCTTCATGCTGGTATGCCAGTGTAATAGCAAGCATTCTATTCTGGGAATAATAGTACCTTGAACCATTGTGACTGCAGAACAGCAAATATTTCATTTTAGAAAACTGTCAACCAATTCCTCCTCCATTATTAGTGCTTGTTCTGAATAAAAGAATTCAACTTAAATTTCTGCTTATAGTTGATGGTACAGTAGCACGGTACTAAAAGAACTCTCATAAATTTCTTTTTAAAAAAGTTTTCAAATACAGAAATCCAAGATGATGTTTCTTTGACAGTATCTATGATGCGAAAAGGACAGCAATTGATGAGATCTAGCAAGATAATGTTAATTGGAACTGTATACTTTTAGGAAACTCAAGAATATCAAAGATCTTGCTGGGAGAGGATTATCCAAAGAGCTCCCTCTAGCTCAGATTTGAAAGGTGTTTGTCAAAATTTATAACAGAGAAATTGTCTATTTCTAACACAGCCACAGAAAAGAATGTTGAATCACTGAAACAAAGCCCAGGTGTAATGTATTCCAAGCTTAAAGCAGTTGTCAGATAAACTTTTATCTCTTTTCACAGAAGCTATGATTGTAGTCAAATGCTTTTTGTTGAAAAAAAGCATCTGGTTCCAGTGATGCCACACAACTCATAAAGCAGAGCTGAAACCCCCTTGTTCTCCTGCAAAAATAGCTATGAAATCATATTAGAAAACGTGGCAGTCCATTCCAGATCATTTTATTATTCTGTCTGACTGGGAGGGGAAGACTTGAAGTGCAAGACAAAACAAATTTCTTCCTGGTGGGCATGCAAGGCAAAACCAGTTCAGTTTGTGTGAATAACAAAATTGGATGTAGTCACTAACAGAAAAGGTTTTTCTTCCTCTTACCTAAGAGAAGTTATAACTTGGCATGGTATAGAAAATACTCTAATTAGGTGATAGAGAATTGGAAGCATTTTTCTTACTTTGAGCAAATGGTTATTCCCAGTTTGTTTATTTTGTATAGATAAGGCCTTTTATGAAAGCACATTTAAATCGGGATAAAGACAAGGAGCTTCTAAAGCTCACTCAATACCTCAAAGAAATAGCAAAATTAGATGACTTTTTGGAGCTGAATCACAAACATTGGGAAAGGTAAGAATAAAGTCAAAATTTTTCTTCCTTCGGTCCCTGACCTCACTGTGTTTTGTTTGATGTTTTCTGTACAAAGATCGAAAACAATTGAGCTGATGAATTTTGACTTAAGTTATGAAGGTCCTTTAATTTGAGTAGAATTTTAATAAGGCTATAATGTTTGGGCTGCTTCCCTAAAATGATAAGATTTTGACAGAATGGACTTTTTATTTTCATACTTCTCCAGTATTTAGGACCACTGCTTGTTTTCAGTGAAGTAATTCTGCTTCCTAAAGGGAAAAGATATTTTGAAGGAGCCTGGGCCCTGGAGATCTCTCTTTCCACCCCTACAAAGTTGGGGTGTCAGTTCAGATCTCAGGGTTTTGTCGTGAGGCAACTTTTCTGGTGGTTGTTTCAGAGGTTTGGGGTGTTACAGTGGGGTTCTCAGACACTGTCCAAGTTGTGTGATGTTATGGTATTCATCGGCTCTGAAACTATACAATAGTTACTGTGTTACAAAGCAGAGTTTTCCAAATGCTTCAGGCACCAGTTAGCATCCTAATTCTTGCTAAGGAAAGGTTAGCTGAAGTGTTCACGCAAATTTCTTCTTAATGGTTTTATGGAACAGCCTGAAGTTTCAATATATGTGAAAAAAAAGTGTGTGCAATGTACTATCCAAAAAACAGTCATTCAGTGCTTAAAAGAACAGCCTTGTGAACTTGGTACAGTTTTCTTTCTTGTTTCTGATTAAAACAAAAAGTCAAATGTAAACTTTAAAATCAGTGAAATTCACTGGATATTTCACACTGTCTGTTAAATTGCTTGTCTTTTTTTTCCCTAGAGTATTTGCAGAGACTTCAATGTCACCACATAGCCAGATTGCTCCAGCTGCAGTGGTGAGAGAACTATGAGATAGAAAACAAGTATTTTGGAGTATCTGAGATTCTCTAAAGGAGCCAGTGCAGGGCTGTTCTTTTCAGGTTATGCTGGATGACTGTTCATTAAAGTCTTAAATTTATTTGAAGCAGTGCCATATCTAATGGGTCTTTTTATCTTAAAGGACATAATAGCTACTTTTCCAACTGATGTAATTTTCAACCTCTTAGAATAAAACCCGTCTCCGTTTCCTTCATCCCTTTTGTTTAAAAAGCCTAATAGAGTAACTAAAAACATGACTTTGAATTACTGTAAGATAACCTATAATGGAATTAAAAGAATATTGAAATCGAATAAAACCATAAGTTGTACCAATCACATTTCTAATTTTTGATCATCAGTACGAGGAAGCTAGTGAGAAAAAGCAGATTCATACTTCGATTTTAGAAAAGTAGTAGATATATTTGTGCTTACCTCTTATTTTGTACTTTTCTTTCTTTCAGGTATCTTTCAAAGAAGCAAGGACAGTAACGCTAATAAAATTGTGTGGCACTGAATTGAAGGGAACATAATTAAGATCATTGGACTTTTCCTTGCTTTTATGCTAGAGTATAATAGTGCTGGACACTGGATCCAATGCCAGAATGACTGCTATACTTGGTCTTCCAGGTGGTTGGTTGTGGGTTTTGTTTTTTTTAAAAGATCACAGCAATAAGCTCAAAGTGGAGAAACAAGTCAGTTACTTTTTCTTGTGTTCAGTTCTGGTCTACTTAAAATACTTTCCTCTCTTTTGCTGCTGAAGTACAACCATAACCATTAAAGACCAAAACCATTCTGAAACTAGAAAAAAAAAATAATACTTAGACCAAAAACCTTGAGTAAGGAGCCAACCTTGGCAGTGTATGAATTGTATAAGCCCTCTATTCCCTCCATCTTTAGAATCTCCCTCTCCCATTCCAGTATTTAAGTCTATAAATTGCAAGTTGTCTAAGTTTGGTATGTATTAGTATGTCAGTGTTTCTCTGTGCAAGACAGTAAGATGGGAAGGTACCACCTCTGTGGCCAATTTACCCCAGTGTGTGAACTTGTACTATAAAGCAGTGTTTACTGGAAAACAAAAGATTGAAATTTGAGGGAGAGAAACCCACTCTTATTTGGTAAATGAAAAGCAGTCTGCCTGAAAAACTCTCCTGTGTCAGATAAAGGGTTTAAACCTCAAGATGGGAAAGTCACATTCCTAACAAAGCATGAACAAAACCCGTGTTCTCTTCTAGCTAAATCTTGTCAAAGTGCAAACACTGTGTTTAAATACAATATTCAGCCATACTGTTCTTAAAATATCATTTACTTGTGCTGCTTATGCCTGCACTATAGAAGTGTGATGTGACTGCTGTTTGGCATTACCAACACTTGTGCATTATGCAGTTCATGTATTTGAAAGAAGACTGACCCTTTCAAATAAAAATGGTATATATTGTTCTTAAGGAACTATAGCAGTTGTGTAAATAATAAATACCTTTTTCATAATTTGTGTCCCGTCTTAAATATCTGCTTTGCGTGATAGAGAAGCCATCGAATAATTTTCATTTTGGGGGTGTTTCTTTGGATTCCAGAGACACCAATTTTGTGTCAGTAGTTAAGTAAGAGACTGGTACGTGCCGCTGCAGATTAGGGCAGTGGTGTCAAACAGCGAAGCGCGTGGCTGCCCAGGAAAGGAGCCTCGACAGCAAGTGTCAGAATGTCAGGACGGCAGACACAAATGAGCTGTTAAGATGAGCACGTTGGGCTCCGGCTCAGTGACCTGTCAGAAAATATAACCTTCCTTATCCACTGCTCTGTGTGGTTTAGCACCAATCCAAGCTGTGTTTTAAACTAGTAAACCCAGAAACCTGATGCATAAAGATCTTTGTTTTAGCTAAGCACGGAGGGTGAATTTCTGAAGTTTTGTCTCCTAGGGCTGATTTCTGAACTAGGAGCTGACGCTCTCCTGTACATACAGCGTGGATACAATCCCTCGGGTTAGAACAGGGATTTTTTTACCTAGAAAGGCTGCAATAGCTTAGATATTGGAATATAGGACTAGTATATGGTGTGCTAGAAAAAAACCTCTCAATTTAAAGAATTGAAAAGAACCAAGGCATCGCATTTGAATCACCTATGGAGTTTCTTACGCTGGCCAGACAGAGAAAACAGAACCAAGGGAAGGTATGTAAACATGTGCCCATGTCTTTTTGCTCAAAGTTGGCATATAGGCAAGTGTCACTGTGAACAAGCAATACTTCTTTCTTTTATACAAGGAACATTTTAACAAAACCAAATCTTGGTTGTTTTTTTTTTGGTTTGGTTTTTTTTGGGGGGGTTTTTGTTTTTTTTTGTTTGTTTGTTTTTGTTTTTTTGTTTGTTTGGTTTTTTTAGATTTCAGTGACTCTGGGACTTCATCCCAGCATTTCAAGGTATTTGCTGATCTGAAGTAAATGTGTACTCCCCTTACGAACATTTTATAAGCTGCACTGGAACATGTGACAGTACGAGCTTGATGTGTTGGTAACACGTTCCTGTTGCTGAGAAGTCATTGTGTCTTTTATGACTAACTTGTTTCCCTTATATTTTATGTTTGAAGAATATATTGCAATTTGAATTTTTCTTTTTTCCTCTCTTATTTTTTTTCTTCCCCCAAAATCAGCCTGTGTGTTTTACTGGCTATCTTCTAAACATGCTGCAGTGATTTACTTGGCTGAGACATGACTGAGATTTATAAAATAGTAAAGCTGTGGATAAGACAAGTGCAAAAATGATGTTCCCCAAATCCCACAACACTAGAATGAGGGGTACCTCATACAAACAGGAGAGCGGCTTAAAACTGTTAAGAGCAGCAGGTAGCAATCTCCTGGAATTTGTTGCCACGGTTTGTTGTGGAGACAGGTGGCATCAGCGGGTCAGAAAGGAGTTAGACAACCTCATGAACGACTCCATAGCCATCTGCTAAAGGGAATAGGCTGAGAAGCTCCAATATCCTTCATATCAGAATTGGAGGTTCTCAAGAAGACAAAAGTGGCCGAGCCTCCACGCTCCCCTCTGACTGCTGCTGGGTGGAACCTCAGCCAAAGCAGCACAGCTCTCCTCTTTGTGCTACGTGGCTCCTCTGGGCTGTTCATACAACATGACTCTGTGCTAAACTACCAGAATTTAGTACAACTGCAAGGATAAACTGCTACCTTTCTGCTTAGCCCCAAAATAGTGTAGTTATTGCTCTTTAGTTCAGAAGAAAAGACCTCTGCTGACTTTTTGTTTCTCCTTTTTAATAGGGAAGGGAGTTTTGACCTACTTGTACTTCCAAAGTGTAGTTAAGCCTTGGGAATAACTATCAACAGCAAAGTTTAAAGCCTTATTCCCTGTTAACATTTAGTTTCCTTTTAGATTATATTGAGGTCCCTGAGAAGTATTTGATCAATGGCTTTCACAATCTCTGTTAAAAGAAATAGGATTAAAGCATAATCAAAGAGAGGGAGCATGTGGCTTAATTATAGAGCTCATAATGTACTGTTCTGCAAAACTCTGGAGAAGCATTAAGCGGAGTCTGAACTATTCCAAATATTTTCATGTGTCAGAGACTGTTCTGGGCTCCCAGTACATGTCAAGTATTTTGTATGTTGTTCTGTCTGATTATTCATACCAAAAGAGACAGTCCATTTAAAAATGAAGTTATTTCTGTAAGCGCTGGGTATCTGACAACTCGAATGCCTCTCTGTGGCATGAATGCTCATCACTGGTACTACGTGGAGTGACAGCTGAAGCCAAGAACTGAACTGCAAATTCAGCTCCACAAATCCTGCTGCATGAATGTGAAATCTACAGCCAGTTGCCAATTTTTATTCCTGACTTGACATGCGACTGACAGCGAGTGGATGCCAAAGGGTTTAAGACAATTTTCCACTCTGTCTGTTCAGGATGTATTTAAGAGTGATGTGAGAAGTGCTGAATACTTTCTTTCTACCAATAAGGAGAAGCCTAGGT
This sequence comes from Tringa solitaria, assembly GCA_026413425.1. Classification (NCBI taxonomy): domain Eukaryota; kingdom Metazoa; phylum Chordata; class Aves; order Charadriiformes; family Scolopacidae; genus Tringa; species Tringa solitaria. Next base: position 49,214,358 of record JAOXJM010000052.1, read on the forward strand.
AAAAATTGGGTTTCAGAGGGTAAAGAGAAATGAACAGTTCTCCTGATTGATTAAAGCTGTTTAAAACCAGAAAAGCTGGATGAAGAGGTGTTAGGGGGCAGAATCCTCTGACATTTTGCTATTGACATTGAGGTCGTGGCCGACCGCTGCAGCACTTTGGCTGGGGAGCTGGTGGAGAAAGATTTCATAGAAAAGGAAATGTTGAGGGAAAGACTGTCAGGACAAGAAGAGAAAAATACTGATCTGTCCTGGAGAAGACAAGGTACATCTTTCAAATGTTATGAGTTTCTTGTTTAAGTAATACTAGCAATATCCTGTGACACCCATGCGATAGCAGGGTGCCATACAGACACCTGTGCTTTCAAAGGGCTCTTCACTAATCAGGGTATGTTTTAGGTAAAAGCAACTCAGAAGATTCAGGCTCTGGAAGAACTGCCTCATGGTGAGAGATGAATTATTTCAGTTTGGTTAGGTTTCCCTAGAGAACAGTGAAAAACATCTATGATGCCTTACAGTGCTAAGTTTGACTTTCCTGACCCCTGGCTTTATCTGCTGAATGACACTATCTTAGACCTCTATTTCCGAGCCCAGCTGTATTCTCCACTCCAGATCCTTTACACTGCCATCCCCTGTTACCTTTTAGATCCCTGATAATCACACGAGGCCTCAGCTTCACGTTTCATGCATCGTTCTGATGGTGTTTTATAACTGAGGATTTAAAAATGAACTATTTATATACTGATGAGCTTTCTCATACATCCCTTAGCTTCCTTATTTATGCTTATTTATGAAGTTTGCTCATCTCTGGAGATCCTTTGATGCTGCTTTGATGCAGCAAGCACTTGGATGCTCATTTAGTTCTCAGGAGTCTGTGCAGAGCTTGGCATGTTTCCTTGCCACACACAGATGCATACGATGCCATTAATTAGTTTTCACACCACTTCATTTTCTGTTGGGAAATAAAGGGTAGAAGTGAAAGGGAGCTTCTTCTCAAATTGCATGATGCTCTTAGCACTACAGGTGGGATGATGGGCACAGCAAAGAAAAATGCATCATTAACACTGAATTGAAAATTAGTTGTTCTTTCTTTTTCCTTTCAGCTCTAGTTGGAATTGCACCCTCACTCCCCTTGCACAATACCATTTTTCGAGGTGTTTAGATATCAGAAAAGAGCAGCGCTTGTCATTTTCACCATGGCAGGGGCCAGGGTCAGCTGCAGTTCCTGTGTGCAAGGGGACTGGATGACCTGGAGCAGAGCCTGCATGGTCACTGCTGCCAAGTGATATCCCCTCCTTCCCTTGCAACACCCCAGAATATTATGACTTTGGTGTTATGAAACACTAAGGTTATTGCATCAGCTTTTTTGTGGTTAAATATCTTCACCTGTGGCATTAAAGCATTTGGTATTTAACAATGAGAGCTTTGTTCTTCACTATTTTTGCTGCTCATGGGAGGACAGCAAGTCAAAGTCTGGATCAGAGCATCAAAGAAGTCATAGTTCAATAGAAATGCTTGAGCCAAATATCTCAACCTTCAGATTTTATCAGAATTTTCATCCCCAGCAGCCTGAGCTAATACATCATTCTACTTGCTACAAGATCAGCCCCTGGATTTTGAGTTGGACCTGCCATGCTTCCTCCTGAATATAGACCACAGAGCCAGACAGCTGGACACGAGTGGCTGATTCACAGGCTGTTCAGAAAAGTTGTTTAAATTGTTTCCATATTGGAGGGAAACATCCACAGATGGATAAAAAAAAATTGAACAAGCTCAGCTTTGATGCCTAGAGTTATATTTCTGAGCATGTTCTCATCGTAATATTGCAGTTAGAAAAACCTCCCTCCTGTCTTTGAGTTGTTGTTTGGTTTTTTTTTTTTTCCTAGTACTCTAGAATTTTTCTCTCATTTCTTAAAAGCTTCTTGATATGGATGTATATATACACCATGTCTCTCAATTGTATATATATGTATGTATATATATCCTGTCTCTCAATTTGTGCTTTATTGGCACAGTGGACTCTAAATGCTCTGTAGGAGGCAGTGTGCTGGGGTAGCGTAATGACTGAGTGCTTTGATGAGTTTTGTACGTTATTGGCATGTTTACAAGCCAAGAGCTCCACTGATAAGCATCAAACTTCGTTCCTCAGGTGTTTTCCCCTAGCTTAAGTCATACTGGAGGAATAAATGGTGGCACAGGAAGAACCATGTCAATAATTTAACAAATTCTTGTAAAACTTTCTAAGATACCCTCCTTCCCAGGGCAAAGTGAGATGGCTTTAGAATTGTATTTTGGAAGAGTTACTGATTCCTTATCTGCTCTCTATATTCAGTCCACATTTTATGCCATACATGGGTTTGTGACATTTGAGAGCAGTGAAAACTCCAAGCATCAGCATAGTAGGTGAGCATGAGCAGAATTTCAAGCACATTCTTCAAGTGCAACTGATGCCAGTGTGACTTTGGGGTCCCTCTGCTGTCCTAATGATGGATACTTCTTGAATTGGGAGCAAAATGAGCACATTTTTGGAAAAGTGTATTAAACTGCCTCGCAGATGAAAGTGACAGCGATGTGGTTTTTCTAAAAAATCTGATTATCCCCATACGGATGAGTCTAGGTATAACAGGTATGCTGTAAAGCCTTTTCCTATAACAAAGGGGAACAACTCAAAACCTAAATAATTTGTGTCTAACACACAAAAAGAAAGAAATTCTGAGCTTTAGATACAGATGAGTTTGTAATTACATTGCAGCAATATCCCCACCCCAAAAATAGTTAATTGGTTGAGGTAAAATGTTTTAATAGCTTCTGAATGTGTTTGTTTTTAATTTAATGAGTAGCTGCAGCTAGGAGAAAGCAGGAAAGTCATTGAAAATTCTGACCTCTTTAAGCAGAACCAAAATACTGTGTTTTGTATGTGCATTTCTACTTTCAAGTAGTCTTAGATTTTAAGAATTTAAGTAACCTACAGTGATTTTTTTTCCCCTTAATATGATATTATTGGTTTGGTTGGTTCACTGAAAAATATCAAACACTGCCCTGAAAAGATACTTACTTTAGACCAAAACTGAGGATATTTAGGTAGATTTAGTTCTGCAACTAATAAGCTATATAACATATGGTTTTATGGAACTGAAATGCACCCATGCAGCACTGAGGTGGGACTGTTGTCCCTGATAAAACCGAACTCATGTCTTGTCACTCACTCATTACAGCAATCCCTGACCGAGTTATATGACAGCTGGCCTGCTTTTAACCTTAGAGATGCTATAAAATAATAGTCCAGTTAAACTTACGTCACCGATGCAGAACCATTCGTTATTCTCTGATGCAGGGAGAGATGTGTTGAAGGGTGCACGCCGAGAGCCCCACAGGTCAGTGCTGGTCCAGAAGCCTCAGCTGGGTGCTGGGAGCCCGACTGCACATCTGGGGTCAGAGATAAGGGAGAGCTGGGGAGGGACCAACAGGGAGAAGTGCTGGTCCTCATCTCCGCTTGCCCTGCAGTTAACCCAGCACATTGCATGCAGAGGTTATGGGCAGCCGGCGAGATGAAAACATCAAAATAAGCAGTAGATCTTAGGAGATTAACATCCAAAATCCCTTAATGGATATGTAGGTAACACAGATAATTACAGATCCACAAAGCATGACTCAGTCTGTACAGGGCACAATTCCAGACACTATGAAAGGGGAAAAAAAAGCCACAGTATTACCTCCAAAGAAACATAAATCAAGCCAGAGAGCAGCAACAGCACTAAGTTATCAGACTATTTAGGCAGTAAGTAGGACAGAGACTTATGGGCAGAGTTTCCAGCACTGGTCAGTCTTTCACACGGATTGGCTGAAATTTACACCCCTCTCCTGCTTTGCCTTTCCAGAAGGTTAAGCAGAAGCCTTGGGCCAGGCATAGGACAAGTACCATAGCAAAGTGCTACAGGCTGGGAAGGAAACCAAGCAGGAGCTTTTGAGCTAAAGCTTCTGCCAAAGCCAATTAACATGCAACAGCTGGGCTGCACTAGCTTTATGGGGGCAGGAGATGGCACAGTGTGACCTTATCTTACCCAGCAGAGACAGCTCTGGGCAGGGTGTTCATGGAGCCAAAGTGTCAAACAGTCTCTCCAGCCCTACAACAAGGACCTAGCAGCAAGTGTATTTGCCCAAACCATTCCTTGACCCATGGATCAGGGCTCTTTTTCCTGTACCTCAGTCACAATGAAACATGGTCAAAATAAGACACTCTCAAGACAACACAGATGTGCCCTGAAAGCAGCAGAGCAAGGCTGGAGGGGTATGCACAGATCCATCCTGTCCTGCCTCCCCTCAGCCCCTGCTTATGCTGCTGGGATGTGGTAGCTGGGCAGAGGTGCGCACCCAGAGTCGTGTCCTAGAGCACAGTGCCATGGACACCCATCTCCCCATGACCCCCATGTCTGCTTTCATCCCCGTGTCTGATATCTGAGACCTTCTCCTGTTGCTAGAGACAGGCCACAGCCACAAAACCCCTAGGGCTGATCTTCAGGAAGGCTTCTGTTCCGTTTGGTTCCCAGTCCCTGTGTTGGTTGCAGCCCCGCTCACCTTTATCTACAGCACAGAAAATCCAACAAAACCCTTCGGGGTCACCACTGTCTGGGAGGGCACAGGGAGCCCCTGACTGCCCCAAGCCACCCACCTTTCATGCTTGCTGGCACAGTGCTTTACCACAAGGCTGCTCTTCTACCCCAGACATCTTCCCTTTGACCCCATACCTGTGCCTAAACCACACATTCCCTCTTTTTAAAGGGGAATCCCCCAAGGTCCTCTCCACTTCCCACATTTCCATCACATTTCCAGCAGCAACACAGCAGTGACAGAGCCATGGCACAGCAGGGGAGCTCAAGTGCTTTTCACTTGATTCTCATTAACAAAGTACCATCACCAAGCGTTGTTCATTTGCTAAGAGCAGGGGTTAAGGCTCATTTCTAATTGCACCTTGTCATGCCTCCTGTCTCAGCAGCATGGATCTGCTTCCAAGGGGAGGTGAGGTTTGACTGGTCAAAGCTGAGTGTTTGAATTGAGTACAAGTCGGCTCAGCTGACCTTCACTGCCCATGAGAGACTCAGCCTACATTCATGCAAGAATTATCAAGGTTTCCCAATCTATTTGGGTAACAGAAATTTCACATCTTCTGTAGTATGAAGGTATGTGCAGCTGTGCCAGCGCTTTCCAGGTTTAGCTCATAAAACAGCTTTTCCACTCCAAGGGCTGTCTCTGCACCCACATAAATAGCTCACCCCGATGTGGTATGTGTGGCTTTATCTGCTCCCTGCATTCTCATTTATCCCTGCCCCATGTTGACTTCCATTTTCCAGAACAGGGAAAGGAAATTTATTAATACTTCCTCCATAATATATTTTCCAACAAGATCAACACAAACATCAAATTAAGAAGGACACAGGCTGGATAGTACAGGACAGTACCCATTATTGTCTCTGCTATAGAGGCTCCCTGCCACCCCCTTACCCACCCAACCTATTCTTTTTGTGATAGCAATAGCAGTGCAGCTCCCCAGGAACCATCCCAGCTGCGCTGCTGTTTCTCTACCAGGAGAGCTCTGCAGCCTCTGCTGGGGCTGGGATGCCTGCAGGAAAGTCCTAGTTTTAAAAATACAGCTATTGTTATAGTGAACAGTAAAACTCTGGCATTATGAACAAGTCCTGGTGTCACCAGCTGTGGCTAGTACAGTCCCAGGTAAAGGGCAGGGTCATCCCACTGCCCTTCAGAGCTGGACCTTGAGGGCTGGAAAGTTCCCTTCTCTTCAGCTCTGCTGAAGTACCAACTATTCCTGCCAACCTTGGAACATTTGGTTCTTCAGTTGTTCATACCCCACCATGTACCCAGGGACAGAGTCCCATATCCAGACAGGAGGAACAGGAACTACCTTCTCTCACTGACTCTTGAGAGCTACCCTATCACCTGCTGCTAAGTTTCCAAATAAACATGACTGACTCCCCTACAGCTCCAGGATGAGCTGCCACAGGCACCCACAGTCCTCCGGCAAAAAGCATGGCTATGGTCTGTCTGTGGATGGGACATGAACAGTTTCTTCTGCCACCACCCCAGTCTCCTTGCCCTTCTCTGAACATGCCCATCTGATGCTTTATGCTGCACGTTCTGGAACAGAGACCATTCCCTCAAACATAGCACTGGGGCTTGGCAACAACTTATCACAACAGACTAACTTTTTGGAGCAATGAGCAGATACCCAAGCACCTTATACTTTATGTTAAAAACAGGCTGCGAGTAGTTACTACCTGCCCTGGGGCTGCCAGCAGGGACAGCAGAGTTCAGCTAAACTGGGAGGAACATGCACATGCACCTGTAAGAGCCCTTATTTAAATTTGTGAGAGGTTTTTTTCCCCTATACAAAAAGCCAAAGAGAAGATGCAGAACCTGTTATGTCAAAGGCCCTCAGCTCCCTGCCGGGGTGCAGGGCTGCCTCTCAAGGTAGGGCTGATGCCAACAGGAGGGCTGCAATACCAGCGCAACTGGAGCGACTGGAGGAGTAGAGCCCTGCCGAGGCAGGAATAAGGGCTGTTATCAGAGCTTGGCAAGATAATCACATTTTTGTCTCAGCACCCATGACATCTGCCAGGCTCCTGGAGCAACCAGGTGAATGTTTGCATGTCATGATCCAGGGCTAATCAGATTTGCAAACAAAACAAGGCCTGGGATCTAGGCCACTGAAAGTGTTTGTCCTCTGCAATAGAACATCATGGTGATCTTCCAAACAAATTTGTTGTTCTATTGAGTTTTCTCAGCCTCTCCCAGAATCATGATTTGACCTTATATTATTTATATAGTTTAAGCCCCTCTAGTATGTATATTTTCAGGAAGGTAGAAGGTGAGGTCTCACCTAATCACTACAGTCCAGGAGCTGGGGCTTTACAGAAAACCCATGGCAAGAATCAGAGCCTGGTGGCAGAAGCCTCAAAGCTGAACTGTGCTGGAGAGACACGGTACCACTGATAAAACCACCCGGTCTGTGGCAGCATCCAGTGTCCATCGGTGGTACTGCAATCCTCTCCCCCTCCCATCACTCTCCAATTTGTCACAAGAGGAGGAGCATCATCACCCTGCCAGGCCGTGGAGAGACAACACCAAAGCCTGGACCATCCCAGAGGGTCAGCAGGTGCCAGACGGGCCACTAAGATAGAAGAGCAAACAGCAGAGCACCCTCAGCAGCAGAAGGTCCTCTGAAACCCTGTCAGGGTAGGGGGGTCTTGCACCAACTCTGAAGCTGTGCCGTGCCATAGCTGCTCAGATGTGAGGGCAGGCAGCAGCCTTCTCCTTTGTCACAGCATTAACAGAGGGGAAGAGCTTCCCAGAGGCAGAGTCCAAGCCTCAGCTGGGTTCAGTGAAAAGAGGAGCCAGTGTGTCACGCCTGGAGTCCCACCACAGACGCTAAATCTCCACTTTTGCATCCAGCAACAGCGTAACTGAAAAGCTGTCCCCAAA
>JAOXJM010000052.1:49223513-49259346 GCA_026413425.1 Tringa solitaria
GAAGGAGCCGCATCCCCGATCCCCGCACCGACACCCGCCCCGGCCCGCTCCTCCTGGCGGAGATGTGCTGTGCAGCACTGTCCCCCCCCGGGTGACCTCCTGCAGCCCCTCCTAGCTCCTTTTTAATGGATTATCAGCAGCAGCATCACCACCAGACAAATTTGGAGCTTCGGCTTGCCGGCTGTTAACTGTGAACAACGATTAAGGGTATTATCCAGAAACGGAGGATGACAGAAGGATGCGTTCGCAGGGCAGGGCCCAGGCAGCTGATGGTTTTAGCACAGGTGACTCCACAAAATCATCCTCCTAAAGAAAGGCACTATGTTCTTTGGGAAGAAGGCCAGAAGTGTCACAGCCAGCCCTTGTCACGATACTGATGTTTCGGTTGACTCCCAATTAAGGAATTTTAGCTCAGAAAGGGAAGTACTCTATTACACAGCAGCACTGTCTTTCTCACATCCCTGGGAAACCACAAGCTAAGTTCTAGGTCCAACTCTGTTACAAGCACTGAAGCTGTTGTCTGGGGCCAAGTTAGTCAGGGCATCCCTCCATGCCCAGCAGAAACTCAGTTTTGACCCAGTTTTCAAGATTAAGGCTCTGCCAAAGCCCTGCTCACTCTACAGACCAGAGGAGCTACCTTATTGAAGGTCTTGCCCCTCACTGTCCCAAGGGTCTTAAAGCCAAAGAGATGCCTTGGAGCATCATTCCAGAGCTTTAAAACAACCAACTCTTTATGCAGTATCTACCTTTCTATATGGATATATTTTATGCCTCCCCCAGTCTCCCTTTACATATTGTGGTAACCCTTGTCTCCCACATGCATTTTATAAGCCTTCCCCAGCATTTTTAGAACAGTCTTTAAGACATGAAGACTAGCCACAATTAGTGCAGCTACTCCCATGAGAAGTTCCTAAACCACACAACTTATTTCAGGGAGGAAAAGAAAACTACAAAAAACAACCCAAACCCACCAAACAAACACCAAAACTCACACCACAAAGCAAACTTCTCACCTTCTCTTTGCTCCTGAATCAGTGAAACCAACCAAATTCTTCCCCTGGGCTCTTATTTAAGCCCTTGTGATGGGGATGGGGGGAACTCTTGGCTGATTGCCAGCTTCTGGGGACCATTTCACCCCAGAGCAGGCTCAGTTGTTCTCTAATCCTTAAAGGACCTAATACACACTGACACCCTCCTGCTGCTTCCTCCAACTATCACCATCTGCATCTTCTCAGCCCCCTGCAATACTCCTACAGTTCTCCCACCCACTCCCTGAACAATCCTTTTCCTTGCCCCCGTAGCTCAGTCTTCCCTCCTATGTTCAGTTCTGGGCCCCTCTCCAATACAAGAAGGGCACTGAAAAGCTGGAGGAAGTTCAGTGAAGAGCCACCAAGAGAGCTGGGGGCTGGAACATTTACCTTGTGAGGGAGGTGGGAGGTGCGGAGGGAGGTGGGCTTGTTCAGCCCAGTGAGAAGAAGGCTTCAGGAGGATGTCAGGGGAGCCTACCAGTTAAGAAGCAGGTTACTGAGCAAACCAGGTGGAGCCAGGCTCCTCATGGTGGTGCATGGCTTAGAGAAGAGGCAGTTGAAAGAAAAGAGGTTGAAACCTGTTACAAGGAAAAATTTTCTTACAGTCAAACCCTGGGACAGGTAGTCCAGAGAGATCATACATTTTCTACTCCTGAAGATTTTCAATGCTAGACTGGATAAAGCCCTAAGCAACCTGATAGACCTCAGAACTGACCCCACTGGAGGTTGGACCAAAGTCCCTTCCAACCTGATCGAACCTGCCTTCTCTTAGGGAAAAGAGGGTGTACCAGAATGATCACCAAGTCCAGAGCTTCCTCCTCAGCCATGCTGTGGGAGCCCTGCAGTCAGCACCACCACCCTAAGATCATCCCATGACAGCTAGAAAAGCTTTGTCAAACACTGTGAATATCAAGGGGAAAAAGTAGGACAAAGGATTCAACTGAGTTGTGACAGTGACACGTGCCTGTGCTGGGGGAGGAGAAGGAAGTGGTGGAGCACACTAGTTAAATGGGCCAAGAGCCTGGACACAGCAATGTATCAGCTGCATCACCACCAGAGTGAAGCTGTGAGGTGGAAATACACCCTTCCCCTCTGCCATGTGCATAGCCTGGTCACGGGAAGGTGCTCAGCTGTGAGCAATGTCTTCTTTTCAGTAAGAGCAACCATGCACAAAACTAATTCTCCCATTATTTTAACTGCTGAGAGGGACTTTGTGAGATGCGGGAAACACAGGGCCCTCATTCTGCTGCAAGGGGCAGGTCTGGCAGTGGCAAGATGCTGGGGCAGCTCCCACCTCTGTCCTGTAGCCGAGGGCCCTCCTTCTCCAGGGAGAGAAAAAAAGCTGTGAAGATGCTCATGTTATCTAATAGAAGAGAGATGTCAAATTTATCATGACTCACCTTTCAAAGCTGTCAAAAAAATTCCCCAAACCCAACACATCTTAAAAGTTGGAGGACAGAAATGAAAGGAAAAGTAGTGGCTGAAGGTTTGGTTTCTGGTTTGGTACATGTACAGGGAGGCAGCCAGAGACAGATGGGAGCTTAGTCTGTGGCCACTGCCACACTCCTACTCTGTCGCTGGCATCCATCGGCCCTGCCAGGGAGGTGAACTCTGAAACCAAGAGTGAACGGCCCAGCACCAGCAAAACATCACCCTCATCTCAGTTAGCCAGAGTTATGTGCTGGCTCAGCCAGAAGGATGGACCACAACAGAAGCTGCTCACTCGGTGTAGCGCTGCCTCTCTTGACCTCTCCTGGGGATGAAGTTTTGGGAAGTTTCCCCGATTGTGAGAAATCATCTCCTCAAAGAAGATGGATCCCGTTCTCCATTCCCCCAGCACAGGTGGAGGAGATGGTAGTTGAGTCTGTAGAGGCACAGAGGTGGTTTTATTTGCTATTTGCACTGAAAGTTTCTGTTCTGTTGTGATCTATTCTTGTTATTTCAGCCTCCAGATTAAAAAGGAATAAATACTGGAATATGCTGTGAGATTTTTGGAGTCACTGAGGGCCATCTCAGGTACAAAGATGTCCTTCTGTCATTAAAATATCCCTTTCCATCTTAAAAATGGGATCTTTTTATTCCTGTGCTCTCAATGTGGTGCTGGTCCAGAGCCACTCAATGTAATAGGATCATTGCAGGATAACTCAGGGAGGAGAGGACACGCAGAGGTCATCCTGGTCCAAGCAGGAGGATTGATGAGGAATGTCCTCCCACTTTCCCTTCGTGTCCTTTGTGACCACTTGTCTTTGTGCAGGAGATGCTTCTTGCTTCCCTCAGTTTTGTCCATGTTCTGGATGTCTTGCTGTTGAGTTCACTGATGTAACATCTGAATTTAAAACCAAACAAGTGCACTTCCCGTGGCTGTACGACCTGGGACACAGACAGCACTAGTCTGCTGCCAATAAGAGTTGTCAGATTTTGCAAGAATTCAGTAAACTGGAATGGAAAAAACATCAGGATCAAAGACAGTTGCTCCAAGAGAAGCTCCAAACCAGCCAATGCGGATTTTTGCCTGCACGGTTCAACCCCTGGCTGGCTGCTGCCTGTAAAGGTACCCAATGCCAAAGGATTTGCCAGAATTGTCATCACAAATGTGAATTATCAGAAGAGAAGGTGTGCTGAGCACATTGCTACAGCCTCTCTGTTTAGGCACTGTGCTCCACTGAGTTCAAAGTGTGGATTGTGGCAGGATAGGCAAACACTCAAGCTCTGTCCAAACAAGGTCCAGTGGTTTAGATGCTCAGCATTTAGGTGCTTGCAAAATATGTTGACCCCTGAGGCTCATGATAAAATCTAAAGCTCCCTTTGAAAGTTAAGTGTTTAACATGAAGGAGCTGGTGTCCCATTGATCTGCTGCCAATGTTTTAACAAGGGGAAGCCACAAGTATTTCCCTGTGTGAATCTTGCACAGTGGATGCAAAGAGACTAAAGAATTCATTTTCTTGTGTTTGCACAATGGAGGATTCTACAGCCAGCACCAAGAAGAAAGAGGGCAGCAGTGTGAAGAGTGAAGAAACAAATAAAGCCTATGTGCATTAAAAATTGTAAATAAATACAAATACTTGTGTCTAGAAAATCAAGGTCTCTGTATGATTCAGGCAGAGTTTGCCCTAGAGGTGGGGAGAGGAAGCCCACAGCTCTTCTTCTCCAGGGCTTTTTTTTTTTTTTTAATTATTGACACTTCATACAATCTGGTGCTCTTCTAAATATAATTTTATTAGCATGAGAAGCCACTTGGCAGCAGGAAGCTAATGCTGGTGAGTTCACAGTTTTCAAGACAAAGCGTTCTCCTAGAAGGAAGAAGAAAGACTGATTTGGAAAGAAGAGGCTCACAGCTTCTGCCTAAAACCAGCCTCCACCTGCCATCTTCTTGTTGCAGGCTTAAATGGAGCAATATTTCCCAGCCTCAGCTTGTTTGTCTCTGGTTTCCAAAGGAGATGAGGCATATGCAGTCACGCTGTTCACCAGCTCTCCTGTCACCCTCCCACAATAACCTCCCAGAGAGGAAGGAACATCTCTATGGAGGCTGGGTAAAGAATAAAGCCACCCGCTGTCACCCACCCCCCTGGGATGGGGGGAGGTGGGCAGGAGCCCACGGGTGGTTGTGCTTCTTGGCTGCCCAGCAAGTGTGTGCCAGTTTGCCAGGCGGGATGGGACAGAAGAGCAGGGGATGGGAAGACAGAACCCATGGGATCTGCGGGAGCAGTCGCTCCGGCACCGGGAGCACCGTGCTTCCCGGGAGGAGAAGGGTGAGGTAATAGCACAGCAGAGCGAAGCCACTCATTAGGCTCTAGCGTGGCTGTATCGAAGCGCTTTTCTGGGTGCTACGGCAAAAGGAATCCAGCCAAAGAATCGTGCTGAGTTTTATTTTATTGAGCAGAGGCGGCGGCGATGAGGGCAAGCGGCTCCCGTCTCTGTGCACAGGCGTCTGCGGCCGCTGCTGACGGGGGCTCGGCTGTCGCTGCTCGGTGACGGTGAGGACTCAGCATTTCCCCAGGTGCTTCAATCTTATCTTCCCTCCGCTCCTCCTGCAAAAAGAGAGAGACAGACTTAGACAAAGCAGGGTAAGACAGTCACAGCACACGGGGACAAGGAGCTCATCTGTCCAAACAGGATCATTTGCCTGACTCGTGCCAGTGTACCCTGCTGCCTCACAGGGGACATCAAGCCATTTTCTTCTCTCCTTGATCTTCTCTGTTTTCCCCTAGGATAAGGTAGACTTGAGTATGCACCACATCTTAAGGACTGCTAAGGAAAAACCAATGTTTTGCAAGCACATTCAGTCCAGGGCTGCTGGCTCCTATTGCATCTCCTTTAAAAGGTGACACAGCTCAGGAAAAGGAGAAACTCAGGTTCTTCCTCTGAGATTTTGTGTCCTGTTCCACAAAGTCCATTCAGACTTTTCAGGAATAATTTGGCACGGCTCAGCTCCTGCATTCCTCCAGACACTTCTCAGTATCCAGAAGTGTGGGCAGTGAGAGTTGCAGCCTGTGGCGTATCGTGGGGAATGTGCATCAATTTACGGCGTGCAGAAGGTACAGGCAGGATGCAATTGCCTACCGGGCCCCGTGCTGCCTCTCAGCATGGCAACCAGCAGTGTGCAAAGCCTAGAAATGAATTTAAATTAACTTGCATTCACGCGGCTCTGTTCCAAGGAGGAAACATTCCGCTTGGCACAATTCAGGGGCTAGTCCATACAAGAGGAGCAGCCTGGATGCAGGGCCTCCCCTCTGTGAAGGAGATCATTACATACGTGGAAATGGAGCCAACTCTCTCTGTTATTTCGATCCCCTCTGCTTCCACTTACAGCACTGCCTTGCAGAAGGCGCACTTGTTCCCGTAGGTGATGCCATCCGTGCCGCAGTGGGGGTTGGACTCCCTCGTGCAGTACACGCTTCTGTTTACGAACTCTCTACAAATCTGCAAAAGGAATATTAAAAAATAATAATAAAAAAAAAAAGACCCAAAGCCTTTCAGGACTCCCGTACTCTCTCTTTCACTCTCCAAACTGGATACAAGATCACTAATGTAACGTCTTTTCTGACAAGAGGTACTGAAGTGGCAGTGATGACACTGCCTGTTTACTGAAAGAAAAAGCCCTGTCAGAAATGAGCAGAAGCAATGTTTCAAGGGAGTTTTTGCCCCGTGTGTGAGGAGAGAAACTGTAGTCACCTGGGAGAAGTCTTGATCTCCCAAAGACAGAAGTGGATTAGCTTAGGCACGCAGGAGAGGAGTCAGCACTGATGCTCTTTCAAACATTTGGCTCCGGGTCAGCTCAGTGCTGCATGGCTTCATGCACCTTGCGAAACTGTGCTCTCAGCTTGGTTCTTGCTGAGCTTTCTCTCTTCCCAACGGAAGGAGGGGAAACCCATAATCTATTGGGAATTAAAAATGGTGTCCAGGAAATTCACAGGTATCTTGTCTCTGGACAGGTCCCAGGGACAGGCTTTGCTTGGGGGTATAAAACACTCTCAATAGTCCCTTTGTTCCATGAGAAGTTTGGACAGTGGAGCAAAGCGGACAAAAGGGGTGCGTACAAACACAACCCTGTAAAGCACCCTAGACCTAATCATGGGAAGCATTTGCTAAACCAGCCATCTATTTCCCTGGTCAACTTGCTAACATGCTCACACATAACATCCCCTGTACAACAGCGGACTCCCCAAAGTGTTGGGTCATCTTGGAAGGACCCACCTGTTCCCAGCAGACATTAAAAACCATTTACCATACACCAAGATCTGGGTTACAAAACCATTCTTCTAGAAAACACAGATAGAGTAAGCAGAAACAGGTGCACTAACCTCTTCAATGTCTTGACCTTCCACATCTGGAAAAGAAAACAACAAAGAAACAAACAGAGATTTTACACGTCAGCATTATTTTCTGACAGAGGCTGAACTAAAGTCACAAACCCTTTAGGAAAACCACAGTGAGACAGACAGCAGGTTTTTCCCACTCCATCATCCTGTGCGGCAGAGGAGGGGGCAGGAAATACATTATCTGAATTGCTTTTCAGTATTTTGCTTTTTTGAAAAATGTTACTAAAATACCATGTAATCAGTCATTCAGCTGCTAACTGCACCTCAGACACATAACCCAATCTCCTGGAAGGCAGCCACTGCTGGGGAAGAGAGCTGCCGTATCGGATCTGGAGCCGCGCTCGACAGAGATTTTAAAGCTATATTGACTTCTTAGGCTTTTAGGCTCCTGCACCTCTGAACAATGAAACTGGCTGGTACTGCTAACAAGGGTATGCTGTGGAGAAGGAGATCCTGTGACCAGCTTGACAAGCCATTCTCAGCACAGCCCAGAGACTCTCCCAGAACAACTTCATTCCGAGCAAGATACAAAGAGACATCATGGGGTGATAAAGAGCAGGACAGGCAATGCCAGTCAGTAAAAATGGAAAAAATAGCTGCTGTAACCACTGGCTTGAAGATAATCAGTCCATCCTCTATGTATTTCTTCACTGCAAAGACTGCAGTCAGGCGTGTAGGTTGAGTCAGAGCTGCGGACAGGGCGACCTTGCGATGTCTCTGAGGGGGAGCCTGACACTCAAGGGTGGATTGAATTCAGATTTGCAGAATCTGGGTCACAACACTCTGGGAAAAATACCCAGCATCTCACAGAGCAACGGGGCAGCAGATGTTTGGAGAGGAGGCAGGTCAGTGGGATCTCCGGCTGTGATGCCGCTCAGGTGGCTCTGGGCAGGAGGGAACCTGGGGCAGGAGATAGGAGGACCTTGTCCCACACTCATCGCCTCCCTCACATTGGAAATCCCACCCAAGTCTCCGTCAACTAGACCATCGCTCATCAACCCACCCTACTTCTTCTGCCAATTTCATCACCTTTCTGTGTTCTATCCCCAGCACTGGTGTATTTATCATGTCCTCAGGTTAGGCTGGGCTGCCTTAACTGTAAAGTCGCTATTAAGGCTATCTGCGTATTATTTACAAAATACCTCATTCCATAGCTTTTATAAATATTACATGCAGCTACACAAGACTTTGTGATGATGCCTCTTGACATTTGTTTATTTTACAGGAGATCACAGAGTTTGCTGCTATTCTGCCTGGCCTTGGAGCGAAGCTTCAGCACTCTGACGGAACCCAGTCCCAATTAAGACTCAATTAGAGACAGATGAATATTTCATAATGAATAATGTGTACAAAGTAATTCACCTCTTTTCTCCATGCACAGCTTGCAATTTTCTCAAGTGAATTCTTTATTCAAATTATTCACAGAAAAACAAGTATAAATAATCTTGTTCTGCATGTTCTTCAGTAGCTGTCGCCACAAACCTTCCAGAGCTGGGTCAGCTGGACACAAGCAATTGATAACACTGACATGACCTATATGTTCAAAAATCATCACTCAGCTTCCCCAGATCATCAGAGAGATATGTAAATCTCCAGATAAATAAATGCTGGATCCTTTTAATTTGCCCTCTTTGTTCTGACTCCTTGAGGACATTTGAATTTAATTTTCAAGCTTTTCTCTGCAACATAAACGAAAGCTGAAACTTTCATCTAATTATGTTTCCACATCTCCAAGGAAAACACCAAATACCAAGATGCTTAGGATCAAAACAGGAGCTGATGACCCTGAGGTGAATGAGTTTCTTCTCTAACTGGTTCAGCAAAACTCTCCAGCGAACATTTCTACCAAAAAATTCATAATTACGCTCTGCTTTGGTACATTTGCTGAAAGAGCTGCTTAGAATTTGCTCGCTCTGTCTCCCAGTGACACCTCCGCTGCGTTATTCACTGCGGAGGCACACGAGGAGTGGAAATATGTCATACGAGTGAGCAAGTCCCACAGACATTTTCTACTTGCTCAGCTTAATCTTCAAGCCTGTCATCCACTGATCAAGACTCTCTGAAGTTTGCTGTTGTCAAGAAAGATTGGGGTTTAGGTTGGTTTTTTTTTTTTCCTTTTCTAGGCTAGGGAGAAGATCACTTACCCGAGAAGAAAGAAAGCAGCAGGAGGCTGAGAAGCACTAAGGCACCTGTTGCCTTCATGCTGCAGGTAGGTCTTTAGTCCAAGCCAAGCGATCTGCGCAGGAGGTGTCGTCTCAGCACCAGAGCCCACAGTGCACACTCAGACCTGCCTTTCTGTGTATTTATGCGCCCATCCGTAGCTGTCCTCATTCCCCACCTTAATTGTGAGAACTTCTCCACTTCATTTCTAAAGCCATTATTGGTCCTGGCCGTGTTTATGGTGCTTTAGGAATGCTGCCCTGTCCACATCAAACCTAGAAAGGGCTAATTATATGAGTGATAGACTCGGGCTTGTAATATCTTTTTTTTTTTTCTAAATAGTCACAGGATTCTCACAAGGGTGAATTTTCAAAGCGGTGATTCATCAGGGAAGCTGGTAATTTTCATTCTCTGGGCCCTCGCTGAATGCCAGCTCCAAGGCTTTGAGTGCGGCGTGATGACACTCACTAGACGTTACGAAATAAATCACAGCATGAGAATATGTTGTCTGTGAAACCAATTATACGTTGTTCCCTGGCTATTTTTGAGGATGGTTCTAAATCTGTTGGGTTGGGGTGGAGAAGCACTCCGGTGTGACATGCTCTCATAGCTGTGTGCACAGTCCCAGATAGGACTGCTGACTCTCCTCCCTGAACTATTTAAACTCTAGCTGTCAATGTTTTCCAGTTTTTTCGTGTTCACAAACATATGTTAGGGCTCTGCTCCCACAGCAAGTGCCGATGAAGGGAATTTGATGGGGAATCGGGAGACTTGAGCTCTATTTCCAGCTGAGTCTGTGCAAGGATTTGTCTTCAGCTGCACCATTTCCAAAATATCTGTTTAGGTAAGAATAATAAAATTTTAGCCCATTTTCCTAAGGTGACAAGACTTATGAGAACACCTTGCATAGATATATCTGGTTATTAGTTCCCCCTGTAAATTTTGAATCTACTAGTTCTATCCAAATTTGACATAGGAATGAAAAAAAAAAATTAAAACAAACCCAAACATTTTTATACATTTTTCCAGCAACAGAGAAAAGATCCTACTAACATCCTCATCCGGCGAGGGAGAGAGTTTCTGCAGGAGAGCAACATTCTGAAGGCCCTACATCTGCGCAAGCATTACAGTTTGCAGCTTGCCAGACATCTTAAAATCCACACAGCAGAGAAACCGTGACTGACAGGTGAATTCTCAGATGTCTATTAAGGGTGAGCTCACAACACAGCCTCTCATATAATTTAGTTATCAAGTCAGTCAGCCACAGCGCCGTTCAAAATCACGCTTAGTTCTGCCACTCGCAGCACTACTTGTTTGCCTTTTCTGGTTTCATACGTCACTGCTCACGACCACAGCCTTAATGTCTCTGTCCTTTATCTACCCGAACGTTTCGGTTGGTGCAGCAAAACTGACTGGCTCAAGCCTTCGCAAACGTACCGCAGGGACCAATCCCTTCCGGGCTGAGGAGAGGAAGAGACTAAATTACCAACCACATCATTATCGTTATTACCCCTTTCCTCTTCTTTATAACATCTGAAACAGGCCACTTACCGGCCGAGGTAAGGAAATCCTTCTCTCCCTCTGGCTTCTCTGAAAATCAGGGATAGAAGAAGGGCACCTGGACCTCACTTCACAGTCTAATGGGTGTAGCTGGGCAGAGTCTTGTTGGTCTCAAGCCGAGTACTTACCTGTGCTGGATCAGTCTTCAGTCTTATGTGATACAAACCTTTCCATCTTCTAAAGAGTTCTTGCTCTGAGGCTCTCGAGGCATCTAGAATAAAGCCATGTACCCAGTACTTGCCATTTGCTGTAGGTGAGCAGCTCTTCTATGGGCTTTTCCAAAGCCTTTTCACCTCCTAAGCAAGTATCTGGCTTCCTCAGGCAGAAACTACTCCTGCAGAGGAGGCTCACTGTAAGAACTTGCTGTTGAAGACAATTTCCTGCTCTGGCCAAAACTCCACTAGTCTGTGGCCACTCTATAAAGCCAACAAGAAATTATAGCAGAGCTCGGTCCTGTGCTGACACGTCTCTCTTCACATCTACTAGCTACTTAGACTGTTCCTTAATTATTTTTCACACACACACATAAGTAGCGAAAACTCTCATGACCCTCCAGTTTGTCTTTTCTTAAGAGCAGGCACAAAGGCACAATGTGATTTATACTGCCTCTACTAACAGAAAAAAACCCTGAAAACTAGAAGTTCCAATCTTCTTCCTAGGACAGAGAATTGCTCTGTGCTAGTACCAGAGGAAGGACAAGCCTCTTATCTTCTGCTGGGAAGGACCTACAAAATTCCTGGTGAAGAAATTATCTACTTCAGGAAACAAGATCCAAAGAAAAAGCTTGGAAGTCAGAGATTTTGTCCTAAATATCAGCCTTAACAGCAGATATGTTGTTACATAACAAGAGAATGGGAGGTGAAGAAAGGAAGAGGAAGGGAGCGTGTGAGCCACGGCACTTGGGACTTTTTGCCTGTGCTGCTTGCATATTAACTCCTTGACTCACACAAAAAGATGGCACATTATCATGAACATACATATATATCATTGCTCCTCCGGTGCACTCTTTAGGCTACCACAAAGATGTTATCTCCATACCTTTTTGTCAAGATAGAAACCATCTTGGAGCTACCAGCACATCTTCTGGGCCTTCTTTCCTAGGGCTAGAAAATCCAAGGCCTTTTCCAGCAGGGTCTGCTGTCCTACCTCTGCCTCAGATACCCCAGGTACAAATTTTCATGTCTCTTCTCCAAGAAGCTGAAAACCTGAGCCCCGTCTAATTTCTCCTTGGGTCCTCATTAGGCTCATTACAGCCTTGCCTAGCCTGCTGCAATTTTCTGCTGATCAACACAGTCTCCATGGACACACCCTTCAAGGAAGCAGCAGTTCCTAATTTTCTTCCCTATGAGATAGCCTCCTCCCTTTGCCATAAGCCTCCTTTCTATAAGGCACTGCCAGACCTGCCCCTTGCCCAGGTAGGGCTGACCATGGCCACCTTTCTCTTCCACACTTCTCCAGGGCCATCCCCCCATGCCAGGGCCCCTAAAAGAATCAGTTCCTCCAAGACTCAGTGCTGTTACAAAGACAAATCCATTTACACTCTATAAGACACCAAAATTAGGGAAGTGGTAGTATTTTATAGCAGCATGGATTCTCTTCTGATGGTTTGGTATGGAGTGACATACTCTCGTGAGGGCTTGGGCTGGTGTGTGATTGGTGTTAGGCTTTGCTCTTTATTGTGGTTTATTTCACAGCTTCTCCCACCTAACAGATAAGTACCTAAAAGCCTGAAGACCGTTACCCCTGCCCTGAAAAAAATCCCCAAAAACCAGTCCATGGCAAAGAGAGTGGCTGCATTTCGTTTATTGATCGATCAAAGCAGAGAGCAATGCGTGGTAGTCGAGGGAGCAGGGAAGAGCATGTTTGATTGCAGGATTTGTAAGGGAAAAATCAGGGCGAAGAGCGTGGCTCCGGCACTTAGCACGCACCACGGTGTCTGAGGAACAGACTTCCCCGGCTCATCCTGAAGAGAAAGAGGGAGACCAAAATTACAGTCATGGATCTCAGTTTTATAGTCTAACTCTACCCAAATAAGCCAAGGCTCTTGTGCTCTCCAAGTTATAAAGTACTTTGCTTAACGTTTCCCTTCTTTCCTGATTCCCCAGGTTACACGCTGTCTCAAGTGAAAGAGTTTTGTCCCAAACCCCATAATTTTGGACACCACCTGTGTCACAATTTAAATCACTCTGGCAGGGAGGGAGTCAGCAGCGCTACAAGCCTGCAAACGGGGATCTGGATTTAATTGCAAGGGAAGGGGAAGACTCACTCGGGCTTAAGATCTGCAGTGACTGGGAGGTGACAGAGGAGTGAGTGTCCAGAGAGGAACGCGGGGCAGGGATGGATTTACTGAGGGGTTAACGGAATCTCTGGGGCTTCCACACCAGCTACCACCACTGCGTGTGTGCTCCGGCTCCTCTGGTTTCACAGCCACATGGTGAGCTCCATACTTACGAAACTGCGTTGCAGAAGTGGCACTTGTTTCCATAAGTTCTGCCATCAGAGCCGCAAAGGGGGTCATAGTTGGAGGTGCAGAGGAGGTTGCTACCCTTCTGTTGGGTGCATTCAATGTTCTAATAAGAGAGCAACAACAGGTTTTAAAGCTTTTGTTCCCTGTACTTTCCTACATGAGTGCTTTATGTTTATTTAATGTTTATGATATGGCAAAGCATAAAAGCACTTTTCAGGTGCAGAGCTCTGTTGTTCTAGCAACTCTACAAACTTGAAGGCAGAGAAAGTGCTTTGTTGGAGCAGCCTGAAGCAGGGAGAAGGCAAGGTGGGGCGTGAAATCTAATAAATACTATTATAAATAGTGAAATGGCCATGCTGGTATTTCCAGGCTGGCCTTCAAACTGACTGCTCTGCTCCGGTTCAGCAGACTAGCAGATGCAAGCATCCAGAAAGTGGATGGTCGCAAGCCACACTGTAAAAAGTACTCCCACCTGAGGAACCACCGCTACTGATAGTGCTGGTAGAATATGACTCTCCTGCTCTCCTGCCGAAGGGATGAGGCAGCATCTCTTGCTTACCCCCTTACCCCGTAATTGAAAGTCTCAGCACCCATGACTGCTGTGTTCCCAGGTCAGAGAGGGAACTGCATATGAGAGTCATAGATTTGGTTCAGTACCCTTTGACCCTGACATATTACAACTATTTTCCTCAAATCCTATTTCCAGGCCAAATGCACCAGGACAGTGCAGGTGTTTCTACTATTTAGTTATTTTTCAGTGAATTTGTGTTGTAAAATATATTGTAACTGCAGTAAAGAACGCAGATTTACCTCCATTGGCTGGTAGCATGCTCCCATGCTGCGCAGGTTAACGTCCAGTCCGTTCCTTTGGGAAGAAAGCAAGTTGAGAATGAATGAGCACCGACTTCATGAGTCAAACTACCTAGTTATGCTCTAAATACCAACAGAGCATCTACTGATCCAGAAACCGCTCCCATGACCCAGCCCCTTCACTTACGCCACAGCGTTGCAGAAGTGGCACTTGTTTCTGTAGGTAACTCCATTGGTGCCGCAGATGGGTGTGTAGTCCAGGCCACAGGGGATGGCAGCACCATTGATTGATCTCACGAAGCCAGTACAGTCGAGCTGAAACAGTCACAGAACAACATTTTGATCTCTGCTCCCCTTTGCATCAGTCCCATGCAACAGAACATGGCACAAGAGACGTCTCCCCCTCTCCCCAGAGCTGGAAGGGAAGAGGAGCTTCCAGCCCCAGGGTGGTGGATTTAGAGGAGCACAAACAGTTGAAATCCTGCACATGGGTATGGTGTGATCCTGGAGTATCTGTTTTTTTCCTGTCCTGAAATGGGCTTCATCCCTATTCTCTTGGGGGTTTTCATGGTGAACACCACCATGAAGGGCCTTTGCCTAAAATGCTTTATGCGGCAGCAGCATTTACTGTGGAATGTCAATGCTGCTTGAAAATGGAGTTTACGCTCACCTCCGTGTTTCTGCAATTATTCTGAGTGTACTGAAATGGAAGTCGTTGTATTACATTAAATTGCACAGCCAGAGTGTTTCTTTACTTTCTCTCTCTAAACTAAAAATAGAGATACTTCTCCACTTCACAGTAGCTGCGTATATTGATAAACAAACTTTACGACAAATGTTCCGATAGATCATTTTTTCTATTACAAAATTATGATTTAGTCAAAATCCAAACTTCCTCTGGGGATTTCTTAGCTTCAACAAAGCTCTAAGTCTAAGTCTAAAGAGAAGTGTTTTGATAATGCTGAAGCATTATTGAAATCAAAAGTTTCCATTCTTAAGTCTGGTGTTATACACAAGACAACATTTTAAAACTCATTGATTTTTACTGTTCAAACAAAATTTAAATAAAATTCTTGCAAATCTGAAATTTGTTGATTTTATTCAATTTCTGACCATTTGAAATTACATGGTTTTAATACAGAATTAATCCTAGGTGGGGTTTCTGTCTAACTCTCTGCCATCATTTCACCCACTGCTGTTCAGCGCAGCAGGAGAAGGAACCCATCTCAGACCTTACCTTAACGCATTTTCCATCGTGCTTCTTGTCAAGGGCTTGGTTACGGCTAGAGGGAGAGAGATGGAGAAGTAAAGGAAGGATTAATCTGTTGATACCACACAGTCACCTCACTCATTAAGTCTCTCCACTCGTAAAGCCCCAGTAATTAATCAGATTCAGGAGCTTTGACACGGAAGATCGCAGGCATTAGGGAAGACAGAAATTTGTGAAAAATCTAGTCCACCCTATGATTAGTCAGAGCCCCAAAGGTTTTTTTTCTGCTGCTTGAACTGACATGGTAGGTAATCGGGAGACCTTATACTCACAACAATTCCTTGCAGAGGGAGCACTCGTTGGGGTAGGTCACGCCGTTGGTGCCACAGACGGGTTCGTAGTTGCGGGGACAGGCAACAGTCATTGTTTTTCCAGAAAACTGGTATGAGCCGCAGGAGGCCTGTTAAAGAAGACTTGTTATGTGCCCGAGTGGAGAGAAGGGTGTGCTGGTGTTAATGATGTTTTCGCTATGTTGGGAGACTATGGTTGGTCATTTTTTCACTCTACGATTCCTCCATGGTGGAGAGGGAACAAAATATGTTTCTTACAGCATGCAAAAGCACCTTCTTGCTATTAAGACTTTCAGTACTTTTGGCAAGCACCGCAGGGAAAATGATCATTCCTTAGGGAATCAAGACAGGGCAGATATTTAGGCAGTTATTCAATAGTTGTATAGATTTTCTGCTGGCACTCTGCGCTGTGCTGACTCTCACTCTACATTATTAAACACTGTCTTTTTTATCATCAACATGGTAAGTTATCTTTCTCTGCCAAAGGTGTTTTCTTTTTTTTTACAGGGAAAGAGGTGGTATAATACTTAGGGGGGCTTTTC
Source organism: Tringa solitaria (assembly GCA_026413425.1). Taxonomy (NCBI): domain Eukaryota; kingdom Metazoa; phylum Chordata; class Aves; order Charadriiformes; family Scolopacidae; genus Tringa; species Tringa solitaria. The sequence continues at coordinate 49,239,460 of JAOXJM010000052.1, forward strand.
CTTCTTCTTTTCTTACTCAGTCTCCTATTTTTTCTCCCTCAAGCCTTTCCTGGGGTACAGCATGAGTATAAATTATTCATCTAGACTAAGAAATCAAGACTAAATGACAAAGATATACTACTCACCCGTCGTTGAGCAGTAACAAGATCTACAATAAAAAAAAAACAAAAACAGAGATTATAAAATGTAAAAATTATACAATGTCCTTGACCAGAATTCATCTGGAATCATCCATTTCCCAACAGAATAACCAAATACACTGTCTTATTACTGAGAAGTGATCATTTTCCAAAATATTCCATTTACTCCAAGTAAATAAGACATTATATGCTAAGATTAAAAAATCAATTATCTGTGAAACCAGAAATTTTGACTCACTAAAGGAGAAATAGGACATAAACTTTTCCCCTTATGTAGCACTATTATCCCCACTAAATGTCATAAGTTTAAATCAGACAAATGCACCCTAGCAATCTATAGCATTTATCTGCACAAGGATAAAATTAATTAAAAGAGAGCTTGTGTATTACTAAATCATCACTTCTCCAAAAAGCTGATCACTCCTTGAAAATGCATATATAAAGGCAAAGGTTCAGAAGGACTAGAGATACTAGCATAGACTGTAACAAAAACAACTTACCAGAAAGGCAGCTGAGGAGCACAAGCCCAAGAAGGGCAACGCTTCCTGTGGTCTTCATAGCGGAGATGGTTGGATCGTCTGTTACTTGCAGGTCTGTTGCCGTTGAGGTCAGTAGATGGTTTTCAGCCTTCCCTCGCCACACTATATATATACATCTCCCTGACCTTGTGAAGTCATCCCACAAAGTAATTATTTGCTCTGTAAACTAGGAAAATTGTATTGATTATTGAGTTGAGCTCTAAAGAATACTTGTTCGTTAGAGAGATGCCCAGAAGAATTAAACAAAAATGTGAGCTACACCCAGTTTGCTAACAAAGGCGCCCTGCTGTACAATGAGTGATTTGTACTTTCCAAACAAGAGCACTGTCTCAATCGTAGGTGTTGTGAAATTATGTATGGAAGTTGGTAAAGCAAAAAAAGGCCATTTGTTGAAAGTCTTTGAACTTGTGCCCACCATATTCCATACACTAGACAGTATCTGGACTCCAGGAGAGTTGCATGGTACACCAGGGTGGAGGGACAGCAGCATGGGCTGCTCTAAGCTTTTACAGACAAAAAATCTGGGATTTGGCAGGCATCAGTGCACTTTAAAGATGCTGAGGGCTCAATGTAGAGCTCTTTTCTGCTACATTGGACTTGTCACTAACAGGAAGGAAACAGTCATCACAACAGGAAAGCATTTCCTAAGACTTGGGAAGTTTATAAGACATTTCTATGTAGGAGCAAGAGTTATTCACCTGTTGGCAACGGGCATGAGTCTAATTAAGAAATAATGAGAATAAGTAGCCTTAAATCTGGACTGGGGTAATGTTTCCTCTTACTGGCAAGTCAGTGGTATACTATGCAGGTGAAATCGGCTTCTTAATAGCAAAGACATTCAAGGAAAATTTGCAACAGCTGCAAACAGAAATTGAGTCTTTAGGCTCCCCCCTCCCCCCTCTATTATATGGCATTAAATTTAGAGTGTCAGCCGAAAGTTGTCTTTTAGGGAAGATAAGTGAAGAATAATGTACTAGGCTTTGTTAAGTGGTTCGACTCTATCGTAAGTGTATGGAAAAACAAACAAGGAATATTGCATAAAATAATACATTTTTGATTTCAGGTACTCACGGAAGGAAGTGAGGGACGGAACATGTTTGTGCTTTAGAAGAAGCTTGATTCATACATGCAGCTTAAAGACAGCCTGAGTTTTAAATAGAAAATCAGAATTTTCTTATTATCCTGGGAGATGTTCAAATCTTGGCATGGGCAGATAAATCATAAAAATGTAGCTGAAAGTGTAAGGGAACTGTAGTCACAGAATGAAGCTTGTGGGATTTGGCCTGTTCATATCAATGAAATCATTTTCCTGAAAAATAAATGAGTAATGCCATTTGGATCTCATTCACAAATATCAGAAGTTGAAGGGTTCCTTTGAAAGCTGTTCCTGTTGTATTCTTAGAATCCTGAATGACTTGACTTTTAGATTCCTTGAACTGATTGTGAGCATATTTGGACGGGAATCAGTAATCACAGACGCATTACTATTGATTATTCTCCAGGGGCAAGAACGTCAAAGCCTGAAAACAAGGCTTCCTTAGAACTTGCACCAGTGGAGGTAGCACTTGCTGACTCTACGGTGGTTAGTGAGGCTAAGGGAACGCAGTCTGTCTCCTCTCCAGCCCTGTGACCTAAGCTTCTCCATCCATATTCACCTCCAGAGCTGAGATCTCCAGTTACCAGATTCTGTGCCACTTCTCCACTTATCTCTCCTGCCAGGCTGAAATCACTCTGGTTGCTCAGAAGCTGTTGTGAATGGCAGGGAACCTGCTAGGAAGCAGCATTATTCTCATGTATGGCCAACACCTGACCTTTGATTAATTAGATCCACTGGGGAGATCCTCCTCTCATCCACATGCTGCTTCTGAGGGTCTGGCTAGCTAACCAAGACTGCTCCATAAGCAGCTTTTTTCCTCCAGTAATCCCTGCCACCTTACAGGGCAGCAGGGAGAAAGAAGAGAAGCAAGGAAAGAGTCTTGCTACAGGGTCTATGGGAAAGGATGGAAGATAATTGGTAGCAGCCAGGGCAGGGCAGCAAGAGCTGCTGGGCTAGGTGTGACCTGAGATTGCACAAGGAGCTCCATTAATAAGAAACAGAGGGAATGGGACAGAAATAATTGCTGGGCAGCAGGTGGGTTGGAAACAGGCATTGGGAGCAGTAAAAAACAACTGTCTCCATGCATTTGGAAGAGCAAGCTTCGGGAAATGTCATACACATGTTACAAATGGGAAGGGCAAAATGAACTCACCTGCAAAACCCCCCCTGTGATATTCAGGAGTCTCAGAGTCACTTTACCAAATGGTAAAGTGACTTTGAGCATAGGATTTTTTTAACCTTTCTACAGATATGAGAACCACAGAAAAGTTTAAACAAATCTCTTCCTGCTATTTCAAGTTCTTAGAGGGCAAGCTTTCAGGAAGGTTATGGCCATGTGAGTGGGATAAACATCGGTAGTCGTATGATGGATCCTCTTGTGTTAAGGTAAATTTCCAATAACTCTGGAAATTCTACCCAGTTTCTAACCCAGCATTATTTCTTCCCATAACAGTGATACTTTCCTGGGAATCTTTTCCTCCAGTCTTGAGGTTCCCTATCTCAAGCAAGTCCATAACCTTCCACGACTTAAAAAAGTCATCATTTATTTCCCTTGCTTTAGTTTAAAACACATCACAGACTTCATCTGGTTACAAAGAGAAATGATACTTTTTAATTTGAAGGGAAAAAAAAAGAAAGAGGGATGTGTGCATGCAAGACCACGTGTTGTTATTCCAGCAGCACTGTCATTGTCCTTGCTCCCATGTCCTGCTGTCACACACTACAGTGTAATCAAGAATAAAGTGGTACTAAGCTCCGGTCTACGCTACTGTAGAGACAAATGCAAAATGCATTTCTTTGCCTTGGATTAGCGATGTGCCTCACTGCAGGAGCTCCCAAACCAGGCTGCTGTTCCCAGACCTCTGCACAGGGGGGCAGAGCTGGATCTTTTATGAGGACGCCAATTCAATTTGCAGCAAGCAAAGCCCCTGCTCTAAGCCGCGCTCATGGAATATTTCTCCTTGCAGCTCAGCTATCTGATTGCTGCCTGCATATCTCCAGTCGTTTAAGCATAGATGATATCACAGGCAAGAGTGTCTGGAATAATTTGACTGTCTGGGAGCCGCATACTAACAGCAAAGGGCTGAGGATCTGGCCCCTCACATCCAAATCCCTCAGCAAGACTCAGCTCTGACAATAGAGCAATAGCTCTGACACAGCCAGCCCCCAAAAACAACACCTCCAAGTAATTTTCTTTTAAAACATCATTTTATTTTTCTCCGCATCGAGAAAGAACATAGTAACAAACCATTTATCCTGAATGAAGCCTCAGAGAGAAACTCCATTATCAGAAAGGTCTAGACTGGCCTGAGGTATATTTTGGCCAGAAACAAGTAAAACAATACACTAAAACAGAAGCACTGATATAAAATCGTGCAGAACAAAATAACTCTATGCAATGTGTTAATCAGGTTGTGGGGTAATTGAATGGCATTTCCTAAATTCATAAACATCAGATAATGACATAAAGTGCCAAGGTACTGCTTAAAGAATCGTACCATAAAATACCTCGGCAGGCAGACAAGGTTTCCTGCCTTGAATTTCCTGGAGGGAGAGTTAGATTAGCAATAGTGAGAGGATTTTGTGTTGTTGTGGCATGATTTTATTGAGCAGCAACAAAAAAAAAACTGTTTCCAATGAGGTGCCCATAAAAGAGGACTGTCTTCCTCTCCGTCCTAAGGAGCTGCCCCCCCCCGGGCCATGGGGTCTGGGGTGCCTCTGGGGTCCTGTTCTGCCCTTGATTACTCTGAACAGCTCTGTGTCAGAGTGGATGATTGGTCCCCATTCATTTCTACTCACAGTTTCCCCTCAATTGCCTGGTGGACATTCCTGTTTAGCGGACATGGCCCCTGGAAGGTGCCTTCCAAGGACCACAGGGATCTTGAGTGCAATCAGGAGCTCTGCTTGTCTCCAAAGCATCATGGCTCCTGGGAACCATCCTCATCCTCTCTGCCGCTCCCCACGAAAGAAAATAAGTGCTGGAGCCAGTGTTCTCTTACTCCCACCTTCCTCATGCAGTGGAGGGGGACAAGGAGCATGAAGTCCCTGAGACACATACCCCTCACAGAGCCTCAGTTTGACTTGGTCCTAAGAAAGTGCATATGAGACCAAAATGCCTTCCTGTACACAGACCCCCCTCTCACAGGAGGGACATTGCAGCCCCAGGAAGGGACTTGGCACTAACGGGTTGCAGAGAGTCATGTCTTTTGGAAATAAATTGTCTCCCTTCAGAGAGCTGCTCTCTCCAGTCTCTGGAAAGTGACACATTGTCACTTAAGATCATTAACTATTTGACTGTGAGACTGCTGCCTGTACAGCACGCCACACTGCCAGCGCTTCGCTGTTAATGAATAATAAATTAACGCTATGACTCTGAGCCCTTCCTTTCATCAGCCAAGATTTCCAGAGGCCGAAGAATCTCAAAGGATCCTCTACGAGCGACAGTCGACGTAATTACCTAAAAGCAGCAGCTAAGTGGTGGGTGAGGTGCAGAAACGGGCTGCAGTAGTGATTGCTAGAAGTTCTCTGAACATCAGGCCAGTTAGGACTGACTGCCCACTGGTTTTCTGCAACTCCCCACACCGATCAATGTTGCAGACACGAACACGGGCAGCCAGGTATCTGCCTGCCCAGAGAAAACATCCTGTCCCCTTGCTCTGGGAGGCAGAGTGGATTGCAAAAGTGGTCCTCCCACCTAAAGATGTGTTTCCAACCCTGCTTGCAAGGGGAAGAGATGTGGCTGGGGAACTGCCCTTCTTCACTGCTTCTATTGTGGGCATAAGAAATTGGAACTAAATCTGGAAACTGAAATGGGGATGAGTAGCTCCCGGTGCCAGCAAGACCCTCTGTGTCTCCATGGCTTTTGCAGCGCAGCCACAAAACACCCCCAACTGCAAAAATCTTGGGACTGGGACTGTCTCTAATTATGTGTATGTTCTGGTTTGCTTGGGGGCCTCCTTGTGCCACCAAGGTCTATCATACAGTAACGCAAGGGTGAGGCAGTGAGCATTATGAACAGCAGTGGTTGGGGACAGAGAAGGTTCCTCTCACCCAAGCAGAGAGTGTTTGTCCAGGATGACCTTAGTGGAATAAATTGATTGGAATGTTGCATGAAGATACATCTCCAGCCCTGTTTTTCTTTTGGAAAGCTGGATGAAGGCAGATGCCCTCAAGATCTACCCATTGCTCTTGTGGCTGGGATTGATATCTTTGTAGATCAGAAGAATGTATCCACCCTCCCTGAAATTTGCCCGTTAATACCTGCAGCCCCAGGAGTGTTGCAGTGCTATAATCATGCAACATCTTAGGTAAAACCAGAATGAGACATATTAAAACAAGACATAAATGCTGACGGCTTTTTTTATTAAGCAGAAGTTTCAAGATTCATTGGGAGGTTTGAAGGCTCAGGACAAAGCTTTAGGGGAGCATCTGCCATGGGGAACATCACCAGGGAGGATTCCTCTTTCTGAGCTGAAGTCTGTTGAGACGTTAACATGCTTGAAGACCTTTCAAGCGAAGAGTCCGACGGTTTCTCCTGCAAAGAAAGAAATCAGTACCTCAGAGACAGAACACCTGGGCTTTTGCTGTTTGTCTCTCCCTCTGGTGAAGGGTATATGATCCTATAATTCTGTATATCATAGAGGAACTTAACATAAACAGAAAACTTCTGAACATTATTCCAGTTATTTCCTTTTATTACTAACATAATCACTGTTACTAACATATACTAACTAGACAAGATAAAGACTTAAAGGACAAACAAATAATCCATAGGAAATAGACTTTCTTTGCTGGAAGAACGCTCTTCAGCAAATTACTTAACAGGGAAATTAAGAACTCTACAAAATGTTACCTCTTTATACCTGAAAGAAAGAAATTTCTGGTAAATTTTCCCAATAAAAAACTGACCCTTGCTACTAAGAGAACAGGTAAACACAAAATAAAAGAACTTTACTTCTTTAACCAGTCTCCAGGACTGATTATTTATTTCAAGCTAAGTTAGTTCATCATTTAGTTAGTGAAGAGATTTATTTCATACATACAGGAATGCATTGCAGAATAAGCATTTGTTGCCATATGTTACACCATCGGATCCGCAGTGGGGATTATACTCCATAGTACACATAGGTTTGGGTACCCTGTAGCCACAGTAGCTCTGTAGATAGATGCAATATATGTTCACAAAAAGGCTCTTAACAACAACATATATAAGAAAGGTGACATTAGGAGACCCCACGCACACCCAGAGCTCCCCCCGGTATTGGCCAGCAGCAGATCCTGAGAAAAAGCCTAGGGAAAGAGTAGGAGTACAGTGCTATGTTGGCTCCAACAACGTAGAGCCTGTGTAACCACCATAAATGTTGCTGCAGTAACTTTGACGATTACTTGGACAGTAACTTGAAACTATCATCAGATGAGAATGGCAATTTCACTCAGTAATACCTGTGGCAAATATTGTTCAGACAGCTGGATGACTCAGGATTTTCAAATGCTCGATCACAATGTGATTAGTAAGGATTTATACAGAAACTGCTTTAAGGAAAGAAATGATGGAAAATAGAAAGATCTGTCCCTTACCAGAGATGCATCAGTATCTGGAAAAAAGAAAACAAGAAGAATATAAGATACAAATGCAATTCATGGGTTCCGTTAAAATCTGTGAATGCGTGCCCTGAATATGCAACTTTCCATTCACTGTTTGTTAGCAGATGATTTCTTAGACAAAAGGAATTCCAGGCAAACTCTTGTGCTGTATTTTAAGTTTACAAAGTTGATTCTGTAGTATAATTGTTTTAATGAGGGTTACAACCAAGAATGGAAAAGGGTGCACAAAATGAAAGAAGATAAGTGCATTTTCTGTGGTTCAAAGGATGGAGCAGGACGTGTACTCAAAGCTAAGCAAGTTCTTGAGCCAAACAGGGTCATAGAGCTGGTACATGGAGGCAGCGTCTTATATGCATTTCCACAATATTCCTTAAATAAAAGGAGTATTTAGTATTTAGTGTAACTTTCCTAAAGCTTCTACAACCGTTCAGGCTCTCATTTTGTGTCTCAGTTTAGGATGCCTACAAGAAATGTTTGCTTTCATTCAGTAAAATAATTTGTGTTTCTGCAACATTTCAGAGGTTAAATACTGGATGTCTGAGTCTCCGGGTTGTACCACGTACATGTCACTTCTTTCATTATGCATAAACTAGCGCTGAGAGTAGAGCTGTTCCCACAGTTGTTCTTACCCACTCAGTTCTGTTGCTAAAATATTACCCCATAAGTGATAGTCTTTGATGTCAAGTCTTTTCAACACTATCTTTCTAGGAGTAAATAAGTCCTTGTAGAATGAAGCTCTTTCCAGTCTGAGGATGTTTTTGTGTTTTTAAAGACAGCCAGTGCTTACTCAAAGGCAGAGCAGGAGGCAGTGCAGCTACTCACCTGGGATGCAGCAAACGGCCAGGGCAAGCAGCAGCAACACGCTCAGTGTCTTCATGGTGGCTGAAGCTTCTACGTGCAGCAGAGCCTCTGTTTTGCTCCGTAAACGTAGCTTTGGCTCTGCCCTCAGGTGGTAACCACGCTTTTATATGTGCGTACACACTTCTTTGTGTGTGTGCGTGCACATTCGTATTTGGCTTATCCACCTTTCTTCTGAAGTAGCGTACCTGGTCTCTTGCCGGGGTGTCAATCTCGACAGACGTAAGCTGTGCTGGAAGCCAGGAAGAACACTCCCTCATCAAGAGGAGTCACAAAAAGTTTAGATATGTTAGATACACCCTCTGTGTCATAATTTCAAGTGAAATATGTGTCAGGTTCCTTCTGAACATTCCTGCGGGCAAAAGAGCAACCATAAAAACCCAAGTAGTGACTGCTGTCAGATTTTCTTTGTGAGCATCTATTGGTGCTGATTTACATGCAGTGGTTTTTCACAAGCAAAATGTTAAATGAATGTCCTCCAGAGTGCAAAGTCCCTACTTTTATTTTCATGCTTCATCCCAGTAAAGCATCATTAAGCTATGGTGAAACCAGCAGAACACAGAACTGGGCAGGCAAGGAAGAGGGTGTCCCAGACACTGAAGGGAGTCCTTGGACTGAACAAGAGAGGGAGCAAATTTTATGGGCATTTGCAGAGAATTTACAGTTCTTATTTTCCCTAAAAGCCATTAGCATTGTGGGTTAGATTTGCAGTAATGGACCGATAGTCTGATGATGACAGAATGATGTGAGACCCTAGCCTGGATCCCAGGAAAGTTGAACCCAATCTGGAAATTGCTGCTTCATCCATCTGCCCATCTCAACATAAATCCTTTGTTTTACCACCAACTTTTTTGGACGACCTCATTCCATCAAGGAAAATAAGCAACCCCCTCCCTTTGGCTCCCAGAAGAAATGCCTATGGGAGATATTACTTTTTAGAAGGGATATGCCCAATTTATTTATGTTTCTCTTGTGTGGATCAAAAAACCACCAATTCAATACTCCAACAGAGGACAAAAGCAAAATAAATTTCATGGACGATACGCCAATGACAGGTCACACTCTCAAAAAACAGAAGGATACTTTGTCCTTGGATTGTGAAACACTGTTGAAATACTCCTTGGGCTGGCAAAGAGTATTATGTTATTAAAGACTAAGAGAGAAGACAAGTAGGCAGGAGCAGGAACCATCCCTAGGAGGGCATTTATCTTGGAGGTTGTTAAAGGATGATTTCAAGATGAGCAAGACCTAGAAATGTCATTTGGAGGACCCAGACGAATAGGCAGAGCCCACTCTTTTCTGTGTCTAAAAATTAGGGGTTTGCTAACGGGCTGCCATTGCAGAGTGCTAAGGGCCAGGCGAGGGCTGTGCTCGGGAGGCCAGAAAGCAGGTCCTGGTGCAGACACCACCAAGCTCTAAACAGGCTTTGGTGGTGATACCAGGAACACCTTGGGAGAGATCAGCTAGTGTCATCACTCCAGAGACGTATTTCAGCCCTTTACAACGAGAAACGTCTAAAAGGGTCTGAACACTAATGTAGGCTGACTGTCATTTATGTGCAAAGTCACACAGATCAGAGGTTTATCTGTATTTAATTTTCTGCCTTTTATGAGGGGCGGAGAAAGATGTTGTTCTTGTTATATCCCAGAGCTATGAGCACGTAACCTATTCAGCCTGGCATCATCATTCAACAAATCAGAAGAAAATGTTTCATGAGAGAACACATGAAACAAGACAAAAAAAAATGTTGCTGATTTAGTTTATTGAGAAAGAAAATCAGGAGTGAGCTGAGTTCCCCAGAGGGCGAGATGAACTGAGGTGAGATCTTTAGCTGGGATTTGCCAGTGGGGATCCTGTGGTAAATTCTCTCAGCACCAATACTCAGCATTTTTCAAAATGGCTTAAAGTGAGAGTTCCGTTGCTTTCCCTGAAAGTGAGGAGAGGAAAAAAAATTGATTAGACACAGAGTCCTGCCTGCTACAATCTGTCCTAGTGCTTGGCTGCTAGAGAAGGCATCAGATAGGATCCTGCCCCAGAGCCACAGAACGTGCAGACTCGGAGTCCCATCAGCTGTTTGATTATTGAGATGAGTGAAATTATTTAACCTATTCTTAAGACTGAAAATATTTTGGGGAAACTATAAAGAAACTTCAAGTTTAATTTTCTTTGCAACATGCAAGAAGGACTCCATTAAGGTTAATGGTCTTCAAACCATTCACGCTAACAAACCAGACATAACTCTTTGTTCTAATGAAAAAAACCTCCAAACAATGGTTGGCATGATGGTTGGTATTCTTTTCTGCCCCAAATCCCTAGTCAACACTGGTCAGCAAACAAGAAAGTGGCAGTGCAAACTTGTGCCTACACGAAGCAACTGATAACAAGAACGTAATCCATGTTTGTACATACATGACTGCGTTGCAGAAGTTACACTTATTGCTGTATGTTTTGCTGTCAGAGCCGCAGAGAGGCAGGTACTCAAGCCCGCAGGTAGGTTTAGGGTAGTCGCTGCAGTCAACCTGCAAAAAAAATGAAATAAAATCTCGTGTGAAGGATATGAAGGAGGCAATAGCGGAAGGGCTTGAGCCCCTAGCTACAGCTTCAGTGCTAATGATAATGATCTAAGTAAAAGTAATTAACTTCGTTGTACAATCTGATATAAACTGAGGTGTCAGTTTCCCCTATGCCAGGAGAATTTAATAATATAAAAATAGATCATAATTTCCTGTTTGAAGAGATGTATATCATAACCTGACCGCAGCATTTCTAAGCAACAGCAGTTCACCCAGTGAATGTGCTGTGCTCGTGAACATATTGCACCGTGTTCCTGACCTGGCCAGGAAATTAAATGGAAAAACACCAGCGTCTGGAGAAGTGTAGGTGCAGATGCCTGTATAAGGGTCCAGTATCTCTCCCGAAGTCTTAAAACAGGCAGATCAGCACTTAGCTAGATACCTTGAGAGTGGGATTTTGTTTCTTTATGCAATGGGTTCTACACTTGCTGAAAGGGATTGTAGTGCAAAAAGTGTATATGGGTCCAGGAAGAGGCTGAGGAATTTCATGGTGGAGAAATCTATCAAGGCTTACTGACTACACAGAAATCACACCTAGCTGAGGTCCATCACCTGGAAATAGTTGGAGGATGGAAGAATAGAAGTCCCGTACATACTCACTCTACTCTTACTATCTCCTACACAATCCCTATGACTGTTGCTAAGAGCAGGCTCTGCATCAAGCCATCATAGGTTTGATGGACCATTAGTCTGACCCCAAAAGCCATTCTCTGTTCTTATTCTCAGTTCTGCCATAATGGATTACTCCTGCTACTGCTTCTTTACTGATCCCTTCCTGTGCAGTCACCCTCTTCCTTTTCTGACGTTAGCATGGATAATGTGTGTTACGTGTGGAGAAAGCAAAATCTTCCCTGTGCTGAAGGCACAGCAGCAACTCCTCTTCTAGGATGCTGCTGGTCCCAGGGTTGCTGCAGGTACTGGCAGCCCTTCCCCTGCCACCAGTGGGACCGAGACCCAGTCCCCCATCACGGAGTTCACTTACTGCAGCAATTTCCTTCTTACATTCACCGTCGTACTTCTTGCTAACACTGGTTCCAGCCTCTCTGGGAAGGAAAAAGACCTGTGTTAGGGAGCTCTGCAAGCAACCGGTGCTGCTGAACCCCATGTCCCAGCAATGCTGTTCAGCCTCAGGTACAATGTACAGGATACAGGGGACATCCAGCCTGGGCCGTGTCCACGTGGCTCTAGATGGTGCCCCAGCCTGCTGGAGTGTGGATTTACAGCGTGATGGGAGGGTGCAGGGCATTAGGGTGAATGAGGAGCCAGGTTGTGTGACAGTGTAGATGCACCATAGGTTAGTTGTTGTCCTCTGCAATTTGCCACATCGACCCTTTTAGTTAAGAGAAGCATTCTGTCCTGTGTTAGATCCCCACACAGCTCTCTACTTGTCTCTCTAGATCAAAGGCACAGTTTTCCTTCTAATCACAAAGGAAAACAAGGTCTAGTTACCAGGGAAAGAGGAGGGTCAAAGTCCAAGTACCCTACAGAAACAACCTTGGTAGAAGTCCTGGTGTTCAGAAGAGTAGCTGTGGGGAGTGCTAAGCACTTGCTGTCCCTCACAGGAGGGCTCTGCACTTGCAGTACTCACAGGTTATGGGCACAGAGCATGCACTCGTTGTCATAGGTGACCCCGTCAGTACCACAAATGATGCTGAGATGTTTATCACAGAGCAGCCCCACTTTGCCTTCCTCGTTTGTCATGTTGGGATATCTGCTACAGTCTACCTGTTGAAGGAACACACAATAAAGCGTTGGTGAATGCTTAGTTATAGGAAGCAAGTCAATTTAGTGAGAGTGAGTGTTTGGCCACCTAGTATACCACCATAGCAGGAAAAAATGCTTTTTTTTTTTTTGTTTCACTATGGTGACATTTCACTTGAAGATGACCAATGCAAGATTCTGACATCTCATACGTTCTCTTATATAGTGTTTGAATTATTTCTTGGGGGAGTCAATAAGCAACTTTGGCCATTCAGAAAAGGGACAAGCCCCTTGTTTTGCTCTTGGTTTCACTTACTGGGACAAATTCCTTGCATTCTCCATCGTAGTCTTTGCTGACATTGGTTCCATATTCTCTGGAGAGGGCAAGACAAACGATAGGAAGTTCAGTAAAAACTCCTTACTACATCCCAGGTGCTAGAAATATGTAATTTATACAAGGGAAAGCTGACTCTCTTTATCACTCTGGCTAACATATATTTTTTGAGAAGTTAGAGTCATCATCTCTGACTAGCTAGCACTGAGTGGCTGGCGGGGATGTAAAGACCCTGAGAGCTTTAGGATCACTTTGGGCAGTTCAGAGCAGAACACCTCTCCATCTCTTTGCTCTGCTTTGCTGTGGTGAGATGTGCCCTAGGGGCTGTCATCTGGCCGATCCTTAAGCTGGAGAAGAAAAGCCTGAATAAATTACACCAGCAAAAGAGAGACAAGGTGACTAAAGCAATGTCTAGGCAACAGAGTGCCACGCAGTGATACCCAAGCTCATTTTGAAGGAATTGACACAAGTGACGTGTGACAGATCACTGTTTGTTGAAAAGTGGCACTGCCAGGAATCCTGAAGGCTGTGGCCTGAGATCTCCTGTGCAGTACGTACATGTTGTAGGCACAGAGCATGCACTCATTGCTGTAGGTGACTCCGTCACTGCCGCAGACGGGGCTGAGGTTCTTGGTGCAGGCCAACACCTCTTTGCCTTCTTCATTTGTAGTGTTGGGAAATGTACTGCAGTCCACCTGTCAAAGGAACGTACAGAAACAAGGTGGAGACGACATTTTACCTTCACAACTCTCATCTTGCACAGATACAACCTGCAGTGGGTTTTTCACTACCACAGCACAAACTGGTGCCAGTGGGGCAATCTGGTAACAGGTGAATCCTTCCAGCAGGGACCTCCCCACACACTAGGAGCAAGCTAGAGCCATGCAGTCCCCAGACAGGGTAAATCAGTGGTGGTCTCTTACACTCACTTGTCACCATTTTACAAAGGCTAAGCATTGCCCCCTCATTCTTACATTCTTGTGGCCCCTACGGTGCACTTCTGTTATTACTCTTTCATTCTCAACACACTGGTCTTTTTTTCTGTTTTCTTCCCCCCGCCCCGAGGAGCAAGACTAATGACCTGGTGTGTGGAAGCTGGAGCGTCTCATAGTGTTTTATTCTTTCAGTGGGTTGCCTTGAGGTAGGTCCTGATACCACAATCTATTGTTATTCGTTGAGACGCAGTCATACATGACCAGCTTAAGGCTTAGACCAGTTTAAAGTTGGTGAAAAATGAATTAATCCAAAACTTTTGTATCATTACAACTACTACATTATTAATATACAACATAGATATTGAGCCAAGAACAGTAAAATTTAATGGTTTACACTATAAAATCTTGTAAGAGTGACACTAATTTCACATTGGGTGAAAAACAGCTAAGCATCCACAGGCCTGAAGTTTTTATCACTCCTTTGATTATTACAGATTTACCAATTGTCTTTACCAGGCCTCATACCTGAGAAAAGTGACAGAAAGAAATCTTTCACTCACCTCAACCCCAAAGGCAGCATCTGGAAAAGAAAAGAAAAAATGTGAAAAGAGAGGTAGAAAATGTGAAACAAAACCAATATGATAAGACCTCCATTGAAGCTGGAAATGCGGATATAAAATTCCTATACACAGAACCCAGCTGAATGATTTCCAGCGATTGCTTTCTTGAACTAAATAAATTATGTGGGGTTTTTTTATGTTGATAGGTAGAGTTGCTTATTGCTAACTGTGACGAAATGTGTTCTTGAATGGCTTTGTTCTTTTTTATTTTGAGATAGGTAGACTTATTAATTGAAATTAGAATAACTTTTCATTTCTTATCTTTTTACATATCCGTTTTGATCCTAAAGAGCCGCTGTTATGTATCTGAAAAGAAACCTGAGTCAATACAGATAAATGGTAGACGCAAACAGTCACCTACAGGATAAGTGAATACATACAGCATCTGTTGTCAGGAATACGCATTTTAAAGCAGCTGACTGCGAAAAAAAAATTGTCTTTGACTTTGTAATTTCATCAGATGTAAATATGCAGTGAGAACATCAGACTCTGGCTTGTTTTCATCTCTTGTTTCTCCATTAGCAGCAAAAGTTTTGCAGGAAAGTTGCCAGGCTTCTGCACAGAACTTCCTTGTGCCATTACAGTGTTGTCATGACTAGTTCCTGAAGGTCTGACCACCTCATTACAGCCTTGTTCAAGTATTTATCTGTTTGCTGCAATTGTACAACAACAAGTGTAAGCAGTGTAACAGCATTAAAAATACAGTGTAAAAAGTGTAACAACACTAGTTACCAACACAAAACTCCACTTGCAGTTATTCGTATTTACAGCAGAAAACCAGCTACAACACTGATCCATTTAAGACTGTCCTGAAATCTGCTCCTGCATCCTGGGTGATGCTAATGTACCCAGGCAGCCTCGCTCTTTGTAAGAGAAGATTTTCTCTCTTTGAAGCCGAAATCTTAGACAGCCTTAGAAACCTTAGACAGTCAGGACTCAGACATGAAGCCTCTGCAGCAGCTTGAGAGTTACTCACCTGGGAAGCAGCAAAGCACGAAGGAGAGGAGCACAAAAACACCTGCCGTGGTCATGGTGGAAGCGTTTCTTGAGTCTGCAGGCTGCCTGCTCCTGCTCTGCTCATGAGATGGTCTCTCCAAGGCTGACTGCAAATATATACAAATGCAATGTCTAAACTGTTCAACTGTAACATAAAACAACCAGTAGAATCTGTCACTGGTACAATGAGGCTGGTAATATTTATTGAGGTCTTGACTTTCAGGTAATAGTCTGCATTTGCTAGGCAATTGATTTTGGCTGGACATCTGGTTAATAGCGTGAGACAAGTATCACATGTTCTCAGTGGTCAAAACCAAACAAACAGGCTTTGAGACAAAAGAAATCTCTTTAGGATTCTAGCAGAAATGTAAGGAGCACAAAATATTGAGGGGAGTAAACAGTAGGTCTTTCATCTGTCTCTGCAGAGCAACACAGAATCATAAAATGGTTAGAGTTGGAAGGGACCTTAAAGATTATCTAGTTCCAACCCTCCTGACATAGGCAGGGATGCCTTCCACTAGACCAGGTTGCTCAAAGCCCCATACAGCCTGGTCTTGAACACCTCCAGGGATGGGGCATCCACAACATCTCTGGGCAGCCTGTTCCACAGTGTCTCACCACCCTCACTGTAAAGAGTTTCTACCTAATCTAAATCTTTCAGTTTAAAACTGTTACCACTTGTCCTATTGTTACGCTCCCTGATAAAGGGTCCCTTACCTGTAGGCCCCTTTTAAGTACTGGAAGGCCACTATAAGGTCTGCCTGGAACCTTTTCTTCTCCAGGCTGAACAACCCCAACTCTTTCAGCCTGTCTTCACGGGAGAGGTGCTCCAGCCCTCTGATCGTCTTCATGGCCCCCTCCTTCTTATGTTGGGGGCCCCAGAGCTGGACAGGGCACTGCAGGTGGGGTCTCACCAGGGTGGAGCAGAGGGGTAGAATTACCTCCCTCGACCTGCTGGACACGCTGCTTTTGCTGCAGTCCAGGATGCGGTTGGGCTGCCAGCGCACATTGACGGCTCATGTTGAGCTTCTCAACAACTAACACCCCCAAAGTCCTTCTCCTCAGGGCTGCTCTCAATCCATTCTCCACCCAGCCTGTACTTGTGTTTGGGATTGCCATGACCCAGGTTCAGGACCTTGCACTTGGTCTTGTTGAACTTCATAAGGTTTGCACAGGCCCACCTCTCAACCCTGTCCAGGTCCCTCTGGATGGCATCCCTTCCCTCCAGCACATCGACTGCACCACACAGCTTGGTGTCACTGGCAAACTGGCTGAGGCTGCACTCAATCCCGCTGTCCATGTCACTGACAAAGATTTTAAAGAGCACCAGTCCCAGTACGAACCTCTGAGGAACACCACTTGGCCCCTTTTTCAGTCAGAGGATACTTCACCAGACTGCCATGACTTCTCAAATATGATCAATAATGGCAACTTGATCCACCAGTTCCCTTAGGATCCACAGATTTATCTCATCAGGTCCCACGGACATGTGCACCTTCAGGTTCCTTAGATGGTCTTGAACATGATTTTCTCTTACAGTGGGAGGCTCTTCATTCTTCCAGTCCCTGCCTTTGCTTTCTGTGACTTTCTGTGACTTTTCTGTGCTTTCTGTAGCTAGAGCACTTGCCAAGGAAGACTGAGGCAAAAACGCCATTGAACACCTCAGCCTTCTCCATATCCCAGGTGACTGGGTCTTCCATTGCCTTCTGGAGAGGGTCCACTTTTTCCCTAGTCTTCCTTTTGTCACCAACATACCTATAGAAGCTTTTCTTATTGCTCTTGATGTCCCTGGCCAGATTAACTTTACCCGCTCTTTAGCTTTTCTAACCTGATCCCTGGCTGCTTGGACAATTTCTCTGTATTCCTCCCAGGCTACCTGGCCTTGCTTCCACTCTCTGTAGGCTTCCTTTTTCTGTTTGAGTTTATCCAGGAGCTCCTTGTTCATCCATGCAGGCCTCCTGGCTTTTTTGCCTGACTTCCTCTTTGGTGGGATACATCGGTCCTGAGCTTGGAGGAGGTGATCCTTGAATATTAACTAGCTTTCTTGGGCTATCGCCCATCACCTCTTCTTAGTTGCACTGGTCACCTCCCATCAGGGAGCAGCTCAGGCAGAGCATGCAGGACTACCCTGTTTGCAGATCAGGCTAAGACATTCCTGCTTTCCTTTCTGGTTTTGAGTGGGTTTTTTTCCCCCATATTCCCAGATATTCACCACTAGACATGAACATGGGTCAGGTGTGGCTTTGCCATCAGCAGAATTGGTTAAGCCTTGTCAGGTGAGTCTGGCAAAACTGTGTCTAACCTGCAAAGCTAATGGTATTTAGCACTGGTTTGATAAAAGAAAGGGCTTCTTGACAGTTTTATTGCCTAGGTATAGAAGAACTCAGTAGAAGACTTGAAAGCAGGTTAAATTCTGTCAACTGCCACTGAAAATGTCACTTGAACCTTATCAGCAGGGAGCACTTATTTACAGACCAAGTCACACTTAAACACACCGGCCAATCCAAAGTGTTCCGCCAAGCCATCTTAAGAACAAAAGAGACTGAAGTTTTGAGAGCCTATTTACATAGCACCAGCTACACTCAAAAGTACAGCAGGTCCTTTCCCCCTACAGATATTTTAGAAAATGATACTCAAAACATAAAGCCTGTCCCAGCTTTCCCATTTGTCTTGCACCTCCAGCCTTTGTGCCATCTCCTTCCTAGGAGGAGGTCTGGACCTCTCCTGTTTTAGCAGGTGTAATTTTGCAGGAGTGGGTTCTGTCTTTAACCCAAGTTTCTCACCATGATTCCTTTCACAGGTTTGAAATGGCAAGCACACCTGTGCTTAGCATAGACTTCAGCACTGTGGGAGCTGCAGATTAGGAGATGCTTTACAGGTGCTCCCTTGAAATTCAGCTGAAATCATTGAAAGTTAGCCCAAGCAATTATGTTGCTGTCTGATACATCACAGTGGTCTAAAGGAAAGGCTTTGATCCATAAACTGCACTATAGTGCACAGAATCACCTGTCCTGGGCACTGGCATGGTATGAAGGACACAGCATGGCTGTGTGGATATATAGGTTCCATTTTTACCTAAAAGAGATGGGTTTCTTCACAGGGAGAAGCATTAAAATGATTACACTGCTGAGTTTGTTTCTATAAGTTACGGGGAGCATGCTTGAATATTTTAGATACATTTGGCACGTCTTCAGGGTGAATTGCCCTAATGTGCCCTGTGGATGGTGTCTCTGGAAACCAGGCTTTTCTCCTCAGCGTGTACAGGAGCACGCTGAGGCTGCTGTCACCTGCCACACTTGTTGCCTTCTTCAGTTCATACATACAGTCTCTGCACAGGTGGAGGGAGGTACATCTTTCTGGGTCAAATATAACCTTTGCCACTGCCTTCTCCAACTGGGCAGCGAGACCTCTGCGAATCATCCTCATCAGCCTTCCCAGGTTTTGACAGGTTCCCTCCTGCCTGGTGCCCAGAAGCTGCTCCTGCCCCAGTGCTGTCCTCTAGGCAGGACTGACCTCTCTCACGATGGGTGGAGAGCACCTTCCTGCCAAATGCTGGCGCCTGTTGCCTATACACAGCAAAGAAAAATTTTCCACTGCAACTGCCGGGTTCAGCACTGGGTCTGGCACTTACTGGCCCCGAGCAGCCCAGAGATTTCCTCCAACCGCCACAACACCCGTCTGAAGTTCAGCAGATCCATTCCTTCACACTCCCACCCACAGACACTGCAGGGAGACTCAAGCCTGTGGCAAATTAAGTGCTGACTGGCAAACACCAGTCTCCCCTGAGCCACCCAGTACTCCCTCTGGGCAAGCCGCAAAAATGACACCAAGAAATCACCAGGTTTCAGGGCAGGGAGCAGACTCGGGCACAGCCTCCAGCCAGCCAACGTCCGCAGCCATTATCCCACCTCTGATAACAGCGTGGAAAAATCCCAGAGCTGGTTAAGCTCGTGCTGTAGGACAGGTTGCTCAGTTCTGAGCTACTCCTGGAAGAACAGTGAGAAAGGGGATTTGGTCTGCAATCCCACCGCTGATCTCGTGCTGTAATCCACTTCATTACCATCTTCTAATCCTCAAAGTCAGATGCGGCATATGGCTAATGACTCTTTGGCTAAAGGAAAATCCTCGTGTGTGCAGAGGCCAGCAGGAGGGCAGAGATCTGCAAGTAAGCAAAGGCAGTGCCACATCTTGGGGTACCGCATGTTGTGGTCCTGAGCACCAGAGCATCTGCAGGCTGACACCAGGCCAGGATTTGGCCATTAGACAACATCCTCTCTCATTTACCCAAGGAATTTCTTGTTTTACATTTCCCACTACAGTTTTTGACAGTATCAGTTTCATATTCTCTGCAAAAATCAAAACTGATGCTGGGAAATTTTCTTAGTGGATACGCAACTTCCCAGTGTAAATAATACACTGGTAAACAAATGAAAAATTATTTAATACACTTTTCCAAACATTCCTGGGTTTTTTTCACATTATTTAATTAAC
>JAOXJM010000052.1:49273640-49328440 GCA_026413425.1 Tringa solitaria
CCCCGAGCACAAACAGAGCATCAGGGAACAAAATCAGGGTGGCAGGGTCTTTAGGCGGTTGAAAGAGAAACAGAAAGAGACATGTAGATACATTGGTATCAAAAGAAAAGCCATCTGGAGGGCTGACCGTGGCTAGTCACCCCAAAAGAGAGTCCTATGCACAGTACTTACACGTTATGGGCACAGATGCCACATTCGTTGTCATAAGTAAATCCGTCTGTGCCACAGACTGGGAGCAGGATCCTCGGACAGCGTACCTGGGCTTTCCCACCCTTGATCATTCTTGATGGGTATTGACTGCAATTGATCTACAAAGAGCAGGAGTGTCAAACCTAGGGAAGTCCTTGCTCTCTGAGAAAAACCCCAACGTTACTCCCTGCCACATCTTTTGCTCTGAGATGCTGAAGGCAACACTAGTGCTACATCTCAGTTCTCTCAAATCCAGGCTGAGTCCGTTCTGCATGAATCCTCTCATGCACAGAGGGAGCTGCACAGCACTGCACAGTTTGTGAGATGTCAAATCACTAGGGTAAGTAGCTCGGTCAACCCCAAATACAAAGTGTGCCAAAAAAGAAAAAAAAAAGAAAAACATATTTCCCTTTTCATTCCGCAGTATAGATATAAATGAAACACCAAAATAGTGAAGGAACGTGGACTTTGCTGACAAAATCTTTGAAGAGCATCCTCAAGAGAAGATCTAATCCCAAACTGACCAACTACCACATTTTTGTGTTGGCATGTCCTGGATACCAGCTCTGGGACTTCCTGACTGATACTCTCAGATCAAAACTTCTGGTGTGGTCCTTATACAGGAATATATCCACACCCCAAAGGCTGCTGTAGCTATGACTTTGTAATGAAAAGTCTGTGCCTAGCTCCCGTGCAGCCCTTCTGCCAGGGCTGTGCAGGTAAGGAGGGCCCAGAGGACACCTGCCTCAGGACAGGTGGGATTTGTAGGCATCCTCAGCACAAGGGGCTAACAAAACTTAACAGACATGTGGAGAAAGCCAGGCTCTGGGCCAGCTCACTTTCAGCGAAGATGTAGCCTCAGGGAACTTGTCGGTCAATACAGCTAAGAGGAAAAATACGCCTTATATTGCATACTTACCTCAGAAGTCTCCTGTCTGCATTCTCCATTATGCTTTTTGCTAACATGAGTCCTGTGTTCTCTGGAAAAGGGAAACCATAAAGTTGAGGAACTAAATAGCCACATCAGTTTACTCATTAACAAGTTCATCACATACTCTCATAACATAAAATTTAAAGCAATATTCTGAATTATTCCTTCCTCTGCTCAGTCACTGCCCAGCCTGCAGACTAATTCAAGGAACTGCCATCTGACTCTTCAAGGTTTCCCCTCATGAGCACAAAGGCAGCATCAGAAGGAAACTCAAGGTAAATCCAAAAGCGATCCAGTCTCTAAAAGACTTGAAGAAACAGGGATAAGCAGAAATGCAGAAGAGCGGTTCTCAGGAGTGCAAAGCATTGCTGGCTACTTAGAAGGCGTGCTCTACCTGTGGCACTTACCCATTGTAGGCACAGATCCCACATTCATTATCATAGGTATTGCCGTCTGTGCCGCAAACTGGCTTCAGGATCCTCGGGCAGGATACTAAGACTTTGCCGTCTTTAGTGGTTGTTGTTGGGTACCTGTTGCAGTCAAGCTGTCAAAATAAGGAGAATTAGCTCTGGTGGAGCCCTTGCTATGCAAGAGAAGTTGATGCAAAACCTTTTCATTCTGCAGCCCAGCCACCATTGTTTCTGCAACAGGACAAAGCCCTGATACACTGAAGCTAAATCTTCAATCATAAATTAGCTTTCTGAATATTATTCCAATTCTCTAGGAGTCAAGAAAAAGAACTATCTTGGAGAAGGGATCCTTTGGGCAGAAGAACATATACAAAATTTTGAGCCCATTCTCATGTAAAAAAAAAAAAAAAGTCTTGATTTTAGTGGGAAACATTTTTCACCAGCTGGAAATCTAATACTGTTTTGTTTGTGTTGGCTTGCTCCCCACTTCTCCAGCTCTTCAGATTCCCTGTAGCTAAGCACAGGGTTTGAAAGGGTAGAGAAAAAATGGTTATCTATCAGTTGAAGAATACATACTAGAATTTTGGTGCTGAAATATAGAAGCTTCTCTTTCTGAGGCACCAGATTGTTGGCACTGTACAGTAATACAGTAAACTATCCTCTAGGAATGCGCATGCCTTATTCTCTTATGGCTATCACTATGTCTGTGAAAGCAACCAGCACAGGAGTTTTGAGTCCCTGATGCCAAGGGTGGAAATGCCTGTGGATCTCCCAAGAGAAAACTGCCAACCAGCACAATGCTTTGGCAAGTGAAATCTTGGGCATCCCATTGGGCACAACAGCCAGCTTAGTACGTAGGGAAGCAAGTTCTGCAGCTTCTCATTTCATATCCATCTCCTTTCTCCTTTGTAGGCTTGGTGAGGTTTGTGTGGGGTGACCCTCTCTTTGGAGCAGGGAGGATGAAAAATCTACCCTCATTGTGAAGAAAGGCAAAGAATGGACTGGGACCATTATAAGCCTGGTCATACAGTTCTCCTGCAGTTTCCTAGGGAAATCTGTGGGGTTATCAGGATTCTCTCTATTGACAGCCCTAAGAGATGGATTTCTGACTTCTGCACTTACAGTGACGATCTTTCTGCATTCTCCATCATGTATTTTGCTGACATTGGTGTGATGTTCTCTGAAAGAAAGAAATGCTTTGGTTAGAAAGCCTTGAGAATAACTTTTCCCATTACAGGCTAGGCTCTGGGACAAGAAAGCAAGATCCCACCCGCTTTGTGGGACACTACAACTGCTTGACTTGTCTGAACAGACCCCACAGATGGTAGTAGCAAACGCACAGTATTTCCATAACACATGGTAATTGAGCATTAGGAGTAATAAGGGGTTACAAGTAACACTTTGAGCTGTTCGTGGCTCTGCTTTGGGTTGTCCTCTGATTCTCTTGTGATTGCCCCCACAAGCACAGGCAGAAAATGGCGAAGAAAACTTGGGTTGGCTGGAGAATTACAAGCAGCCACCTCCAAAGCAACCTACAGAGACATCTGACTTAAGATGTTTTACAGAAGTGCTTCTGATAGCCTTAACTATCGCTAATTATCCAGAAGGATGTTCTATGCACAAGACTTACGCATTATAGGCACAGATCCCACATTCGTTGTCATAAGTGAAGCTATCTGAGCCACAGACTGGTTTCAATATCCTTGGGCAGGCTACCATGACGTGACCATCTATTTCAGCTCTTCGGTACCTGCTGCAATCGATCTGTAAAATTAGCAGGAATAGAGAAAAAAAAAACAAACAAATAAACAAAACAACACGTTTTAGATATAACACTCCTACGTAGTCTGCTTACTGTCCCTCAGCCTTTGGGGACAAATCCAGCATCAAATTAATCCCACTATCAAAAGTGGAAGCCAGAGTCCTTCACAAAATCCCATTAGGGCTACCCAGGTGGTGAGATCCAGCCTTCGGTCAATGTGACTTTTTCATTTTATTCCCAATTACAGAGGCTAGATTTGAATTAAAAAGCACAGAGACATGGTACCAGATAGCCTATAAAAAAAACCCTCTCAGCTTTTAGTTGTCATCAGATTTTAATTCCCTTTGTGCAGTGCACGTTCCATTTTCTTCTTGTGTGGTGTTTGAACTGTCCCCTTTTACAAACAGCTGAAGTCTTCCATGGACTTTGTCTTACCGTAATAGATTTCGGATCGCATTCTCCATCATGTGCCTTCTCCACACTGGACCTGTGTTCCCTGGAAGAAAACAGACCTGTGTCAGGGATCGCAGAGAGCGGCATCACCTCAAGGCTGGCAGTGTTGGCACCCAGCTGCTAACTCACGTGCTCCTCTGCCTGGTCCACCTTTGGAGGATGAAGCTGCCACCCTTACCTGGAGCCCCTTGCCCTGCGGCTTCTGCTGGGTTTCCAGCAACGCTCACCTGTTGTGGAGGCAGATCCCACACTCGTTGCTGTACGTGTTGCCGTCGGTGCCACAGACTGGCTTCAGGTTCCTTGGGCAAGCTACCCAGGCCGTCCCATCCTTGCCGATGCCGCTGGAATACAGGCTGCAGTCAACCTGTGAAAGCAGCAGAGGATCAGACCCAACATTGGCTCCGGCATGGGATGAAACCCCCACACATCCTCCTGCCACCACAGCGCCTGCAGCTCCTGCCGGGAGGTAAATTGGAGGTATTTATTATTTTGAATCCTCTCAGGCAGTCAGGAGGAGTGAATCTTCTCTACACAAGTTTCTGATTATGCCTTCCTGCTGGGGTCCGGGGGAGGCACGGCACGGAGGAAGGATTGCTGTGGGTGAGACGGTGCCTAATGAAGGCAGCTGGTAATTGGGAGCCCGGCTGTACACCGGAGCCCCTCAGCTCAAAATGCGATCGCTTCAAATCGTGCTGCAGTCTCTGGTGAGTTACAGGAGTCTTATAACCGCGTGGGAAGAACCTGCAGACAAATCCATCACGCAGACCCTGCTGTTTTCCTCTCTATGATATAGGTATAGAAAACCTATGCAAGGAACACGCTTCTGCAGGTTTTAATGTACAGAAAAAAAATACCAGAATCGCAGGCTTTGATGCTTTCAAGCATACCATCTTAAAGCAGTGTTCCTTGTGAGGAGATAACCTACTGCCTTTGGCTTGGAGTAACTAAATTATGTCTAAGAGTTAATATAATAGGATTATAAAATTACTTCTTGCTTTCTTCATTTTATTTAATGAACTGAAAATATTGTAAAAAATGAGGGATCTTTTACTTTCTCATGACATTGGCAGTATCATTCAATCATGCACTGGAAAATATTATTTGAACAGTCAAGCTTTCATTAAATTTAATCCACTTGCTCATCTAGTAATTACATACTGCTTCTACTTTACCAGAAACCTGGAATAGAACAGAATAAATAGATCTATAACTCACCTCAACTCCAAAGGCAATACCTGAAAGAAAAAAATAGAGACAGAAAAAATAATATCAAACCATTGATATGCAGAGAAGATATATGCAAATCTTTTCATGAAACTGTTAAATTCAGTAGCTGTCATTGACTAGTTTATTTGGTTTAGGAAAATATGGAATTTTACATTAGGCCAATAAAGGGTCAGAGGATACATTAAGGGTTATTAAATAAAGGTTACTAAATAAAATTTCATTGCACTTTTGAGGGGAGATAAAACAGGGGAGAGCAGATACATTAATCCATCCCTAAGATGTTACAGGGAAGGGATACAGGTACTTTCAATTCCATACTCTTAGATTTTAACCTCTTCTAAGAGACTTTATATTTGACTTTCAAAAGTTTGGACATGTGTGTTTAAGATGACTGTGGACCACTGTCTCTGTCCATCTCCAAACACATCCTTCTCAGTTACCAGGAACAGCACAGTAAACTTACAGAGCAAACAGGGGTTAAAGTTTGCATTTATATTGCGCACATGGATAATGATGCCATTTCTAACAGTTTTACTTTTTGACTCCTGCTCCTTCAGCAATTTGTTCCTACAAACCAAGAAGATGAAAACAGTTGCCTGTATGAGGTTGGCTGAAACCTCAGTCTTGAGGTCTAATTTTTGGCTACGTTCTCTCAGCAACAATATTTCTTCATGGTCATTACAAGACCCAAACACTTTTACTAAAATGAAAACTCAGCTCTGATACAGCTAGATAGGTCTCTGCAATATCCCATGAAATACTCACCTAAGGAGCAGCAAAGGGCTAGAGCAGCCTTCACGAAAACGCCTGTTATCTTCATGGCAGACAGAGGCACCACTGCAGTGCAGCCTGCTAGCTCTCTGTGCAGGAGAGGAAGATTGCAGGTAGGAACAGGAATATATAGCACACCACGATACCAAGTGGTCCCACCTTATTAGGTCACGCTCCAAGTCTGTCATCAGGATTCAAAGCCAAAAATATATTTACTTAGTTCTAGATGTCTAGCTAATGATTGACACAGGCGTGTATGCCAGGAAGGGGCCTGTGTGGCTCGAGGGGAGTGGGGAGGGTGCCAAGACCCCTCTCCTCCCAGATGGATCTGTCCCAACCCTAGGCTGCCCCTTGCACGGCTGCGGCATGTTGCAGGCACACATCTACCCTGCGACTGGCTAAAGGCAATTAGGTTTTTCTCCTCCTCTATAGTTTTCAACTGAGCTGCCAGCTGATAGCCAAAAACCTCATTATTTAACCTCAGAGCATGATTCTGTAGTCTTCACTGCTGTATTTCATCCCAGTTTGAGCCCAGGCAATTTCAGCCCAGAAGGTCACCCTGTGCTCTGCGGGAAAAATCCTGCTCTTCTCCCATTTTAAAAAACTCAGCAGTGTTCTGTTCCATGTGCCAATTTTTTCTGTACTACATCAAGGAGCAAAAAATATTAAGTTTGCTCCTAAAATCCCTCTTTTTTGGCTGTTTACTGGTAACTCCCATGGTACCTTCTGCTCACTTGCTACCACCTTTCCCATGGCCAGCTCCTGACCCACCTTGCCAAGCCTAAGTGACACCATCCCACAGGGCAGCAGGCCAAATGTTTTGATGTCTGCATAGACTAGATGTACTGTATTTCCTTTATCTAGGAAGTCAGCCAACATTGCAAAGATTGACATTAGCCCACGCACGGTTTCCTTCCTGAAAATTAAATGTATGCATTATCCCTCTATGCTTTTTATCTTTAGTTTTCTTCAAATTTCTCCGGAAGGTTTGCCCACTGTTGAGGTAAGAGAACTTGGATTGTCCTGAACACTTTTTTGTCCTTTATTGAAGGAGTTTTTTGGCCATTCTTTGGATTGGTCCCAGTACCAGTCTTCTCAATTGGGAACCTAAATTCTCCAAATTTCTCACTAACTTTTAATCTTTCAAATTCTGTACTTGGTAATTAAAATCCGTACTTGCATATCTATTTTTTACATAATTTAAACAGAGAGAGCTTGTATTGAATCATCCCAGCTTTATTTTCTAAGAGAAGGACATCTCCAACATCTTTCTCACTTGAAAAGCAAATCCACAATACCATGATTTGTGGATTACCTAATGGAAAATTATATTTGGTTTTGTATCCAGGAGCTCTGTTAATATTAGTAGTTTGCAGCATGCATCTGCAAAGCTAAAGTCTCCCCAAAAGCCAGCATTTCCAGGTACGTTAATCTCTAGTGACACTAGAAAGAACTCTATTCATATATTTGTTTTTGTTCCTTCCCCCTCATATCCACCCTCAGTTTCTCTTGCCCTGTCTTTTATCTTGGTTCCACCAAGTGTCAAGGACTCCAGACCTTTGGACCAACGCAGGCCTTGACTACAAGGACCTCTGTTCATCCCGATTACAATATCCATCTCTCAGGGCTTATTCCAGCCAAGACCATCATCAATTAATGCTTCCTGGCAGAAGAAAATGTATCTTGACAACTTAATTGCCAGACTCTGTAAAAGCTGTCACGGCCAAGCAAACTCCTGCCAATGTCCACAGAGATGACACCTGAACCTCATCGGAAAGGAGAAATTATTTGCAAACCAAATCTGCAGTTAAAATAGATTGACTCGACATGTTCTGTCAAGATCACAGCAATTCTCTTCCAACTAACTTATTAAATTTGGGGAATAGTTTGCAATAGGAGACAGATTAAAGGGAGAGAACAGCAAACACTTGTCAAGGATCTAGAAAAGGAACTGGGATGTAAGAAACATCACTACAGCTATAGCACGTCTGCTGTCCCCTGTGTCAGCCAAGACACATAGTCCTCAGCTTTGGTCTCCCGCCCAGTGCACAAGGAAAATCCATGCTGCAACCCTACAAGTGAAGCTGTCTGCTTCACAGAGAGTGATTCAGCAAAACTTTTTTTCCAGCAGCCACTCATCCAGCAGGACAGAGTCTTTTAGGACCAGAGCAGAAGGTGCAGCACATCTCACCCAGGCTGGACAAGGAGACCTTTGGTTGTCCCCATGGATTTCCACCCTTGTATTTGTGCAACCCCCACTTGCAGTCATGCTGTGTTGACATCCACTGTTTATTTTCCCTTTGCCAGGAATACCAGGAGAGGGAGGCTCTGCAGAACTCACCTGGCTGAGCAGATCTGGACACGGGCACTGTCCTTCTTTCCTTCTGCAGGCTACCTCTAGTGCCCGCTGTGAATCATTTACCACCATTTCTGCAGAATCTCACCAACACAGACCAAGAAAGTAAGCAACCCTTTTGAGGCCAGAAGGCAATAAAGCCAATTTACTTGTTTTTCAGAAATATAAGTAGAAATTTTCTATGCTTCCCATCCATGAACCAAGTATGCAGTTGTTACTAAACCTTTTGGGACCTTCAACATAAAGGCGAATAGTGAATTCTCACCTGGATTTGTAATTTGCAAGTAGCTGCATTTACATCTTACTGTTTTCAGTGAACAGCTTGAGTGGAGATGCTCACACCTTCATGCAGGGGAAAGCATTGAAGGTTCTTGTGTGGGAGGGCTGGGTGGCAGGAGCTCCTGCAGCAGACTGGAGCAGGGAGATCCCAAAGAAATGACCTGGACAAGAGCTCTCTGCAGTAGGGAGGCCCTCACAGGAAAAGACAGATGTGCTAACAGATGCTAAACAGGCGTCTTAAAGAGAAGAGAGATAAAAACCCATTCACCAGTCCCCAGGATGAAAGCAGATGGGCCATGGAGCAGAAGTTGTGATCATCAAGGCAAATAATGCTGAAACCCCCAAGTGCCCCTACGCAGCAGTTGTTTGGTGGGATTGAGCAACCCAGGGATGCAGGGAAGAGACAGGAAAGAGAGCTCTGCAGCAGACCCAGAGGGGCTTCACTGCACAAATGTCACCAGGCTTTCTGCATCACAACTTGCTCAGTTCTTGAAGAAGAAAACACACCCCTGACCTGCAGGATTTCTGGCACTGTCAGACAGTCAGAGGTGCCCCGGCCAGAGCACACCATGCTGCCATGCAGGGACTCTCCCTCCATGGTGGCTGTGAGAGCAGCTGCGAGGTGGTGGGCAGAGCTACCAGGGTCCTCATGGACAGACTGCAGAGGATTGAGAAACACCACAGTGAGCTCAAGGTCTGCCGAGTCCTCTGCCAGAATCAACAGTCCTCACTACATACCAAGAGCAGCACTTGCACACCCTGAAGAATTGCATAAGTACCTGACACCTTTTATGAAAAAGAGCAAGAGACTCACGGCCCCTGCAGGGAGTAGTTTAGCTCAAAAACCAACCATGTTGAGAGGCCTGGAGACTGAAGCTGCGGGTTCGTAACACCAGTTCTGCAAAACCTCAGAAACCACTGTGAACCACACAGGGTCTGTGGATCTTGGCAAGAGACACCCTTAATAAAGTGTAATTTACAGCAAGCTGAAGACTCCCCAGAGTGCTGGTGCCTTTCCAGGTTGGTGGAGGACTGTTTTAGCCTTGTTACTGTATTAGAGGGCAACACAAAGGGTAACCAAGAGCAAACATAGAAGAAAGGGTAATGAATTCCCAATACCTCTTGACCCTTTGCTGTCTTCTCCCTAGGAACCCGATAGAAATAACTGGTGTCATTGCTCATGCGGACCCCAGCGGGAGCCACTCAGGGCAGACATCATCAGCGAGCCCTTGGAGAGATCTGCAGAAGGGGGTGGAAAGCAAGAAAGGACAGAGGGGGCAGGCTGCCGAGAGCAGAAAGGAGTCAGCATTGCTGCCTCGGGTAGGGGTCTTAATGAGAGAGCAGGCGGTTTCAGCAAGTCATTGTCCTACCCCTCCTCAGCAGACAGGTTTGGAATCTATTTAACAATCCCTTATCACCAGCTGCGATTTTTGTGGATGATAATTTCTGCTGGCAGCAGGAGAAACTCAGAAGGTGCTCAAATACTGACAGAAGAGGCTACTAGGGCACCATCTTCATCAGTTCATTGCTTTTGGAGCTCAGTTAATGCAGGTTTTATGTGTGATTATTTCAAAACCTAAATACTTGAAATCACTACAAATCATAATAGCTTTCAAGTGCACTGATTTCCATTTGCAAGAATTTATTTTAAGCCACAAATTGTGCACTGCTTTTATGAA
Source organism: Tringa solitaria (assembly GCA_026413425.1). Lineage (NCBI taxonomy): Eukaryota > Metazoa > Chordata > Aves > Charadriiformes > Scolopacidae > Tringa > Tringa solitaria. The sequence goes on from JAOXJM010000052.1 coordinate 49,283,698, forward strand.
ATCATGTAGATAGCCCTGAACATGATTTTAGCTGGAATCAGCGAGCAGACATCATCAGAGAACCTTTTTACTGTCTGATATTCATCATTCTCAGGCTGCATAAATAACATTCAAGAATTTACTTGTTTCATCACAGCTCAAAGGCAGACAAACCTCGCATCCCCCAAAACAGCCAACCTGGACCAAACTGGCAACTTCCACCCTGCATGACTCTACTTGGCGAGGGGATTTTCCACATAGAAATAGACAGTAATAATTTCTGAATCACAGTGTTTGCTCACATTAAAAATCAGCATAAAAAAAATATTAACAGCTACTTATGTCAGTCTGCTGATAATAAAATGAGATTTTAATATTATCAGCAGAAATAAAATATGATGCGTGCGTAAGCATTTTGAGAGTTTAAAAATCAATTCTCATTAATTGCAGTAGAAAAAAAGGAATTGATAATTTAATTGAAAAAAAATCTACGTCTTTGGTGGGAGTCAAATTAATTGGTATTAGGTAAAATCCTGCCAAAATCTGAACGAAAGTCTCTCTAGCCTTATCTGCAACAGAAAGTGTTTACAGATCAGGTCACAGCTAAAATGGACTCAAACACTGTGTGTTCACTCAAGGTCTTCTGGAAATGTCCTGCAATAAAGTTTATACAAATAAAGAACGTATTTGCTTTAAGTAACAGCTATAAAAGAAAGTACAGGAAGTGCGTGCAAACTGCCAGCAGACTTCTGTTAACCCACCACCACAGCCTCCTGCTTTGCAAATCCCACCCCATTCTCAGATAACTTGCCCACAAGGAGCCAAGGGAGCCCTTAGCTCAAAGACCATGCTTTCATCTTAAAATAGTTTCAGACTATAAATGAATTGGACTGTCTGTAAGTTAGTTACATCTCAAAGCAATTATGTTTTTCCTTAAATAGCTTAAGCCATTCAACACCACAGAACTTCTCCATCTCCCCCAGCACCAGGATCCTGAACAAAGGATGGCTCCCTGCAGGAGATGCCTCCTGAGATGGGCACTTCCTGAGCCCTTGTGCCCACAGGGCCTTATCTGGGGAATGCAGTTCAGGCAAAGGCAGAAGGGTGACCCAGAAGCACAGGGTGAAGAGTCCCTAAACCACCAAGTTGGCTGAGCTTTCTGCTTGACCAGTGCTGCCTCAAGGGTGCCATCAGTGCTTCTGCCATCCCAGAGGGAGAAATGCTGCTGACCAAAACTCACACCTCCAGATCCCAGACACCTTCCCAGCTCTGTCCCCAGCTCCACCTTTGGTGGGGCAGGCCTTAGCTCACCATCTAACATGACCAGTCAAGGCATATCTACTTCTCACAGCTGCTCAAACAAAGTGGTCTGGATTTCCCAGTGCCTCAGATGAGGGGGCTGGAAAAGGACACTTACTGCAACAGCCAAACTGCCAGCCCAATACATGGGGTGCTTTAAAACCAATTTTCCTCTGTGGGTTTCCAAATGTAAACCAATTAAATCTCAAAACAACCCTCTGAGGTAGTAGTGTATCCTTTAATGTCCGTTATACAGGCAAGAGAAAAGGGCTGAAAGGGTGGTGAAGTGATTGACCCAAGATCCCACAATGAGTCAGGGAGAACCTGACCCCTGGTCCCACCTCACAAAACACTGAACCACACTGGTCTTCCTTGGGTCCAACATCTTCACCAGGTATTTACAGCAGATGGTGCACCCCAGGGGCCTCTGTGCTTGCTTATTGTTTAAGGGGCATGCAGTGTAAAGCCACAAGGCTTAGTGAAGAAAAGTGACATGAAGCTGCTGAGTTATCTTTATTGTAGAAGCACGCGAAGACACAGCGAGGCGGCAGAGACCGCAACGGCGCGCGTGGGGCAGACTTGGGAAGACACCGCTCGGTTCCCACAGCCCTTCGCCCTCCACCTGAGCAAGGACGGGCCCCGTTCACTGCAGAAGGGGGTGAAGGCAGCTCTGGCAGTCCTGGGGACTCGGCAGCTCCCCTGATGCTCAACATCAACTCTCCCTTTACTTGCCCTAGGGAAACAGGGGGAGACAGTTTGTTAATATAGTCCCAGAAGGCAAAGGGACCTGAAAGAACCACAAGGAAAACTCAAAGCTGTAATTCTCCCATGCTCTGTAAGGGCTCTGGGCCACCCCTGCCTCCCCATGATGGGGAACAGCAGCACAATGCTCTGCCAGCATCCTCCCTGCTCCGCAGGGACAGCTTAGCTGAAAAAACAGAGCCAGGCCAAAGGAACGGGCAGAGCCCACCACTGCAGGCACCAGAAAGTCTGCACATTCCCTGTGGGCTCAGCCCCACCATCCCCTGGCTGCAGGGTAAGGGAAAAGCATACTGCAGAGGCCCTCTGTCCCAGCCCTGCAGCCTGCCCAGGCAAGGCTGGATACTCCAACCCTTGGAAAACACAACCTCCAGAGGACAGGCAGGCCAAGAGCGGGTAAGTCACTGCCCCTCTCTGTACCTTTGGTCACAGCTGATCCCTGGTGTTGGCTGGCAGCCTGAGCTCCATTACTCCTGGAAAGAAAAAAACCAAAAAGTTAGACCAACCCCAAGCAGGACCATTGCTGTGTGTCACTTGTAGAGCATTAGTATCGGTGTGGCAGCCCCTCCAGCCAACTCAGTGGCCACACGAAACAACAGCAGCAGCGCCTGGCACCAAGGCAGGCAGGTTGGGTCACTGCCAGTCGAGGAAAAGAAGACCAATTTCAGCCCAAAAGCTAGGTGCTTTCCACACCTACTACCTAACTGGGAAAGATCCTGCTTTTTTTCTCTTGTTCCTCCTCCTGCTACCTTGAAAAGAAACATGACAGTACAGAGAGCATTGTAAGAAAAGCGGGACTTGCCCATTGCAAACATGGGAGTTACCTGTTTGTTAAAAAACACATTTTTAAAAAGGAGAAGCTGAATATCTCCATTTATCCCCGACCTATTGACTAATGTGGGCAGCCTGATGACTATCACATGGGTGATTTGTGGCAAAACCTTTGAACAAGTAAAGGAACCACAAGATATGCAGCATTAAAAGTGAAATGTACTGGTGAGACCCACAATAAATTCACATAGCACTGCAGGAACTAGTGGCCAGCTAGCTTACCAAAAAAGCTATCTAAATCCAGGACTCAGATCTACATTCATTCACAGTAAAGCAGCACAGGATCAAAGGAATTTGGTTATGGCAGAGAGAAGGTGGTGAGCCCAGACACCAGCCAGCCTGAGGCCCTGGGGACAGGCTCTCTCTGCAGCAAGGTTTTCCACCACAGCAGTGCACAGATACACCCTTTAGCATCAGATCTCTCACAAACCACACAGTTGCCACCCCTTCCTACAAGCATCCCTCCCTGATGGCAATCTGGCCACCAGGCTGGGAGAGTTGCCCAGAAACACCTGGAAATCCCTCAGGAGCTTTGCAGGCAGGAGTGGATACAGACACTGAGCTGTGAAGGAATGAGCTTGGACACACATTTTTGTCAGGCAGCCGAGCATCCTCCATGGATAATTTCAAAATACAACTCAAGGAAATACTACATTTTGGGGTAACCATTTCTTATTTATCTCCAAAACTTAAGAGGCCTTTTGCATTTTTGTTCTGCACATTGCAATGGTCTAAAACCATTTCTGATGTCAAAAGCACTGCTGGAGCTGGCTCCCCCTGCTTTTAGTAGCACAGATTAAGTGCCTGCATATTCAGTAAAAGAAGAATTCATTACACTGCAAGTGACCATGAATTTCAGTGCTGAAAATAACATTTCTCTGTATGTTGTTCATAAGCTTCCAACTGAGAAATAGGGAAAGTTTCTGATGGACTCAAAAGGTTTTCCAAGGAAATGGGCTCCCACACATTTCCAATCTGATTCTTCAGGTGACTTTGTTTATGTGTATTAAGAATAAGTCATTGTGCATGGGGGTTCATGTTTGGCTTTTTTTGCCCCAAGGAAAAAGCTTATCACTTTCCCTTTTAATTGCATCCAACTCTCCTTGGAATAGTTGACATAGCTACAAGCTGTCTGACTTGCCATAAATGGCACAGTCCTCTAATGGCAAAGGCTTAAGGGCTGCAATAGCTTAGTGAAACACAGAAGAATAAGGAATTCCAGACCCAGGAACAGTTTTGTGGGAATCCCCTCTATTTTTCAGTTGCCATGGTATACCCAATCCCATCTGTCTTAGGCAGTGTGAGCACAGTCACCAACACGCTCATGTAGTGCCTGGTCTCCCCATGCTCCCAAAACACACAAGCCAACAGAGGCTCCATCACACTAAAGGTCAAAACGCAAAGGCCTCCAGCATGATCACAGGCAAAATTATTTCTCTCTGCATCACAATTTCTTCAACTTTAAACAAAGTTCAGAGCACTCTGCTGCTTTACAGAGGAGGGGAAGGGGAGCTGGGATGTTTACTTTTTAATGGGTTTGGGATCTGCTGGCATCCTGGCACTGAGCAGAAGAAGCCAATGGCATGATGCTACTGCATGATGGCTATCCCACAGGAAAGCTCTTCATTGCCCGCAGACACATTGATACCAAACTCATATTCAGAAGCCAAAGCTCCCATTTAAAACTTTACAAAACTTCTCTATTTGGATGGTTCAATATTTTGATTCTCTCCAGGTCTGGAAAGTGAGAACAAATCTCAGTATTTCCCTGGGGATGAATATTCAGTTTCTCAAGAGTTCATGCCAACACAGAGGACAGTCCTCCCTGGGTGTTACAGGGCACCCCACACACTCAAGAGACAAAAACTCAGATCCTGGCTGAAAATAAAAGTACTGGAGACTGCCAAGCTGCCACTGGTGGAAAGACAAAGCACAACTGAGAAATATTTAATTCATCTGCTATATGGGATCACACAAGATGTCAAGGCTCAAGACCTTTCCCAAAAGTATGTCACTTAGAGAATAATTTTCATCTTCCAACTGTGCATCTGGATGTTATTTGGGAAATGAGCCCTTTTTGCTTGATGCAGTTCTAGTCTTTCTGTTCTCACCAAATTCCCTGGAGGAAAGCCAGATATTTTCCCAGACATGTCGGTCTCCTACCCTACAGCCTAGGTAAAACATGGAGACTGTGTCCAGCTTATATATTAAATCCAAGTCTGAACCTGCATTTAAACATCTGGACTGTGAACATCCCACTCCCAGAGCTCTGAGGTTCCCACTACAGATGCAGGGGATATGCTGACTCTCCAGCACACCCTTGGAGTGAGAAATGGGATGCTACACACAGCCAAGAGGCACTTTGGGTGGCCACTTTCTCCACTTCTCAGCAGCACTCCACCTCAGGGAGGGGAGGGGAAAAAAAGTTAAAAAAAAAAAAAGAAAAAAAGAGGAGACCAGGGGCTCCAATACTCCTCTTCCCTCCCAGCCTGCAGTTCAACTCCCCAGGCTGACCGTAACAGTACTGGAGCACGCTACACCACATGGCTGAAGAGCAGCCAGAGAACATGGCTTTAATTAACCCATTAGTTCAGTTAACTTGTTCTTTCAATTAACCTGTTAGTTAACCTGCCTGCAGGGTCAAAGCGTTGACCCCCAGCTACTGCTGAAGAGCAGAGCAGGGCAGCTGGTGACCAACTGCTCAGTACTTGTGATTTTTCACTCTCCACTGTGGCCACCTGGATCAGGCCCCCACATGCCAAGACGGTGCCGACAGGGGAGTTTACACAAGGGGAAAGGAAAAGATGGATGTTTCCCCAGCCGAGCCGTGGCATGCCGCTTACCACTTCAGGGGCAGGCTTTCGGCATTCACCTTGATAGTTTACCGTGATGTAGTTTGAAGCTCTCCTGCAAAGGGAGGACAAGACATTGCTTATTATTCACTTGCAATGCCACAGCTCTCTGCCATCGGCATGACAGTCCTCTGTGGACTCCTTAATACTTTGATGCTACTTCCAATATGATGGCATTTATTACTCCCCAAACAATCTTATGATTGGGCAGAAAGGGAATAGGGGACTCTGGAAACTTGTGTATCTTAATTAGCTGTCATCAGATTAATCTCAGGCATTTTGATCTATGTTTGCTTAACAGCAAGGCACCAAGGACACACTTGATAGTGAGTCATGATATATCAAAACAAACATTGTGCTGCAAAAGACACTCGGGAATGGTGGATGGCCCTACATTACTGAAATCTCTCCGCCTACTCACATGGCAGCTGAACACAAGTCACACTCATTTTTGTATGTTTTCCCATCAGTGCCACAGACTGGTTGTGAGGATTTGCTGCAGAAAATCCTTCCACCCTTTACCCCGTGCAGAATTCGATCACAGTCCAGCTGAAGAGAGAAAGAAATCACATTTGGTGCTGGTTCACTTGCAAGACCTTCCTTTATGTGACTTAAAAGAGCTTACAAGCCAAGCCTTGCTGTGGGGCACCTCTGCCCTGAGGCACATTCACCACTCCTCCAGCAAGGTCAGGCTTGTAAAGAGGTAGTGTCTCCTTTTGGACTGGTCAGCCAAGCTTCTGGGGGACCTGCCCCACAGCCAGGCACAGCCCCACCTATCTGATCCACCTTGGCATCTGGGTCCAGGGCAGGTTTATTTCTCTCAGAGGGGACCCACAAGAAGATGAAAACTTCTGCTACCTGTCCCTAGTCCTCCTTATCAGGGCTTTGACACCATTTCATTTCCAAGAATGAAGATGAAATCCATTGGCCAAAATTAAGGAAAAAGCTCTACAGCAGCCCGAGGATGGTGTGGCACGCAGCACAACTTCTGACACCCACTGAGTTCAGAGACACAAACCTATATGAGCATCTATGACTAATTAAGTGTTCCCTCGCGTCTCCTCTCAAGCATGACAACGAGAACATTTAAACACAGCTTTCCTTACAAACCATACATAGCAGAACCAGGACAAACTCACACAAGGAGTGGTTTTTTGGGGTCCCCTCTTGGCACTTAGGTCTCCACCCTAGAAACATGTCAGGGTGCTTTCAGAGTCGTAGCAAATGTCAAACAGAGATATGGCAGCCTGTTCCCTGGCACACACACAGCCCCTTCTTCAGCCCGGCCGCCCACCTCTGCTCCAGGTGTTGAAAAAAAGACTGAGACGAAGGAGTGACTAATGAGTTCCCATCCCCTCCTCTGGGTGCTATAAAACATGTTGCAATGGCTGCAAATGGTGCAATCAGAGGAGAGCTGCAGCTAGGACAGAGAGGACATTTCACCTCCTGTCCCACCTGGAGATGCACCGTTTAGCACAAACTGATGTTTTATCAACAGGACCACCAGGAGGGGAGGTTTCATGCCAGGTGGCACAGGGGGTTCAGTGACATTGGGGTGCTGTGATAGCACCTGCTGGTTAAATGCCACTTGCTAATTTCATTAATGTGCTGCTTCCTCTCTCATCTGGGTAATTACCGATGACATGAAGGCAGACAATGCTGACCTTTGCGATCCACTGTTAGATGCCTTCCTATGGTCCAGACATCACTGCCTGCAGTATGACCTCCGTGCCTGCATTACTGCCCAGGGCAGGGGGCCACCCCACCAGCAGCCCCACATATCTCAGCTCCCAGTAGCCAGTGTCACCACTCCTTTGGCTCTGGGGAAGTGGAGCTGCCTGTGACAAAACCCACAGGTGGCCCTGGAAAGAGGAGAGGAGCAGATTTGCTCTCTGAATCACCTCTCGTCAGTCAGGCTCATCAGCATCCACACCTCCTCCAGTGCTGCCAGGAAATACCACTAAGCCCTGATGCAGACTGGAGTTATTACACCTAATGCTTCCTTTGGAATGCATCAAAATTGCTGTATCTGAACCACCTACCAGGATTTTTTTACTCAAATATCCTTTCTCTAAAAGCAGTGACAGAGCTTCAGAGAGAGTTAAGGCAGTTTACAGTAAGGTTCCTCCAGCCCCATGAAACGCATTACCTATCCCTTCCAAAATGTTATTTATATTACTGTGTGCAAATGCTGGAGGGATTAAAACATCAGGCCAATTTTTAACAATCCTAGCTCTTGACAACACCCTGTGACAGTGAGATCCACAGTTTAGTCACCCTTTTAATGGTAACTTATTTCCTCTTATTAGTTTCATATTTTCCACTTTTAGCTTTGTTGAAACTATTGCATTTTGGTTTTGCGGCCACAAGGCAAAGCAGACACCATCTTTCTCCCACTTATCCCATATACAGTCATCATCTATCACTGTTTCCCCTTTTAGCACTCCCTCCCCCTGCCAACCTTGTCCTGATCCTCTGCTCAGCTCCATCACCCTGCCCCAGCCATGGCCTTTGACTCAGCACCTTCTCAACATATGGGGGGGTGGCACTCCTCACCCCACTTTGGCTACATGTGGGGCAGGCATCCAGCCTGAGATCAATACCAGCACCTTCATAGCTGATGTACTCCCATGAGGAGCCAACCCCAGAAGCAAAACCAGTTTAGGAGGGTCCTGTATGGACAAATCCAGCCCTGCTCCCCTTCCCTTTGCTTCCCTGCTGGGGGATACAGGGGCTAGCATCGAGGTACTGATGCTTTCACTCATTCAAACCCTTCCAAGGACATGGGACCAAGTGAGAAGATTTAAGGTCAGAGCAGGAACAGGGGCAGCTGCTGGGAAAGGAGCTGTCGGGGGGCTCAGGGCCAGTGGAGGAGCACCCCATGGGACAGGTCCCCATTTCTGCCCGCACAGCTGCCAGCCAAGATGCAAGAGGTGGGTTTACCAGCTGGTAGCCGTCGTTGTCTCTGTCCTGTGTCTTGCGGCCGGGCTTGCAGTTCCTACCCCTTTGAGCTGCGTTTCCTTGTGGGCTGGCAGGGAAAGAGCAGAGAGGCAGCTCGTCACACCTTCTCTCCAGAACGGGGAGAGCCTGGTGCAAACCCACCCTCCCCACAGACCCCTCTCCCTGGAGATTTGCTTACACTGTGGCAGCACCCACCCACCAGGAGAGGAGAGGGCAAGACGGCCCCAGCCACATGCTAACAGCAGGGCAGCCAACAGCAGGACAAACCTCACCCTGTGCCCAGCTCAAGTGCATTACCACCCCAGGGCTCTGCAGTCCTGTCTGTCCACTGGCATTGCTGGGAGGGTGGGGAGATGAAGGGACCACACCAGCCAAAAACAAGAAATCTCAGGGCTCCACAGCAAACGCTCTGAAGAAGCAGCAACTGAGTCTTGCTCAGGTTCAACAGATATAAAACAGACAGGAGTGCCTGACCGATGCCCAGAAAGCACATAGTGGACCAGGCACTGCCTCCAAGCCAGCGGGTGAAGATGAGCCAGGGCCAGGCAGGAGACACATCCCAGGCCAGGAGACAGGGTTTTCTGAGCAAAAGTGTCCTGAGAGGGGTTTTGGGCACGGCAGTCACTGGTGCGTCATGCAAAAGAAAGGCAAGGACAAAAAGGGGCAAGGGTTGCATGAGAAACATGCCCCGCTCTACATATCTCTTTCCCATCACTGGTTTAGCCAGTGGGGAGAAGTACTGCACTGACCACCAAACATCAGTGTTCAATTCTCCATCACAGACAGCACCACTTTTGTGCTACTGAACCATTCCTGCTCCTAACCTCCTAAGCACCCCTAAGAAAAACCATGGATGTAGATGGGGGCAGAAACCAGCGCCAGGGTCTTGTGGGGCATTTGGAGGGACAGGCTGCCATCCCAGGTGCTGCTGTACTCACCCTCTGTTTGATGAGAAGGGACGTCTATCATTCATGCCCTGCTGTGACCCTGAACCACCACAGTTCTGCAAAAGAGCCAGCATCACACTAAACAACCAAACATAGAATCAACTTTTATACAACTAGAGAAGCAGCAAAGCTAAAGCAGCTCCTGTTTTTCTCCTTCCTCCTCCCAGATCCAGGGTGTTGTGGGGCTGTTCCTGGAGAAGCAAGGTTTGATGCTTGCTCCATACAGGCTTTAATACCCACCAAATATTATCATCTGAGGGCTGACAGGATTGTGGGGAGTCTGAACCTGCCCTTTATCTCATATACAATATTACACCATTGGGCAAGCAAGAGGGGCTGTTCTGTCAGGTCCAAACGTGCCCACTTTGTATGCTTACACACAGGTCCATCCCACAAACGAGCAAGGCTTTGCAATACAACCTGGTCCACCCCCATCGTTAGCTGACTCCAGCATCCCAAGTACCACGGTCACCCCAGGGCGACCACAGATAGTCCCTGGCCATCAAGATCCCACAGGCTCTTGCTAGCCCCTTTTTGTCTGAGCTCAGGGAAGGCTCCAAGCTCCATCTCACCTGCTTTGTACGGTCTGAAGTTTGTGGTTTGTTGCGCTGGGCAGTTCCACCAGACTGACCTCCTCTTTGGGCTTCCTTTTTGCTGGAAGAAGGGGAGAGAAGGGAAAGGGAGTGCTATGGCAGTGCAAGTGCCACCGGGACCTGGGGCTGCCTTGTAAGCAGTCATGCCATTGGGCACCACCTCCCCATCCGCAGTCCCTGCTCCTGGTGGTCCTGTTCCTACTTCCCACCCCTAAGCCTTCCCCCTTCTCCTCACCATTCCCACTGTACGCTACATCCTGGATCCAGGGTGGCTGTTTTCATATCAGGGCTGCTTCTGCATATGCTCTATGGGAGTAGAGAGAGAGCATCTGGAAGGCAAAGTACACGCATGGGAAACTCCTCAGGAGCTGCCTGCACCTAACAGTCCCCTGGGAAAGGGGTTGCTCTCTATCAACCTTGCTTCTCGTCCTCTACTCCGCGCTGCTTCTCACCACCCGACCCACCCCAAGCCCTTTGCACTGAAAGGGAAGTGAGAAGAGGGGCAATGGCGGGGCCCTACTGCCAGAGCATCTCTTGGAGGGCCACTGGGATTCAGGACTCTCTCCCAGGCATTGCCCAGATGCGTCTCCACAGGGAAAAGCTGCTGTTTCACAGCAGGAGGTTGCCCTCTTTTCTGTTGTTGCTCAGAGGAAGCCATACTCACAACTTCTCAGCGCACATGAGACATTTGTTGGTGTGCTGCTTGCCAGAGGAATCCCGAACAGGGTCATTCTCCCTCGTGCAGGACAGTCGTCCACCAGCTTCAAACTGGGAACGATACTCACTGCAGTCATCCTGCAAAAGGAGGGCAGTGGTTAGGGCACCCCGTCCTCCTCATCTTAGTGATCTGATTCTTAGAAACTTGGGGTTTCCTGCCAGGAAAGCATGGAAGCATCACAAAAGCATCACAGAAGAGCCTGGGTGTGGGCAAGAGAAAAGGGTGTGCAGTACCAGCCACTTAGAATATAAACAGAGGAGTGAGTCAGAAAAATTATGGGTCCCTCTGCCTGCACAGCACGTGTTGGGAGTTTTCTCGTATGCTCCGACTAATTATTATTCCCCTTGTTGGGCTATCCAAAGCACGCCAGTGATGTGACCGATACGGTAATGAAGTCCCTCCCACTTCTCCCAACATCCTTAATACACAGCTACAGCCTTTTCCCAGATCATAGCTCAGATAATAGTTTCATTTACAAAACGAATAGTACCCCCGAAACCAACCACACTGGGAACCCATCAAGAAGCAGCAGTTAAAACATAAAAGCACAATGCAAACACACTTAATAGTCCATGACCATTGGAAGGTTGCTTGGAGAGTAGATTATTAATTTGTTCCCAGTTCAAGAATCACTGTACAGAAACCATGTTAATTTGCCCCCTAATTTCAAATTTGCTCCCTAATTTCCAACACTGCAATAGCGCTTTCCAAACAGCAAGTACAGAGGGTAACTAACTGGATCCCACTTACTCTTTATTTTTTTACAAATTGGTTTTAACACTTGCAATTTTCTGCCCATTTTGTGCATAGGAGAGCTTTAGCTAGCTTGCATTAAGGTCCTTAGCAGGTCACAGACCTCATATCCTTTGCTTTGCTCAGAAGTTTCCAGCCCCTCAACCTGTCTGCCAGGGGATTTCCCAGCATTGTCTCCTGCATCCTATCCAGGGCACCTCAGCCTCCGGCTCCTTAGCTTTCCTACTGGATTAATGCCAGCAAAACTCTCAGAGTACAAACCCTCACCTTTCCCCAGAGCCAAACTAGCCATCGATAGGAGAGATATCATCCGGCATAGGACCAGCTGGCACCTGATGGGGCCAACAGCCACATTGCATTGCTCCCCCTCAGAAATAAATGTCATACCCCATTTCAGAGTGACTGTCCAAGAGCCTCCATGTGTCTCCCCATCACCAGTATGTGCTCACACCCCTCTGCAGTTCAGGTGATGCTTTCCTCCCCAGGAAGCCCAGAAAAGCTCTCACAGCCCCTTCTCTGTCTCCTTCCCTGGAACCAGCCCAGCTCACCACCCCAATCCTCCGCCTCCCAGACAGATCTGCCTTCCCCTAATAGCCTCTCTCAAATGGTCTCCCTTTGAACTAGCATCTCTAGAGCTCTTTTAACTTCCCGACCTCCACTGCAAAATCCTCTCTGAGTACATCCAAGACTCGCATTTGCCTTTTTCACGGCCTGTCGCATCCCTGACCCACTAACAAATGCAGGGCTTTCTTATCCTTTGTCACTTCTGACAAGCAGGAATTCTTGTTAATCACTGACTGTGTGATCTTGCACTGTTATTACATTTTATCTTGTTTCTATTACTCCAGGCTTCAGCGCTATCCAATTAGTCCCGAGTGATCTGCTGATCCTCCTCTGCTGATACTGCCTCCCAGCTTCGCCATCAGCAAATTTCAATCACGCTTCCATTTTTTCATGCCAGAGTCATTAGGAAAAGTACCAAAACAGGATTATCTCCAAGACTGGAGCTTAAGGGGATCACACCAGTCCCCGCCATGGCAGATATCAAAAGGTAAGTGTTGGTAAGGGACTTTCCCCCCCCCTCCTCCTTACAGAACTGCTTATGCCAGGAAAACATCAGTGCACAGGGCATGGTGGCTGTGGGGTGGCAGGACAAAGGGCAGCACCACAAGAACTAAGTTTCTAACAAAAAAAATCTGAAACTGAGCCACAGGCCCATGGAGATAGTGCAGTGCTGAACTCTCCTCTCAGAAAATAATGATCTCCTGAACTTTTCAGAGCTTTTCACCCAGACTTTTCATTTTAACCTAATTAGTACCCTCAGCAGCACTGGCTTCTCCACCCTTGAGCCAGGTTTCAGGACAGTGCAGCACATCTGGTTTCTAATTCTGATGGGATTTGCCTCTCCCCGGATCCACAGGTCAGTGGGTTAGACTATAACACTCAGGCACAAGTTGTTCACTTGGGGGATTCAAGAGCATGAACAAGAAATAAGGAGGGAAAGGAAAGTGATCTCAAAATTAAATCACTAGAGACAGAGCAACTGAGTAGAATAATGTTGCCTTTTGTCTATCTTGGGTAAAAATCCAATAAATTTTTATGTTGACCTGCCTAATACTTTAATCTCACCTTATCTTTTCCTTGTCTGTTAGATAACTTCCGCTCATTCTCCCTTTTGCTGGAAGAGAAGCAAGATGAGAAAGTGAATACTGCAATGCTCCAGGGAGTGAGAGGTTTTCCCCACCACTAGCTGCAGGAGAGGGAGTGTTCCCATCCACTGGCATTGGCAGCCACGTTGCTCCAGCAGCCACTTTCTCAGTCTAAGAGAAAAAGCACTTTTTTTTTCCCTCCCTTCTACTCACAACTTCTCTGCACACATGATGCACTTATTGCTGTGTTGCTTCCCAGAGGAATCTCGGACAGGATCATTTTCTCTGGTGCAGGAAAGTTTCCCCTTCTTGAAGAGATCTCGAAACTCTCGGCAGTCATCCTGTGGAAGTGCCAAAAACACAGGTTGACACAGACATGCTGACGGAAGCACGCATCTCCCACAAATCCACAAAGGATTATCCACCCAATGAATTATGTTTTAAACACTATTTCGTTTCCTTGAGGCGTAACTCAGTGGTAAACCATAGTTTGGCTGATGTGTTGTCTTAAACTATAGCATGCAACAGAAAACAAATAAATCCATATGGTTAGACAAATACTTTTGTCTTTTGCATCCAGGCTAGTCTTATTTCTATTTCTAACAGATAAGACATACAAAAGCCTGCTTGAAGGACCTAGGTTCTGCCCTAAGTATAAAAGAATTGGTGAATTTTGAATGAGGAAGTCAGTTTCCTCACATTTTGTGAGTAAACACACTGCCAAGAACTTCAAAATCCATGGACAGTAAAAAAGATGAAGCTGCCAATTGAAAAAATAATCCTTGCATACTTCCTTCCAGGTATGCCAGAGTAAGAGGTGGGCATTTTTTACCTTCCATTTAACATGACCTTATGCACCAATTGAAGCAAAGCACTTTCACAAAAGGCTTTTGTAGCAAAACCCACTTGAGTACTTCAGTCTGCTCTTTAATTTCCTCTGAACAGCTTTCCTCTGACTTTCAAAACACACGAGCAGGTTTGTAGTATAAGAAACACATGCTACATGTGAAGCCTTTTTGGATCCTTCATGCAGCACTTAAGGCTATCTGCCATGTGATCTGCATTTTTCCCCCTCACACTGTAAAGGAGATGGTATGATTACTTATCCCAGCTCTGCAGGTGGGCAATTCAAGCCCAGAAAGTTACTTTCCAAAAGCCAGACAGAAAATCTGCAGGTGAACAAAGAAATTCAGTGTAGGTCTCTTCCTGACACTGTAAAACTGTCCTTCTGCCTTCAGGACCACAGTTTAGCAAGTCAGGTGTTTAAAAAAGATCTCCCTTAGGACAGCTATGCTTTACAAAGCCTTTAAATTGCCTAGACACACAGAGCTAGAAAGCTACTCTGCTTAACCAGGTGTAAAAAAAGAAATAATAAATCACTGCAACCAACACTATCTGATGGAAACCAGCTCAGTCCTATCCAGAACAAAAACCCAAGGCTCACAAAGACAAGTGCCTCTGCATAAAGACTTGCTATCTAGAAAAACAGCTATAGGAAAAAGAAACCAGCAGGTGCATCGACAAGATAAACAAGGGACAATTAGAGCCAGCCTGCTCCCACACCCTGCCCTAGTCACAGCTCACATGCACCATCATTGCTATTAATTATTTGTCAGATGCCAAGAGCATGCCTTATAAACAGATAGGTATCCTCCTTAGCCTATACCCTGGGTCAGGCACAGACCGCGTGCGCCATGTCAGTTATTGCCTGATAGGGACTAGGATTGCCTGGGATTTGCCAGTTTGGGTTTCTTTTGCCCTCATAGATGGCACAAAGCCTCAGGGTCCTTCGGAACCTCTCGCCGAGGCAGAGCACATTGGCCCCGCTCCCATTGCTGGGCCCTTCCCCATCGGCCAAGCCGGTGTTTCCCACGCCCCAGACAAGGAAACACTCTCAACAAGTGGGTCAGAGGCAGAAGACGCAACACCACCGCATCATCCTGCTCCCGGAGCGCCGATAAAACTGGCTCCGGTAGCGATGTTTCACCTCACCTCTCCCGAGGAGTTCACATTCCTGCTCGCCTCTTCACCACTCCCTTTGTTTTTTGAGTCTCTTTCCCTGCAAGAAAGGGAGGCGTGAGTGACAGAGCAGCGTACAGTCCTCGGATGTAAAACCAAAATAGCTAGTGATTAAAGGCCGGTCCTGCCAACCCCACCTCCTCATTGTGCAAGGTGGTGGGATGGACCAGCACTGGGGCTCAGTGAGACATGCCCGGGGTATTTAGCATCTCTGCACGGGGGGCATTTTGCCATCCTTTCTCTCTGTCTAACGTCCAAGTGTTTCCATGCTATTAAACACCATCTATAGAAATGAGAAACTAAATCCACGTACGTTTTCACCCTGGATTTGCTCCTCACACCCTGTGGTGTGTCACCCCCCTGTGACAAGCTGGAGAGTGCTACTGGGCTCGCAGGGGTGCTGAAGAGCTACAAACTGGTCTGTCTGGCCCAGGACTACAATTCTACATCGCAGAGTGAGAGACAGAGCCTCCCAAGAGCGGGGTCATCGCTACAGGAGAGGACGGGCTGCACACGGGGAGGATGGCTGGTGCATGAGCCAGCGGGTGGCCAATACTCACAGCAGCCTTTGGCACATCAGGCACTTGTTGAGGTCTCCTTTGCCACCCGGGCTGCTGAAGGGTTCCCTGTACATGGGACAGGAAAACTTTCCACTGCGCAGAAGTGACCAAATTTTCATGCACTCATTCTGAAAAGCAGAGGAGGACAGTCAGCGGAGGCTCCCTCAGAGGCCATCAAGATCCTGAGAATAATTTGTTCACATTTCAGCTTTCTTGGGTGGGTCACATGCTCTGGAAAGCAACACTTTGTTCACACTCCTCACCCCCATCGCTCACCCCACGTGGTACAAGCTTTGCCCAGAGCCCTGCTCATGACTCCCGAGGCAGAAAAGGCAACAAGAAAGTTCAAAACCCGTTGCAAGGGCCATTATGCATGGGAAAAAGAATACATATTTAATTTACACACAGCTGCAAATTGCTACCTGCTGCAGGGGAGGGCTCTATGTTATGAAGTTAGTCAAGAGCAGAAAATATAGCCCTAGAAGTACCAGTAATGAATCAACCAGAGTTACTGAAGAGCAATTCAGGTGCAAGGCTGAAGCACAGAAACGCACAATCCTCTTAGGAAGCAGAGCAGTAATATTGTGTAATTCTGCATCAACCAATTGCCTCTTCTGCTGGGTAACTGAAACGCAGAGGAGGGAGAATCAATGAACTATTTAGTTATTTTTGGCTACTATATTTTCCGAGAGGGTCATTACTAAGGAGAGACAAGCTTGTTTGATTAAAACATGAATGGAGCTGACTTCTCAGTCCTTGAATCAAATAATTTTCTTGAGACTCAAAGGACTCGCCTTAATTCTTTTAATTATCAAACTCGGGAATTATCAGAAGCAGGGGTTTCTGCCGGATCAGAAGCAAAATTCTGAAATATCATTAAAATATAATTCATTCAATTTCTAACTTCATCTCATGAGATTTCCAGCCCAGAGCTGTTCGGATATGTGCTCAGCGTAGCACACCAAACATACACTGTCAGCTAGAGTCACTGCCATATTACAAAAGTATTGTCTCTAAACAGGGAGAAATTCACTGCTTTTTCCACCACTGAAAAAGCATTATGATATCTAAGTATAGTCTAAATGACTTTGCTCAGAGCATGCATTAAGCAGTATAGTTGGCAAAACAAAAGAAAAATGAGAACAGAAAAGGTTGGACTCGCCTTAATCGAAGCTTGGCTGGCAACATCTGTGACAAAAAAAAAACCAACAATGAAACCATACAAAATCTTTGAAGGGAAATTTTAAATCAAAAGTATTTAAATACTTGATGCAGTTTCCTAATCCACCCAAATACCTCTAGATAAAAGTTAATCCAATGTATTATTATAGACTGATAGAAAGGACCAGGCATTACAGACTTTCTGGAACACTGCACTTTTTGTCATTCAAATGCAGAAGCACATCCATTTTTTTCATCTTTGTGCCCTTCTTTGTGTGTTACTTTTCTTAGTCTTAAAATTCAAGTTTCAGGGATGATTCAGTAACTGTTTCTCTATTATTCTACACCACTGCCTTGGTAGCGGTATCAGCATTACCTAGATGTTATGTTTTTGATGTTCTTCATCTTCAGTTAGAATTGGGGTACCAGAGCTAGCCCATAATATCATTGTTTGTCCAAAACTTCCAATTCCTTTTTAACTACCATTCCATTTGCAGTACTGCACACAAATCACCAAATTAATGAGTCACCAGACAGGTAACTGATATACGTTTCTTTCTACTAAGTCCCTTAGAGCTGATATAATACATGTTTTATCCTTTTCTCTTACATCAGTGGCATTACAGGGAAGGCGCTTTCAATAGAAATAGGCAGTAAATGGAAAGACCATTGCATCAAGCCTAAACTCCTGCTGAAGTCTCTCTATTGTAGCCATATAAAAATGCATTCCTTAGACAAGAAATCCCCATTCTACTGAATTTACAAAAAAAAGTTGTATTACACTTTTGTTCAAAGTCAAGCTTTTTACACAAAAATTCAGTCTCACTGGAAAGTTGTATTCCTCCACTTAGACAACTGGGGTTGGTTTTTTTTGTTCTTAAACTGTTAACTCTACTAAAAAGATATACTTCTACCTATTAGTGGAACTTCACCATGTTTACATGCAAGAGAAAAAGCCATTATCAAGAATGTGTTACATCAGATCAATACAAATAGTACAGTAAAAAATGGTCTTCTGGTTACGCCACTACGCTTTTTAAAGGCTCTTTAATCCTTTATCTCACTGTCTTTACAGGAGCTCCCAGGCTGTGTCCTCTGCCAGTCCCAGATTTCAGCACAGAGAACATCAGAAGTTACTAACCTGAGAAGAAGCAGAAAAATGCCAGAGTAAGGACCACCGAGGCACCTTCTATTTTCATGGTGAGGGTGGCAGCTGTTTGCCTACGTTGACTCTATTAGTGCATTGCTCAATGAAACCCAAAGAAAGGGCTCAGGTCAGATCACGTATATATAGATGACCAGATCCTCCGCCTTCATTATGACATAACCTTCCCAAGAACCATCATTAGCTGCAAAAACCAGTTTGATGACAGTAGCTCTAAATTCTAATGATCCCATTAACACAATTAATTTCCATAAGGATGGGACATATTTGAGTCACTCCCTGTATTTTGTTAAGGTAAGAAAATTATAAATAGATCATTTCAGTTTCCCCACACAGCCAGAGGAATTCTTGCTATCTTTAGGACGGTTTGTAAGGCAGAGATACCCCAGTCTCATACCCTCCATATCCTAACAAAATAGCTGAAAGGGTTTTATTTTAATAACTCAGCTCCAGCAGAGACAACAGGAGGGCTAGGTCACTCAAGTCCTCTGGAAGTCAGTCTGCCTTTATTAAAGCACCCCAGGGTGAACCTAAATAGTAAACATTGAGGCAAGGTTGAAAAACATCAGCTTTGAGGCCTTGTTGAAAATCTTTGAGTTTGTTCATGTACAGCTGTGCTAATGAGAAAACCATGCTCTGAATCCTCGTCCTTTCCCAGTCCCTCCCTGTTGTTTTCAGAAGACATTGCAATGTTATTAGTGAAAACCTTTCCTCAGCCCACATGGGACCTGACAGATCATGTAGAGGCTGCTCTTCAAGCAGATCAGTGCTCACAGATGTGTTGTTATTGATGCTAAAGGATCCAGCAGAGTAGCCCTTCTCAGGTGTCCCCTGATGAGAGGATAAAAAAAATAAAAAATAAGATTGTCATCCTGTGCAGGGCTTCTCAGGGGACTTGAGAGAGAAAATAAAGATGACATCAAAGTTTTGGAATGTGATTTATGTAGGAAGAAGCTGTGTGCCTTGTTCTCCAGTGAAAAGAGGAGAATTTGAAGAGGAAAAAAAACCAAATCATTTGCAAGGTTTGAAACAGGTGGATAAATGAGAGAGTCAAGCAGAACAGAGCTATGAGGAGCTTGAGCACAGGCAAACAGGCTGCAGCTGTGCAGACAGGCAAGTCAGCACCATCTGAGGGAAGGAAGAAAACATACTTCTGCATGACATATGTGTTTGGCCAGACAGGCCAACACAGCTCAGTTCAGACACAAACCCTTGTAATAAATTGCTGCCACATGTTTCTCAGATCAGAATAGTTGTTAGTGTGTACGATTGGAGCCAAAGCCAAGAAAGTAGCATCCTAATTTGCTGTGTGGTCAACCCTAATATTTCTTTTCAACTCAAAGTCATGTGCAGGTTCACAGAGGAGAGCTTGGAACAGAAAAGTAAACTGCCTGAGGTCACGCAGATGGCTCATGGCGGATCCGAAAAGCTGAGTGTTGCCCTGAATCATGAGATAATTTCTGTATGCATATTAGGCGGGGAGGCCACCAGGAAGAGAAGAAAACTAACCTGATATAGCATGTCTCAATAAATCCTTGGGAGAGATTACAAAAGATCCGTAATGGAAAAAGAAAAAAGTGTACAGTGGATAGAGCTGGAAGTCTAGTTGAAGGACAAAAACAAAAGACGTTCTTTGTTACTGAGGTGTCTTCCCATGAGTCAGTCATGATATGGTAAGGTTTGGGGAGGGTAGGTGTACTTTTAAATGGGTTTTGTTTTTAAATTTTTCTTTTCCTCCAAAAGCTTTAACTGCTACAGAGAAGTGAAACAATTCCCCGATTTAAGACAGCTGGCTGACCACCCTGTTCCTGACAGAAGCAGAGTGGGTGTCAGACCCAGTCAGACTGGCCAGGTGAGAGCAGCACCCAGCCAGGCAGTGTAGACAGACTCAAGGAAGAGGAGAGAGACACTCAGATCCTGACCCCAGATGGGCCCTGTATCCACCACATCTCTCCCATCATCCCACCACTGCAGCACCCCATCCACCAGTTGCACCCACACCAACATGTGTGAGAAGGTCAGAATGGCCCAAACACACCTTGATACCAATGGTATGAAATGTAACACCAGGGGATGGGGAGCACCCTGCAAAGCTATATGGTTTGAAGGATTTGCTCCTGTTGTGTGCTTGGGTTACAAAAGGAAACCTGAGCAGAATGAGGGATGACAGCAAGAATGTATTAAACATAAACTTCGCCCGACTCATTTGATTGCCTTTATTGATGGATTTACACAATAAAGTCTCAATCCTGCACCAGAATCCAGACAGCCCATTAATTTCCATAGGAGTTTGTATTGCAGAATCAGATCTGTAAGAGAGATGATCCTGATACTTTAGCAATGGGTTTAGTTCGCATCTTGCTAATCTTAATTTAAAAATGATGCCAAACAGCTGAAGAGCAATATGCCACAGAGAAAAGCAGCTGAGGGCAAGAAGAGATATTACAGAGACCCTTTTGTTCATGTCTCAGTTAAAATTTTGGAAAAGTAAACAGCATATCATGATGCTATGCATGTAGGACAGCTCTCACTGGGTCCATTTTCCAGCACATTCTACTAGAAAAAACAGGAAACAGGATAAAAATAATCATGGAGGAGCAACTAGGAAAATGCAAGGAGAAACAGGAGCATAACATGAAATTTAGGAAAACACAAGAGGTTCTGAGAAGTCCAACAGATAGAACCCTACAGCCACTGTGCTGAGCCAGCACCATGCTGGGCAGGGGACAGCCACTGGGGACATCCACCTCTCCCACCTTCAGGGTCCAGAGGAGAATGGAGAAGGGAGTCTGTTAATCAGCCAAACGATTCACACCCCAGTTCGTGATGAACATGCTAATCCTCCTTTCCCAAGGCAATTCTCCCATTTTCTGATGTTCCCATATTTCACTACATCACAGGCTGTGCCTGCACAGGAATGTATGTATAGATATACAAAAATAATTTAGATGCCTTGTCCACTCAGAAAACTGATTTTCTTCTCTTTAGTGACATGGCACTGTTTTGCAGATGGGATCACCTCCTTTCTACTGGATTTAGCACCATCCAGGGATGTTTTTGTCCAGGGAAAGCTTCCTGGCAGTATAACTGGTTGGACTTTTGGGGTTATTTTTTAAGCCATCTCTGCTTTGGTAGCTCTTCACTGTTTGTCTTCATTGTCTGCCAGTCTCCAGCTGAAGGAGCTCAGAGCACAAGCTGTGCAGCCCCATTCTTACCCCAGAGCAAGGCAGTGTTTTGGATCAGGTCTCCAAAGCCCACCACAGCAGGACAAAATGAGCCCTGATAAGGATCTGCAGTCCATGTTTCACCTATCTTGGCACTGCTGCCAGGGACAGTCCCCTTCACAGCACTGTTTGCCTTTTCACCCCCCACTGGAAAACTCACATCTCTGCAATGACTCTCAGCAAGCAAAAGGGGACTTTACCCAATGTCACTGCTAGGTCCTTAAACCAGACTGGAAAAGCAATACATGCCTGTGTCTGTGCTGCCATCACTGTTTGCTCTCCCTCCTGAGCATGAGCCAAGCTCACACCACCACAACCTTCACAGCCTCACAGGTCCCAGTGTATGCTCTCAGGTGGTTTGTGCTCTTCCATCTCTCCCGGTGCCCTGTTCACACCCGCACAGGCAGCCTTCGAGACTAGGTCCCATCCTCTGCTCTCCTCCTCCAGGGAAGGAAATTCCTTCACATCCAGTGCAAAGTAACATGAGTAGGAAAACTAGAACCCACATGTTTCTAATAAAACTATAGGCATGCCTATATCCCCATAGTTGTCATTTTCTGTCCTGATTGACACACTTTTTACCTCCCTGCCATCTCTCTTCCATTTCAGGAATCCCATCAGCAACACTGCTTAACACTTAATTTCTCTGCAATACTGAAACTTCTCTCTTTTACAGCCCAGAGATCTTCAGGGCTAAAGGAGGAGAGGCATAGTTGTTTGGCTGTTTTAACAAAGGAAACCCAGAGCAGATGGCATTTTGCTTCACAGCCAAAGCAGAATCCAGAGCTATTGACTTCAGCATTGTTTCATGAGTTACACCTCCAGAGTGAGACATTTCAAAATGCAGGAGTCCAAAGACACTTACCCCATTTTTAATCAGTTTTTCAGCATTATGACCACTTTAGGTTCAGAGCAACCAGCCCCTTGTAGCTCACCTGCAGCTGTCAAATAAGAAATACTAAGAGAAGATTATTGTGTTGTCACACTAACACTGCAAGCTGACAGTCTTTTGGGCTGCATCAGCATAAGTGTTACCCACAGAAAAAGTCTGTTCTACTCATTTTGCCTAGTGCTTGGAAAAGGACTCATCTCTGCTGGCAACAACCACACCATGATGGTTTCCTGTCCCCCAGAGACATCCAGTTGTGCACCCACCCCGGGCTGGACTCTGCTGCAAGAAGAACTAAGAGTCTCACCCATCTCCTCAGCACAGCTTGAGAGGCAACCTCATCCACACACATCAAGAACAAAGTTTATCACACTGGACAAAACTCTTTTGCTTGCATGCAATTCTGTGACCAAAACCCAGTTGACAATCAGCCAACAAGCCAGTCAGCCCCAAAGTAATGGAAATGACTTTGAGTTTCTGGACTGCAATAGCCACGTGTCTCAAAGCTCGCCTGTTCGTACCTACTGCTGCTGCAGCTCTCAAGTGAGTGCTGCCCAGATCTCCAGGGAAACAAGTCCTGCTCATCCTGAAATCCCACCGCCACCGTAGGTATCAAAGGTCTACACCATGGTCCTTTTCCTTCAGCCAGGAGGAACTTCCTGAGCCCAAAGCAGAGCTTCACCAGTCTGACCCAGTGAAAAGTCCTTCCCAATCAGCTGCTCATTTCCCACCCTTGTGTTGGGTATGCAACCCAACTCAGCAGCACAGCAGCTGACTCTCCATGCCACCTGGCTGCATCCCTGCAAATGCAGCAGCAGCGTTAACTCTCAGCATCCTGGAGCACTATTCCCTCTTTGCCTGCTCACTGAGGAGGGTGAGCTGCTAGAGGCCAGGAGAGGAATTTCCTGGTTTCATCTGCCTCCAAGAACCAGGTGCACAGCAAGTGCTGTGCAACCCAGAGCATGTGAAGCTTCAGCAAAAAGCTTTTCAGAAACATGCCCAGAGCACGACAAGTTTTACTGAAGAATAAAACACACCCCCCAAAAAAAAAAATAATCTGTGTCAAGCAGACTCATTGCTTCAAAAGCAAAGAATACGGATAAAAATTTGGATCAGTTACTTTGCAAATATTTGTGCACTAAGAGCATCTAACAACTTCCCCTAAATCCAGCATCTACTGCATCCTCTTCTGGTCCCAGTGTCTCATGGGTCATGCCCTTCCCTGTCACCAGGTTTCCTTTCCTGCCCAAATCCATCTTTTAGCACTGATCTAAAAGTCACAAAAAGCATCTTGGGCTGTGAACTGTCTTGAATGCTGTTTGTATGCCATCTAGCACAGAAAGGTCCTGGGTCTCCTTGTCACATTTGCAATGCCATGACAGCAGCTCCCAGCCGTCTGTGCTTGAACCGGAGTGTGGACCTCCTCTTTGCAACCCTTCCCAGGCCATGAGCCACCATGACATGCGGCTGACTGTCCTGGACAGGCCTTTGCCACTGCTGACTTAGCTTGACAGTGCCAGGGAGGAGGGGGAAATGAATCAGGAAGTGAGCAACAGTGAGAGGTGTATGTCCAAAAGGCAGGGATGAGGCCAACTTTGGAAGATCACAATAATAGCGTGTAACACATGCCATCTTCAAAGGACTAATGAATCCCTACAAGGTTCCCCTGTTATTATTTGCATTTCACAGATGGGTACATTAAGATGCAGAAGGCTGCATTATCCTCTGGGTCACACCTATTTCAGTCTATTCATCCCTGGTCTTATATTTGAACTCATCCCTATGGTGCGAGAGATCCTCCCACAACTCAAAACAACAATGCTATCTATCAGGCAGGCCCGGTAAAGGAATCACCAGTATCATCTATGGTCTGGTTTGCACAGCACACCAGACCAACTGGTCCTATTGATCTCTCCTGGCCTTGAAAACTGATCAACTTATCAATTCTTCTTCCCGCCCAACAAGCTGAAGGGTACAAGCGGCTCTGGCTTATTGCTAGACTGGCTTTTTAAAAATATCTTTCTTTTTCTGCATATTAAATACAAGACAGAGGAATCCAGAGGAGATATGTATCCTAGTGTCTAACACTCTTCAGCCTCATTCCACCCAGAGCCTTCAGTCTGGCCTGTGGAAAGGTCCCACCTTCCAGCCAGGAGCCTCCCCACAGCTCAATAACTTTTGTTCACAGAAGAATGAAGCTGCCCTGGGAAACTGCGCTCACTGGGAGAGCAAAGTTGCTCCCCACGCTATAACCAATGCCATGTGGGTTTGGGGATGCTGGAACCAGTCTCTGCATTCAGAGGGACATCCAGCATCGAAGCAATGAGCTCTCCCCACCAACTGTGGGGAAGCAGCCTGCCATTCCTACTGTCAACACTTTCCAGGGCAGTATTTGCTCATTAAAAAATTGTTAGGCTGGAGATGGCAGGAGTTGGGTTTTGATCTGCAAGGTCTCAGCAAGTAACATCTGCAGAGTGAAAGGATTTCCCATGGCAAAGCACCACGACATCCCACGGAGCTGCAAAGGACTTGCAGCTTCAGAAGGCCACCAGGAGCTGCAAAGGACTTGCAGCTTCAGAAGGCCACCAAGATCCGTGCCTTGATGGGCCTTACCAGAGCTAGCTGATTTCACGGCCGTTAACAGTATTTGTAGCTTAGATAAGGGTAATCAAAATCTCATCATTCAGGGCGTAAACTGATCGCCTGCAGGGGTTAGAAAGGAATTTTACTTCATGTGCAGCATTGCATAACCACCCGGATTCATTGTGGGTATTTTCCAGCCTCTGCCGAGTACCAGCCATGGGCCACAGCTAGAAGTGAAGCATGGCACACCGGCCGAAAAGCCAGAGTCATCATGTGAAAAAACACAGCCCCATTGTCTAGGAACAAAGTAGAAATTTTTCTGACTCTGGCTCCAACTAGTACATGGAAATAAAAGACAATGACTGTCACTGGGTTGCTGAAACAGCAGAATTTCAACATAGGAAGAAAAATCTGTCCTGGGATTGTTTTCCTGTGGACAGTGAGAAGAGTGCCTGGAGAGCCCAGGAACACAGCGCACAAAGGATTACACAGCACGAAATGACCCATTTGAGTAACACTGCCCCATCCTGTGCTGCCAGCTGGACCCTGTAAGTGCCGCTCCAACAAGGGGTACCAATAACCTGCACTCCAGTGAGAGCTGAGTCCTTCCATGTCACCCAACAACCCTCATCACCAGCCATCCCCAGATGAACAAGGGACAAGAACATAGTGTTTTTCTCTCTGCAAAATTATTATTTATGTTTTATCAGTAGCAAAGGCTCTATAACATTGGAGCTGGCCACAGGGTGTGGTGGCCTTAGTGCCAGTACCCATCACAGGAGGCCAAAAACATGTCCTTTGTGGGTGTTGGTTGCTCTTAGATTATAGTATCACCACGCCCCATTGTGCTAATTGCTAATGAAACTCTGATCTCTACCCTATCCCACAGCCAGCCTGATGGCAGGTACCTTTAGCCATGCATGTGACCCATCACAGCACCAGCCGCTCCTCTGGAGGAACCTATGGAAAGACTGGACCCTGAATTTCTTTTTCCTGTAGAAGGTAACTGAGAATAAGGCATTTCTGTGCACATATCTGAAATACAATAGTCGCATTACTAGAGGTGTCTGCTGCCATGAATTCTGACTAGAGGTGCTTGCAAGCAACAGGGATAATTTCCAAAGAAAACTGTCAACTTTTCACTAAAATAAAAAAGCAACTACACCTGAAAGTAGAATATGCTTGCATGAGAACTGTGGATTTTACATAATCTTCCATTTCTCCTCCCATATTCCCCAAATTTAGGGGAGAACATACAACTGACATGAATATTTGCATTTGGTCCCTTTATGCGAGATGTGAAAAGGTTTAAACACCTTTCTATGGGAAAAGGAGGCGTGCTGTCAAATAACATCATTACCTTCAATAGCATCACTCTGGCTGCTAAAGAAATAGTTCAGCCTTATCAGAGCTAATGGCACAGGCCTTGATGCATCGTGGGGAGAGGAATCACAAGAAATGCATCAGGATTTTGGGAAATTGCCTTAGGTCTAACACACTTAAAGAAACCATCTCCATTCAGTCCTCACTGCTCAGGCTCTCTCCACTCACACAGCAAAACGCAACTTTCATGTGGACATTCACTGTGTAACCCTGGAGTCTGCTCCTCTGTGGTCAAATACTCCAGAGGGTAAGTCTGCTGGCATCAAATCCCTTGCAGATTTGTACCTGATTTTCAGCCATTATGCTCACTGCTGAACTGTTATTCCCTATGGTCTGAAGGGAATGCTTTCCAGGCCCTTCCTGTCAACAGTACTAGGACACCATGACAAATTCCTGCTAGCATGGCTTCCCTTACACACCTACATGGGACTCCTGACATCAGCATCCCACAGCAGAGCCCTCTGACACCAGGACTTGTCTACACAATACCTTCTGGCCAGACACCAGCAACTCTGCCCAGGAAGTCACACTGCAGGTCCTGCCCACCCCATGGGTCTGGCCTGTCTCTGGACTTCCCTACAGGTATGGATCATACCTCCCAAAAGGAGTGCTAAACACTCACCAATTGGTGATCTGCTGAACTAAAGGCACCTTCCAGCATCTCCAGCAGACCTGGCGGATTGCCATGGCAGTCTTGGTCTTTTTTCTCCTGTAGGAGACTGAAGTGAGCCATCTTCCTTCTTTATATCACCAGGGACTGCAACTACACTGTGGACTCCCCTTTTGGTTCTACACTTACCCTCCCATCAAAGGCGGGGGGGAACCCTTTCCCAAAGAGATTGTGAGACTTTTGGGCACTCTCATCCTTTTTGGTGCTGTCTGAAGCATTCTTTCAGCTACTGCAAACCATCCTTGGAGTCCTTTTGCCTGCATCTCAAGCACATGCACTCGATGGGAGTTCAGCATACATTTAACGCAACCTGTTTCCCCAAGGACTGTTATAAACCATGCCTTCTCCATAGACACTCCTCCCCACGCAGAGCTCTGTTATCCCTGCAGCAGGAATGTGCTCACCACGGGAAGCCCTGAGGTTTACCTGATTACCTTTAACTACCTGTGGCTTTTCGCTTGCATTTAATAACGCTGTTTCACACAGCACACCAACCTGTGCACCCATATCCAACTTAATAAGCATCCCATTGCAGTCAGCTCACCAGTCTAGTGGTGGAGCAGATCAGCTAACAAATGCCTAATGACAGCAGTGAGAAGCAATGTGTTCACTAGCAGTGATTGATTAACAAATTGGCAAGTAGGAGTGGCATGTGGCAGATGCCAACAGCATCCCAGAGCTGAAACAAGGCCATGGAAAGACCCAAATCAGTGCTATTTCAGTTTTTGAGGAACATCTAGATCATGATCTTGTCCTTTACATCACTAGTCAGTGCCTGGCAGAAGGGTAAAACCAATAAAATTTCAGATAGTCAGCAGGCAGCAAAGGAGCCCAGCTCCTGTTGGTGTTCACCTTTTCCTAAAATATCTAATGGTTTGGCTGAACATACTCCAAGTGTTTGTCCATGATGGTGCAAGACCAACAACAAAATTGTCTTTCCTGGTGGACTGCTGGGATCTCCCAGCCTGTGGTCCCTTCCGGGGCTGGGAATGTAGTCATTCTTTGTTTCCCGGCTGAAAATAAGACCAACCTTTAGGCTGCAGGAATGGAGCCTTCTGAATATAATTTAGTACATTTGCATAAAGCTTGCCTTTGCACCTTTTGTGAGACTGACCATGGAGCTGAGGATGCCACACACCAGCTGTTGCATGTACGAGAGCTGCCTTTTGCAGCACTGCAGAAACAAGAAGCCCAGTGACAGAGCCCTGGGGCTGGGGAGCAGGGACCGAGCTGCTGCCTCAGGAATTTCCCCTTCATTTCAATGAAATAAAATGTTCTGTCTTGCTGCCTGCCCTACCATCCAGCTGCCTTCACTGCAGTGGTTCATCCTGGTGCAAGTTCCTGCCTGTCCAGAAGGTCTGTTCACCCATCATTGGCTCAGGACAAAACTCCATCACTGTCCAAATGCTATTTTCTTCTAGTATTCATTGCCATACATGTTTGATCCCCATGGGCTGTTTACCTGGTGTGCTGACTTTAGGGGACACACTTTGCCTTGTTAATCACAGTTGCTGGAGATGCCATGCAGACCGCTTCCAAAGATGTAGAACAGACATACACCCATGATTTATTCTGGCATTAACACTGAGCTACCTCCATGGAGCACAGAAGTGGAAAGGACCTCCTGGGTCATCAAGTATATCTGCTTGTCGTCACTAGTAACCACATCACTAGATCAATTAGGAGGTGTTTGATTGGCCTATCACAACTAATGTGCTCCTTAATCTGGCAGAGGAATAACAGGATCCGAAGGCTAGAAGCCACAACTAAAGCAACATCAGGCTGAAAACAAGGGATGGCTGTTTAACAGTGCCCGAGTGGTGCCTGGGTCTGTGCAGGGGAAGAGCTTTCCAGAACATCCCATGTCACCAGCAAATCTTCAGTTTAGTCTGAATGTTTTGCAAAGGCAATTTTATCCAGTGTCCTTCTGCCCCAAATCCCTGAGTCTCTGGGAATCTCTGGACTGCTGCTACATGGTTTGTGAGAGGTAACAAAGAAAAGCAGTTTCTACCAGCTAGGTAGTGATACTCTTACTGGGAGATTGTTTCTAAGGAATTGCACGTTCCATGGGAGACATGCAGAGAAATCCCACCCTAAGAGATACACCTGTCACCAGGTTTAAAAAAGCAAGCAGTTAAATGGAATTTATTATTTGTTTTTAACGTATGGCATCAGATAAAATAAAAAAAATACCATATCCACATGCCCTAGGCTTTTTTCCACACGCTTTTGAAGATGCTCTCCTAGAGATTAGACTGACTTCTAATATAATTAGCACATCTTCAGGCTGGAGACTTAATTAATTAACAAAAAATAAGTCTGTCATATTTACTAGGAAACCTGGGCAACTTTTGTTGTAATATTTTCTCCTAGCTGAACACATATACCATGGTTATAGCGGTGATAGTACATACTTTCCTTTCACTATCAATTCTAGAAAACAAAACCCCCCTAAATTGAGGAGAGTTAAAAAAAAATCAGGCCAAATAAGACATTTTTCTGCATTCTTGAGCTTTTCTACACTCCACATTTCACATAAAATCAAAACATCTCACTTTTAAATTGTACAAATCACTACAACAATGACCACAAGTCACTGCAACATCCCAGACACATTTGAAATGAACACTTGCATTGCATGGGGTTGTTTCAGGCTTGTGTGGGATCCTTAGACTATGGGATTTAGTGGAATTCACAAGGGATCCTGAATTTTTGGTGAGAATGTAATGGAGGGAATTTTGAATCACTAAGTGAAAGGACATGCATTCACCTTACCACTGAGCAACAGGGCAAACAGTTAAGTTTTACTCAGGACTACGGGACATCCCTATGGCTTCTTGCTGGATATTTGTAGGATCACTCAAAAAGCAACAGTTTGAAAAGGTGCAGAAATCCTATAACAAGATTGTACACACACACCCATTTACACCAGATCGGGGGGAATAATTTTACTCAGTCTACCCATTTAGTGGATTTCTGAAGACCCTTTTCAGATTATCATCTCATTCAGTCTATCTTAATAGGCCTGAGCAGAGGATCCATGCTGAGGATTGGAGCTGCATTAGGCTTGTTGCACCACACAGCTGGACAGCTTTGTGTGTACACATTAGGGCTGGTTGTGGGCAGATCACTTGGGTCTGCACACTGTGAGGGATAACCATGGACCTCAAAGTGCCAAGGCTTATAGCAAGAACAGCCAAACTGGAGGTCTTCTGGGACCAGAGAGATAGCAGTGACATTCAGGAACATCATGGAGCACTCATGCAGACCAACAGCTTCAAAAAACTGTCAGAGGGAGGTGTATTCTTTTATACTAAGGATATCCCTCTGGAAACAGTGAATTCTCTCAATAGGATGAAAAAGGCCAATGCAATGGAAACAGACAACTGAGGACCAGAACATCAATTGCTTGTTGGATGCTAACAGGGTGGTCTCACATCTGGACTGTCCCCTTCTCTGAGCTAGGGAAGAACTCATGGTGTGGTCCGCATGGCCACCACCAATGCAGGATGGAGAGAACAATCTTGAAGGCAAGATTTAGCTAGTAGCTACCAGGCTAAAGGCCAGGACCAACTCAGTAACATGCTCAGAAGTGCTTCCCCCAGTGCCCTATAATGAAATCCAGAGTCATTGCAAGGTTCAGATTATAGTACCTTGAAGACAGGCTTGAGTAGGGAGAGTCTATACAGTAAAGATCCAAATACTAAACCCAAATGAAAATGTATCAAGGCTACTGGCACGTAAAGGTGTTAAACCAAGTACTGTGAGAAAGCCAATAGTTTGACAAGACATGTGGTTTGGGAAAATGCAGTCTCCAGTGGAGAAGTCATGAAAAATTTGTAGCCTGGAATAAAAGGATAGAAGCAAAAAAAAAAAAAAACAACAAAAAACCACAAAAAACACGCAGTCAGGGAGGAAAGAACAGACTGCAGCCCCAGCAGACATCCCTCTTAGGCCTGCACAGAGAGGGAACAGAACAAGATGCTAAGTATGCGTTTCTATCCAAGCACCAAGAGTCTAAAAAGCAAGGTGAGCGAACAGCAGTGCCCTGGTTTCAGAAGGGGCTATTAACATAACCAGCACCTCAGAAACCTGGTGGAGAGAAGATAAGCAGCAGGACATGGTAATGAGCAGGTACAAATTACACAGGAATGAGAGTAGGCTGTGCAGGTGGAGGAGCTGAGCATCAAGGATCTGAGCATTAAGGCATACATTAAGGAGAACATATCAAAGAGCACAACTAAGTTAACTGTATCAACAAGTGCCACAGAGTCCCCAGGGTTGCAGTCCCATGCCCAGGCATTACTGTGTTATAGACTTACTCCATCATCCACCCATCCAGAATAGGGCAACAACTGCAAAACCTAAGGGAGATGAGTGAGGCTGTGATGGATATGAGAAGACACAAGCACAAACAGCAGAAGACATCCATCTCCTTGTACAGATGGGATAACTGACAAGAGGGAAGATGTCTGCATTTAAGATGGGAAGCTACTGCTCTCTCCCAGCAGCAATTTATGACCTCTGATGCAGAGACTTGCTTCTTCAGCACGCCCTGAGCAGCACCCAGGAGCTAGTGGGTTTGATTTCAAGTATATTGCCAGTGGCTCTTTGCACCTAAAAACCTGATAGTCTTGAAGGTAGCCTTGCAAACCTGCTACTGTAAGTTTGACTTGAAGCAGGAGCTGCCTAAAAACAGATACACTCATTCAAAGAAAATTAAAAAGGAAAAGCCAGTAAGGAAAAAGACACCCAGGAGGCAGGAAGACCATTTGAAGAAGTCGTTAGAGTAAACATGCATCTCTTAAGGGGAAAAAATTACAAATAAAAGCTAGCATGCTTAACAAAGTAGGACAATTAACAGTAAAATGAGGCTTCCTAAGTAGAAGCACTGTCCAAATAATGAAAATGTAAAAACAAAGTCTAAAACATAAAATCTGCAACTGTGCCAAAATAAACCAGATATTCTAAGCAGAATTTTTCAAGTCACAGGTACTAATAACAAAACACATTGAAGAGTCCATGTTCACAGGGCTAAGGGAGCCTCCAAGGAAGATAACACCGGAGTAGAAAAGCTAAATTAACTCTTATTCACAATAAGCTGATAAATCCTGGTAACAGTGTCAGAGATTAAACCCACACACACACTGAAGGGGCTCAAACATGCAATCACCCAGCTCAATACTGCACTTTTGGGGGAAGGGAGGAAAGCTCCTATAAACAGAATAACAAAGTACACAGAGAGAAATGACGGACTGGGGAAGACTCATCATAGGTTTGGGGGAGGAAAATCCTGTCTCATCAGTCCATTTGGGTCCCCCCAGGTGTGGGCAAGCAATGGTGCTGCTTGACACAATGAACTTTTGTTTCTAATGAACCAGTTTCAAGATCCTTCCTCTAAAGGCTTCTGAAGAATGCAAGGTACCATAAAGTAAAACAGCAGCTCCTTTGAGTTAGAAATGGCTAAAAATGAAAACAGTAATAAGAGGTCAGCTCTCCCAGTGGAGGTGAGACCCAACAGGAAACTCTGCAGCTCAGCTTTTTATAAATTACTCTGAAAAAATCAATTAGCAAAGGGACAAATGGAATGATTCAGGAGAGTTCAAAGCTTCAAGTCAACTGAGAGAAAAGCACAAGTCACTCATGACACAGTGGCTGGACAAGAAAGTGGCAGACAAATTTCAGTATTGAAAAATGTAGACAGGAAAAAGCCAGCTATGCTATACCTGCACATTACAGCTCTACGTTAGCAGCTACTGTCGGGGGGTGTATTATGGAGACATTGTGGGTAAGGTCACAAATAAATGTCATTTCATTGTTGAGCAGCAATCAGAAAGGTTTAGCACCCGATAGGAAGTGTTAAGAAAGAGAGGGGATAAAATGAATTATTTCTGTCATGCTGCTTTTTGACTGCTGGGTGTGCTCAGCTGCAGCATTCTGCACAGTTGTGACATCATGGCCTTCCTCATCATCATCGTAACAGGAATGTAGAGAGCTAGAAAGGATACAGAGAGCCTCTCTCCTGGCCACAGAGAAAAGCAGAACTAGGGCAGGCTTTTGTCTAAACTCACAGCAGCTCCTACAGTGAAAAACAGGCTACAGAGGGGGCTATGGTTCAATAGAGTCCATAAAATCAGGAGTGACCCAGAGAAAAATGAACAGTAGATGTTGTTCAGGATTACTCATAGCACTAGAATTTAGGGATACTAAATAAATTATCATATAGTAGGCTTAAACAAACAAAAGGAAGTTTTTTTTTCCCCTCCCCATACGATCTAATTGTATTGTGGAACTCATTGCCCCAGGATGTTGTGGATGCCAAACACATCAAGGAAGTCAAAAGTCAATTAAACAAATTCACAGACTGGTCCATCAATGGCTATTAAACATGATGATGGAGATGCAGCCTCTGGCTGGTAAGTCCCTAAGCCACACAAAGCTTTATCGCAGGAAAGATTAGTCTGTGCTTGC
Organism: Tringa solitaria; assembly: GCA_026413425.1. Classification (NCBI taxonomy): domain Eukaryota; kingdom Metazoa; phylum Chordata; class Aves; order Charadriiformes; family Scolopacidae; genus Tringa; species Tringa solitaria. Next base: position 49,317,164 of record JAOXJM010000052.1, read on the forward strand.
CCTGTTTATTCCCCTCGGCATCCACAGCCAACCTTGGTCAGATCCAGGAACCAAGTAGAGTAGTTATCCCAAGCTGGTGCAGACTCTCAGAGCTGATGTGGACATTCTCAGGTCTCAGAACATGGCAGTTCTGGTCTAGAGATCTGGACTGCCTCTTTGTCCCTGTCCTGAAGTGACACTAAACCTTCTGAAAATAAGATAGATTGCCAACATCTTGGACTAAAAATTTGGGCTTTAAACCTCAGGAGATTCCTAGGACTTGAAATCCAAAATCACACCCAGATGTCAGTCCTTTGTTTGGATGTCATGATTTATATTCTGAGTGACACTTCCTCTTCTGTCTCCCTAACAATGACAATACAAAGAGGTATAAACAAATCCTGGCTCCAGATGTTCTTTTGCCCTCATTAGCGACCAGCTTGGCTAATGCTATTTCATCAGCCCTTTGTTTCAGGGTGGCAAGCCAACATCAGCAAGTCAAGGACACTTTGATGGGCTCCCCCCTCTTGGGATGTGACAAATTCCCAGGACACTCCTGCCCAACACTCACTACAATAACAAGCATGGGGCTGAGTTACTGCCCTCGACAATGTTTGGTACGTGGAAAAACTTGTGTTTGCTAATTACCGTGATTGCTCCATAAAAATCCTCCTCGGGCAGCCGCGTGCAATCCTGGTGAGCCGCAGCCCTGCCCCTCGGCAGCCCGCAGCAGTAACCCAGGTGGAGACGAGGTTTCCTCTCTTTGAAGAGCCTCCCCAGCGTTGGAGGTGTCCCACCCACTCGCCAGATCTATTCCTAGACATATCGGTTTCTATTTATTTTCCCACTGACTGTTACGCTGGTGCAGAGAAACAAGGTGGAGAATCAGTCATACAGACACATAAGTAGGCTACAAAACAAAGATTTTCCTCTCTCTTTGAAGCCTACTATCCATTATTTTTTGATAAGAGGTGCAGCAGATTTATTTCCCTGGTTTGAGCACTCCTAAGCCTCTTTACTAAGCCTGGCAGCGAGAGCCTCAAAGCAGATGCCAAACCCTGCAATCTTTTTATGTGTGGTAGAAATAATCCCTTTGCTTGGTGCCTGGGAGAGCTGAACCCTGACATTCATGGGAGCTGCTGATGGACTGGCACTCGGGAGCCGAAGCAGAGCCAGCAGCAGGGTCTCTCTTCCCCTCAGAGCACCTTCGCTCTGCAGCGGCCAACAACCACAAGCTTTGCTTTTATCTGAGCTCCAGCCTTGTGCCAAGGTGGGAAAGAGGTATACAGATCTGCTCCCATAGCCCATCAGATCTCCTTGTGCCAGGTCTCTGCGGGGAGGTTCAGGTACTTTCCTCCCTGCAAGAGATCCTTTACTCTTCCTCTTCCTGCAATTTCACTTCTCTCTTTAGTAGCTTTATGAACTGAAGTGTGGAGCCCAAAGAAACCCTTATGAAAGGGCAACACACCTCCCAAAGCCACCTGTGCTTCCTGATCAACGTGGGCCAAGCTCACCAGGTCCTTTTGGCTGGCTGGCTGCCTTGAACTGATAAAGTCAAACTTCGTGAGTCACAACACCATAACCAAATATTCCCAGTACCAGGGTAACTGGAGACATTTTGAACCAGAACAAGCTGCAGGGACAGAGAGAAGCTAATCATAAAAGGAATAAATCAAGGGGAAATACTTGGCACTTCACTTTTGGCAGGGAGGGACTGATCAACTTTTATGGTGGAGGAATAAGGAAGAGTGAGAGAGGGAAGATCCACTTTCACTTCGCTCCCAGGATGCCCAAGGACTTTCACATCCCTACACAGAGAACAGCTGCTGTAAGTCTTTACATCTCATAATGATAGATTCCTTGTTTAAAAATAAATCAGTGCAGCCTGGGATGAATGCCAACACATTTCCCCCAGTTTTCCCACGTCCTACATTTTAAAGGCAGCTGATGAGCTCCATCCTTGCTTATTCCTCATCCTTCCTTTAATAACTCCCTGTGTTCCCATTAAAACCAGTGCATTGCCCTCCTCACCTTTAACTTTCCCCAGAACTGCAACCCCCTGCTTTGGCTGCTCTTGTTCAGTTTTGCATCATATTGTGCTACTGCTTCAACAGCACTAGCAGTCTTTGAAGTTCCTTTTGGTTCCTCTTCTCCCACAGATATCACCATTGAACCCTTTGTGCACCAGGTCTGAAAAACCACCTCTACTGAGTTTCTCCATCTCCAAAAATACTGACAAATTAATAGTTCAGGGCCAGCTGGAACCAACACTTATTCTTCATATATTGATCTTGACCTTCCAGGTTGATATCACTCCCTAAAACTTACAAAGAGGGACCCAAGGTTTGCAAACAAGGCACTCAAACACACCATGTTGTGCAACATGCAGGCTATCAAACCTGGAATCTCATTACACCCTCTGCCTCCCACTCTGGGTTGTGTTCCCTTGTTACATCTTGTTTCAAATTAGACTGAAAGCTCGTCACGCCAGCGGCAGTGGCTCCCTGTGGCACCACTGCAGCAAACCAGATTAATAAGCAAGACTAAAAACAGCTCTCAAAAGCATCAAAAAACAAAGAGGAAACCAAAGAGATGCAGGAAAGTCCATGCCCCTGCCCTGAATAAAGAACAACTCTCAAGATGCTTGAATAACTTCAGGACATCCGTGAACTTGACTTCTCTATCATGAGTCTCATTTTTCACTTCTAGCCTCAGCACTTCACAAATTAAGAGAACCTAAGTGAAAAGATGTTTTGCACAGTCTGAGATTTTTTTATGTTGTGTTTCATCAGCATAGCTTAAAGATTTAACTAGTCCATTCAAACTGGGTCATTTGTGTTGTAGACAACAGGGCACACTCAGCAAGCAGGGGATATAAGGATTTTAGTGGCATGAAAATAAGCAATTTGTCCTTTTTCAGCAGACTGCTCTGTCCTAGCCCAGGATATCACACCCTCCAAAGCATGGTTTTGCCACTGCCTTATTCACCTGACTTCTGTTTTAGGACTTGCCTTTGGAATTAAGCTATCCCTCCCGCAATAACGGCTGGATGGGGAGGTGCTCTCTGATCAGCTTTCCACCCAACTGCACCCAGAGCCCCAGGTGCTGCCCTTCCATTAGGGCATACAAAGACCTGCCATTGATATAACTGGCCATCACCTCCTAGGGGCTTTACACCAACCAAGTCATTTTTCCAATAGCCTGGAGAAGCTGACATGGGAGCAGCATCTGCTGTTTACCAGCTGGGCTGTGGAGAAAGGAGAGATTTGCCACTGGCCACCAAATGCTCCCCTGGAGCTGAGCCTGGGGTTCAGTCCACTGTCCCCCATCATCTCCCCAAATGCACACCCACCTGCTGCCAGGATCCACAATAACAGCACTAAGGTTTGGGAGGCAAGGGAGAATTTGCATCGCACAGCTATTGCACCCTGCTGTAGAAGAGACAGTTTCATCCCTCTCCAATGGACACGATTTCTGTAACAAGCAGCTTTTAGTGATAGAAATTCCCAGCCCAAAAAGTATAATCCTGATCTTTCAGGTGCACAACAGCAGATCAGATGTCACTGCTTCCTAGGCAGCCTTATCTCCTTTCTCCCCCTGCCCGCCCTCCCTAAGAGCATCATCTCTGCAGGTCCACCTCTCCCAGGGCTAGCACACGACCACTGGATTTTGATTCTACAGGGCCTGCTGACACAAAAAACAAAGCCCAAGAAGTGTTTCTGGTGATTTTCTCTAATTAGGCATAGTGGGACTGCCCTAAAAGCACTGCCAGTTTCAGAGCAGCTTATCCTTGGGCAGCATTGCTGACACGGGCACCACAGACCTCCAGATAAGATGGCTGGCTGGGTTTCAGAGGGAGCATGCAGTGCTCACACTGGTCAGCACACTTGTTCACAGAAGACAACAGCACTGGAAAGCAAAGCTGTAATTCCATGGGAAATCACCAATTTCAAATAAGATTAAGTTTTGCTCTTTTAATCATCATCCATCCAAACAGTGCTCAGGACAAGAGGACTCGCAGGTGAAGCTTTAACCTCCCCCTCTTACCCTTTGCTTGCAGCAGGAGCTACACAGACCCACAAAGGAGACCACCGTATCTGCATACCATTTAACTTGGCACCACAGTTTTCCTGCTGGGAGAAAGGTTCTTCTGGCTGGGTGGAGTAGGGCTGTCCAGGAACAAAACCCTTTTCTACAGAAAAGGAGGAAGAAGTTAGTTATTTCCTGCCTCATCCCAGAGCTTTGGAGTGAAGGCATTTACGGCAACAGCAAACAAGTGCTCAGCAGCACTGCAGTGATGTGGTTTAACCAAGAAAAAGAAAAATAAAAAAAAACAAACAACCCTTTCTTGAGCATGCAGCTAAGCAGGCCCCAGGCAGTAATGGCTACATGATGAATAATAAACCCAGCTGAAGCAAGAAGCATGAGTCAACCCAGATGAAGAGTTCCTCATAGTTCTCTCCCTCCCCCCGGCCTTTGGCTGTTCCTTGGAAAACCCATATGCATTAGGAGGGTGTCCATAAAACAAACATTTAGCTGCTTTCTTGAAGAAACGTTGGAGAGCCCAAAACTGGCTGTGTGGGCTGAGTCCTCAGCAGGGTACAGTAACCAAAGCAAAAAGAAACCTCCTCGGGGCCTGTTATAGCATTTGGGATGAAGGAAGTGGAGCAGAAACATCTGCTTGACCCTTATAAAACAGGTCCCCAGGCTCTTCTCCACTTGGAGGCATTTGGATGACAGGCTGCTGCTGCAGCAGTTTTACCCTTCCCAGGGGAAAGGAGTGGTGCAAACCACAGGTAACCACCAAGCAGCCAAGGATCAGGTGCAGGCAGAGTGGTCCCACCTGCTTTGGAAGGCAGGAAGGTGACCACAACAGGCTCCCTGCAAGGACCAGGGTGCTGTCTGCAGTGCCACCTCTTGGCTCGCAGCCCCACATTTGCAGGAGAAGCCAATGAAAGTGAAAGATACCTGCACCCTCCTCCAGACTCCACCTCGTCACCCCAGCCTTCTCAGACAGGCTGCTCCTCCCTAGGAGGCTACTTATCCTCTCCCACTCACATCCCTTGATCTGCTTGCCAAAGCCCAGCCTGTCCCAGGAGGGTCTGGCTGCCCAGATACTGCCAATTACTGCAGGGCTGAAGCTCATCTCCGGGCTACCACGGGGCTCTAGGTCTGGTCTTCCCTTGCTTTGTTCCAGCTGCCCATTGGAGGTTCACCCATCCCACTAGCACATGTTGGCCCCAGATTTTGGCAAGTCAATCCCATGAGGTACAGAGAAGGAGGATCCCGTATACTAAGACCAAGAATCCAAACCAAACACTTCTGCTTTTGCTGAAACAAGTGTTTCAAACCCATCCAGCAGCAAGGCACAGGTCTGAGAAGCTCCCGCTGCTGGTTTGAAGCCAGGCTCACACAGCTGATTACCCCAGCCTTGCTTACCCAGAGGCCAGCATCATCTCCAGTTCTCCCTGCATCACAAAAGGGACAAAAAACAGAAGAACTGTGGAGGTCTATCTGCTTGCTAGGGACCATGAACAGTGGAGAAATGGGATGACAGAGGCCAGACTTGCACAGTCCTACATCCGGCAGACCCAGTAACTTTGTGCCATGGGAGGTAGACAACACAGTCCACAAGAGGTAGCAGATAAATTCTGACCCACCTCCACGTGGTTTGTCCTTCCAGAAGGAAAGTTTCGAGTCTGGTCTCATTCAGGACAGCACTGGGTACGACAGCCAGCTCTGCTGCTGGCTTCTGTCACTGCTCCTCATCCTGCAGCACAAAGTCTTGACCTGTCCGCTACTTCAGGAATAGAGAAAGTGGGTTTTGACCTCTTTTCTTCCACTGTATGTTCCCTGCAGTCCATGGACAGCACAGAACAATGCATGGCACGAAGATGTCTTGTCCTAGGGGCTGGCACACAGACTCCAGGAGTGCTCTGCCCCAAACCCAGATCATCGGCCACTCCACAGCAGCTCCCCTTTCCCTGGGGATGGGACATCCCATTGTGTCTGGGGGTCCTCACCAGGCTCATCCCCCAGCATGTGCCCAGCACCATGAGCAGCCAAGCAAACATTGCCTCCTCCTTCTTCAGCCTGTTGAGCAACCACCAGTGGGTGGACACACACCCAGGCTAAACACAGCTCCAGTACCACCGCCCCCACCCGCCATGGCTTATACCCAGGTCACCAAACACATTCTTGCTTTGGGTGCACTAGTTCTCACGCTCCTCCCCGGGAGGGAGCCCACGTTGCTCAACCCTGTTTTAGCTCCTATGTCCCCTACGCTGAACCCGGAACCAGATTTCACTCCTCACAAAAAGCCAGCCCTCCTTGCCCACACGAGCTCTGTCCCAAGGATGAGGAGGATGCAATGCTGCCATCATCACAGTCAGAGGTGGCCTGCACAGCTAGCTGGGCTGCACTATGGCCATCCATCCCCACGAGCAGGGGTGCAGGCTGGTCCAGGACTCAATGGTGAGGGAAAGGTCTCAGTGTTGCAATTGCCATTCTCTCTATTCCCCATGTTTGAGTACCTCAGAGCACAGGTCAACCCATGAGGTACCTGACATGTGAAGAACAGGGGGTTTAAGGCTCTCAATGCCTCCTCAGCACAGCCTTTACCTCCACATGACACATCCAGCTTTTGCAATCCAAGTTAGCACTCATCTGTCCTATTTCAACTTCAAAGCACTTCACCAACATTAACCAATTAATCCTCTCACCACCCTCAGAGGGAGGTAAGCATCTTTATTTTTATCCATTTCCCCATCAGTGAGAAGGAGAGAGTTAAGTGCCTCTCCCAAGGCCATCCCTAGCTGACTCCCAGCTGACTGCACTTGACTCCAAGCCCCAGGCTGGGGCTATCAGAGGAACCACACACAGTACACTTCAGACAGCAGAAGTGCTGCAGAAACAGACACAGATGCCTTGGTAGAGCTGTCCCCAAGCACCTTTGTTTTCCTCTGTGCCTCATATGACTTGGATTCTTGAGCACTTTCTGTTCATCATCAGTCAATGACCTGGAAGGAAAATGATCCGAGAAAAGCAAGACAGAGCAGACCACAGACACACAGCCACCAGGACCAGCTAGAGAGCCAGGGGCACACACAAGAAGTGTTTTTAACAGGCCCATTTAAAGTCCTACATTTGGTGGGGGGAGGGCAGGGATGGAAGCAGGGGTCAGTGGAGGTGGTACAAGAAAGATTATGGGGTAAAACTTTGACATGACTGAAGCTATACAGGCAGCTGAAACCAAACACGAGCTACTGGTAGTGGTCACCTTTTGCTAGAAACTGGGGAAGAATGTCCCAGCTCATTCTGCTTTTGAAATCCCACTTATTTCCTCCAGCTCAGGCAGAGCTTATTTTAGGGAACCCTACAACCCTCTGAGGCAGGGAGGTGGAAAGGGAGCTGGCCTTCAACTGGAAGACTGCAGGAAGTCATCATGATGGCAGCTCACTCAGGGTGGGACACATGTCACCAGGAGTGATGTTTCCCCTCAGCTATCCTGAGCTATAGCTTCAGATAGCCTCAGCTATAAGTCATCCTTTACATCAGCCAGGACTCACTCAGCAAGCAGCACAGCACCCTTCACCAGGTCCATCATAGACCTCCAACATGTAACCAGCCAAAAAAAGTGTTTTGTCACCTAAAATGACTATTGGTTGAAGCCATGAGCTGCACTCCTCCCTCAGCCAGCAGGCAGGTGGGCAGAGATCCCATGCCAGGGCATCCAGGTGTGCTCAGGAGGAGGGAAAGAAACACCCTGGTCCCTGAACAGCCCTCAGAGACATGGGACTGTGGGGAGGGAAAAGCAGGGTGCACAAGGAGGGGTTTCCCACCAGACCCCACCATCAGTGATGGCTGCATTTATCATAACCTTTCCATGGATCAAACTACTCGCTCAGGAGAAGGGACTGCCCGAGCCTCAGGAGCCCTCCCACACTTCCCGTGACACCCTGGGACAGACCAGGCAGGGCTGGGAGGTTGCTCTCCATTCCCTTTCACTTCACCAGCAATTTCTATCCGCAGGGTTCCTCAAAGCATGCAAGTGAAAGTCTCCCTGCTTTTGCAACACCATTGACCCAGAGTGGGACTCCTGCTCCTCCACCTCTGCTGCGGTGGCAGAGAGAGCCCACAATTGCAGGGTTTACAGGGAAGCACTGCTTCATTTTTCCCCATCATTTCCCATGGCTGCGGCTCAGCCCTAACTGCTGGCAATTATTTATTACCATCCATCCTGAGGTCCCAAATTGCACGCTAACGTCTGTGAAGATGTCAGGATCCCGAAGCCTTTCGGATGGAGAGGGGCAGCCTTTAAACAATGGTCCGCAACAGCAGATCAATACTGGAAAGAGCTGAAATCAGTCCAATGTCTCGCTGAAGCGGCAGGAGAATTTCAGGCAGATGAAATGCAATTCTCTAACTGCAGTTATTAGAGGCAGCGGGGGTAGAAGATACAATACCATCCCAAGGGAAGGCTTTTCTTAGCATCAAGACTCGCTCTGAATACCTGATTAAAACAGCGCATACGATGTGCCTTAAATTTATTGCTGAGCATAGACCTTAAGTCACAGTAGCACTTCAAAATGTCAGATTTACCCGCCTGTGCAGGGGGTGTCACATCTGCACCTACAACACGGCTGCAAACCCAGGGAGGGGAGGCAGAGCTGCAGCTCCCCAGGTCCCGCTCCTAAACCCCAAGGTGCAGCAACAGCCTCACAGCAGACAGTGCCACCTGCTGACACCCAGTCCCCATCCCTCCCGCCGGGGGCCCCAGGCACCCTCCCAGCCCACGCACACAACTGAACCTCCTCACATGCTAGTCAGGCCCCAAAAGCAGCAGTAACTCTGTATAATATTCTTGGCTGCTCGTTGAGCCATTCCCCCTTTCTACACGGTTGTGTGGGACAGACACCAAGCTGCTGGATGACACCGGCCACAACCATCAGTATAGCAAGGGATTTGGTACCACATGCCAAGACTGTTCTTCAAGGAGTGGAAGAAGAGTACCTGCACTGGGATATAGCAAGGAACAATTTCTGGGTGTGCTTTTGTCTTCCTCCCAAACTGAAAACCATTTTCTTAGATGATGGCAGTGCTCAAGATAGATATCTATTCCCTTGCTGAACCTCTCACCACTTTTTTGGGCACAGAGAGGAGCCCAAGCTGCTTAGAAAGACCTTGGGAATGAGCAGGGAAATCACCCCACCATATTCATGCACCATGACTAGAGCTGGATTTGGATACTACGAATGCACTGCATGCCCAAGGACTCAAAATGCCTTTGACAATGGTTGTGGGGTTTAGCTTTATGATGTAGTGATGCAACATCCTTCCAAAACCCCTATGAACTCCTCCAGGCAGCATTCAGCAAAGCCACCAAGCTCAGCATGACTCTGGGGCCCTCAGGGACTGGGAAGGCTCTTGACATGTGCTATAAGATGTTTGTTAATAGATGGGTGAAATTTCTATCATGTTTCCAAATTTATAAACCTCTCACTTGCTTATCTTTTAGTTAAAAATGTTGGGAATGTGGAACCCCCCCCTTGCCAAGAAATCCACTTCCTAAACCATTATCAAGCCCAAATTTGTTTTTCCATTAACTGGCCAACAATATCCTTAGGCCACATCTTCATTCCTTAACCAAGGGCTCATCAACCTTTATCTTCTTTGGGAAGGGAAAGAGAGGCCAAAGGACTCACTAGGTCAGATACTTAAACCAGTTTACAAAATGAAGTTCATGTTAAAAGGAGAATCTCCAGAAATAAGAGCGTTGGCACAGTCTTTGCATATGAACTACCATTATTACTAATTATTTACCCTGCAGCAGTCACTACAAGCCCTAGCACCATTGTGTCAGGTACTAGATAATATGCACATGTTAAATGGCAATATTCTTTTTTGTAACAACTATAAAGAGAGAAAAGAAAAAAGAGCATCGTTCTCATGTGGAAACAAAACCAGAAATTAATTGACTAGCCTAAGTTATACAATGAATGGCAATACTGAGCTGTGCACACTAATTTGTGTATAAAACGTGCTTATTAAGTATATTAAAGCCCATGGGACACTGCTATCAGTCTGTATAAACAGCACCAGCCTGTACTTCTCAATTCTCACTTGTAAAGCCTACCCCCAAATCTACCTTCCTCCTGCTCTGCCTTCCCCTTACAGATGCTCTACTCTAATTTTAGAGCTAATTAAATTAAACCTCTGACTCACCTTGGATCTCTGATTTAGGCTTACATGATCTTTGCTACAAGACCTTTCCTTGCTGTTATTCAGCAGCACTCCCCCAAATACACCCAGCTCTGCCTCTGCCACAGCCCGGCAATGATCAGCAGCTCATGGAAACATGCACAGGGCAACAGCTAAAAACCAAGGAGCTCTCTCCCCCCAGAAAAAAAAAAATAATCAATCACCACTTTCTACATCTGTGGTTGGTTTACACATAGCACAGTAGCATTGCATTGCCCTGATTCCGTGGGAGGGATGCCCAAGGATTTAGTTAACATGCAGGTCTCACTCCAGAAATCAGGAAGGCAGCATCCAGACCTTTCCACCCAAGCATCTAATGTCCAGCCAGATATCTCAGCCAGGCTCTGGATGTGCCCCAGAAGGAACAAAACCTCCAAACACCACGGATATTTCATATAGTCCATTTGCAAAAAGGGAATAGAGCTCAATGCCCACAAAGCTGCTTCTCAAAATCCTTTTCTAACAGAAATGCTACCAGTACAAAAAGGAATAAAGCAACCTGGTTCTAAAGATCCCGCTCTGTCTCTCTTGCTGTGGGCGTGATTGGTGAGCACAGAAACTGGTGCAGGTGCCAGCACAGCAGGGCTCCTCAAAAACCTGGCACACACCAAAAACCTGCCCATGAGCAAAGGCAGATGCAGACACACCTCTGATGGGAGAGCTTGTTCCTTCCTATGATCCACCTGTGAGAGGTTTATCCTGGAGGGGAACCACCTATTCAAGTCACCTTTGCTGTCCTGCACCCCCAAACACTTAGTTTCTAACCCCCCAAAAAATATAGATCACACAGCAGTTTTCAAATAAGGCCCTAAAGAAGAACCACCATCCCTGAGAGTATACATGGTCCCCTGCTACCCCAAATATCATCATTACCTGGAATTCATCTTAACTGTCAGCCTGCAGGTCCCTCAAAACTCAATTGCAACAGGAACCGCTTATCTTCCCAGCACGGTACCCACAGTTCTTCTCACCACAATCCCACTGCTGCCTGCCCAGATCAACCAACCAACCAACCTCCCATCACAAGAGACACCCCCC
>JAOXJM010000052.1:49337586-49408474 GCA_026413425.1 Tringa solitaria
CCCAGCACTACATCAACCCGTCTTTTGAACACCTCCAGGGATGGGGCCTCAACCAACTCCCTGGGCAGCCCATTCCAATGTCTGATAACCCTTTCGGTGAAAAAATTTTTCCTAATATCCAGCCTGAACCTCCAAGTGCTCCTCCTTCTCCTCTGAGTGCCTTCCAGATTCTGGAAGAAGACACCATCAGCCATTGCAGAGATCTTCTGTTCCACACCTTGTGTGGTGGCCATCACCCAACACCAAGGCGACCAAGGGAAAGCCATCCCACACCAGCACCTGCTTTGAGGCCTGCTTCTTGTCTCTGTTTCTCCGCAATGGGTGCCATGCTCAGCAAGTCACACAGCATGGCTGGCAGAGCCGCCTGACTCATTTTTCTCTACTCCTCCAGCTGATGTGTTTGGAGGAACACGCTGCTCTGACAAGGTGACACATCCTGAGAAAGCCCACACTGCTGAAGACATCTCTCTGCTCCTTCTACCAGGAGCAGCCAGTGCAATAGCAGTTCGCAGCTCTTTTTCATTCCTCCACAGTCAAATAAAGCCTCGAGCATTTCTGTTTGATTTTCCTGAAGGATATGGAATAGATGTCAATCAGGGGAGACGAGCCCTGAAATCCCACAGTTTTGAAGGTATCTCATAAACAGAGAAATGTCAGTAGAGGTGCTAGGAAAGGAAAGGCAATTGTTAATGGAGAAACTGCAATAAAAACCTGACCGCTGTTCGGCTGCAGCAGCGTTAGTAGCCTGTGTTGGATTCTTCTTTTGGCAGAGGCAACTGCCCTTGAATCAGTTGGTTTGGCTCAATTCATTGTGGAATAATTAAGTTCAGTCCATTGTATTGCATAATCTGGAGCTTCTTTAACCTGCTTCAGCAGTAAAGTACTTAATCTCATGCAGCTCTGAAAGGGGTTATGAACATGAAATTAAGTCAGTGCAAGTCTATCAGGAGCCCAAGCAATAAGAGGATGAAGAGAGAAGTGTCCAGGAGGCAAGGAGAGATCAGCAGCCTGCCTCTGCTTTGAGTCCTCTGACTTGTGGAGGAAAGAAAGGAGAAAACCCTGGCATTACACACATTTGAAATGTCCCAGGAACCAACACTGTTCCCATCTGCAGAGCAGCTCTCGTAAACATTGAGGATTTACCCATCAAACTGAAGTTTGGAAATGTGCCTGGATGTTTCCAAAAAATCTGAGGAAAGACGTTTCTGTTTCTGGACAATCAAAACTATCACATTTCCTGGCTGCAGCAAGGATCTCTAAACTGAAAAATGTGCAAATGTGTTTTACCAGGAGTGGGCACATCCCAAACAAGGGTAATCAGAGAAACTCTTTTCAGAACTGCTCTACTTACATATGTTACAGATTGAAGAGGAAAATCTTTTCCCCAGTTGCCCTGGAGTACAACCATCCATGCTCTTGCTAAGTCCTCTTCCAGCTTTGGGGAGTGACACCAAAGCATCTATTGGTGCCTATTGGCTTTACTCATGCTGCAAACCTAGCAGATATGTTGGAGGAGGAACAGGAGACAGTGTTGGATTGAGATGAACTTCTTTCAGCTATAAAAAAGGATCATACCTCTCTGCCTTACTCCTCAGAGTCTGATAACACCACATTGATCTGCCCCAGGCACTCTAAAGGACTGTTGCTTGCCCACAGAGGTCCACCAAGCACCCAGCCCAGCTATTCACAGCTGCTGAGCAGGTCATACCCAAAGCCAGCTTTACTCTCTGAGTTAACAAAATAACAGATGCCATTAAGAGCCGTTTTTTTAGCATCATGTTGCAGGTCACCCCAGGGAGAGCAGAGGGAAGCCCAGACTCACAAAGGATGTTTCTGGCAGGGGAAAGCATCCTCAAGAGCCGCATGTGGACTGGGGTCTCCCTTGGACAGTGGAGCAGCTGCAGATCGAGCTGAGATTTCTCTCACAAACAGCTCCTTGAATTGCTCTTGGCATTGACTTTTTCCTGTTCAGCTAATTAAAAATCTGTCTTAGAGTCATAAGCCCCCATTAGTAATAATTTGCTTTGCACTTCTCCGGTGATTTATGGCTGAGATATCAAAGTGCTTTAGAAACATTAATTAATCCTTCTAATACCCAAGGGACTGATCCACTCTCCGCAATGCACCATTGGTGGAGTAAATGTAGGAAATCCCCAGGGTTTACTCCAAACAGTGGGAAAGGAGCAGCATCTGACCCAACGAGTTCGTTTCGGCTGCCTGCCTGCAATCAGGGAGATGTGCAGTCAAAATAACAGCACTGAATGTGCAGCCACAAGCGAGCCCAAGGCAAATCCAAGCTCTCTGCTCTCCAGCTGTGGTTCTTGCTTCTCTCCCTATCTGTCCGGGGTGGGGAAGGGGAGCTGTAACACCCAAGCTCTGCTCTGCGGATCACGCCAGGAAAGGCATTGGGGACCAAAGCCATCTTCACCCATAGCCCTCCAAGTGGCAGCAGCAGGGTCATTAATCAAAGCCACACCACTCGTGCTAACACACGTGTTTCTCTTGCCATCCTGCCTGTTTCTCCCAATCTGCTTCTTGTACAAAGGCACTTTTTCCCAGCCTGCAGTGCAGACCCAAGGCTGTCTCCCGTACCTGAGATTTGGCTCCAGTCCTTGCCAGCGATAAGGATCGTTACCTCCATTGGCTTCAGAGAAGCTTTCATCCTTGCCCGCACCAATGAGCCATTTGCCACCTGATGTTGTCCCCATACTTGGAGTGTTGTCATCACAAGACTATGGGGTGGAGCTGGCCATGCAGGGTGGTGCTAGAGGTGGGGAAAGGTATAAAGAGCCCAGCATAGACTGCCAGAGACAGCATCTCTGAAAGCCTGAGAAGTGTCCCATTTCCACTTTGCTGTCCCCAGTAAAGCATCACCTTGGCCATGAAGGCAACCGGTGTTTTCCTGCTCCTCTCCCTGGCACTCTGCTGCTACCAAGGTGAGTGTAACATTTTCCCTAGGAACCATTTCCTCTCCTTGCTAAAGCTCCCAGGTCTGTCGCGTGGGAAGGTGAGCCTGGGAACAGGCCAGCTGGTGGTGGGACCTTGCTCTGGCCCTGAGCAGGGAATACCAGAGAATGCTGCAATGGCCAACATGCTTTATACCAGTGGTCTGTGAGCAAGCCTAGAGAAAAGGCTTTAAAAGGGTGTCTGGCATCTGCTCCCGAAACCAAGCAGACCTGCTGGGCATCTGACACACTCCATTCAGGGCTAGGATTGGGCCTGGAGCTGGTGATTTCTAGGACAGTGTGATTCCTTTAGAGTGAATAGGTGCTATTTCGTTTTAAGAAAGCAAACCCAAGAAGACAGGAAACATATATATATATATACACAAGGGAAAATGCAGATCTCTCGCTACCGAAGTCAACGTTTAAGCCAACCGTGTTTTCAAAACCCCATATGGTGCAGAGGGATGAGAACATGAGCTGTTGCTGCTCTTCGGGTCCTGCTCACCAGGGATGTCTGCATTCATGGGTTCATTCAGAACAGGAGGGTTCTTCTGAACCTAGTCCTCATCATCCTATTTACTGTGAGGTGGCTGCTGTTGCAGAACTCTCTGAGCACAAAATCTGGTCTCATTTCAGCTGAATTGAGTATGTAGTGAGCTAAAGCTCCTGGGTCTGGACCAGTGCTCGTTCAAAGTAAAATCCCTAAAACCATAAACTTTGTGGCTATCAGGTCCTCAGCACCAAAATGTTTCACTCTACAGACCCACTGCTATTGGGCCACAGTGTTAATGTAGATGTAGCCTAAATCCTCCATGTAGGTGACTTCTGGATCAACCCGGGGTACTTCTCAGTACCGCCTTTTGCCGAACAAATCCAAATTGTTTGTCAAAACACACCCACTGCATATTCCACCCACGTGATCCCAGCTCTCAGCTCACAGCCAGCTTCTCCATGGAGAAGCTCACCAAAGTCACAGCTTGCTCCCACCTGCTTTGGTGCGAGATCTCAGGGTCCACCCATTTCTCCTTCTAGTAGAGCTCTTCAGCAACTTGTCTCTTGCTCTGCTTCCTTGTGGTACAAACCCACTGGCACCAGAGAAATCACCCTGGATTTACTCCAGCACCAGTCCAGCATCAGCAGGAGTTTCTCAGCTACCCATAAACAAGTGATAAGAGCTAACGAGAGCCACCTTTGCTCCCTGGCAGCTGGCAGGGAAAGTCACAAGAAGTGCATCTCACCTTTACAGGGTCTTGCACCATCATGGTGTTTCTGCCAGGGGAAAGAGGCAGATGCAGTGGGGAGGGACCCGGCTGCAAAATGGGGGAGATCCAAGGGAAGAAATTGTTTGCTGGGACAGAGGTGTCTGAGTGAAGATGTAGAGCGTTCAGGCTAAAGCATCTTTAGTAGGTCCTCCTGTAAACCAGTCTTGAGTGATGGGTGCTAAGGCATTTTCTCTCTCTCTCCACCCTTTCTCTAGGAAGCGCTGAGGCGGATGGAGCTGCTGGCAGAGGAACAGAGGTGAAGGCTCCTATTTTTAAGTAGGGCAAGTGTGTGTCCAGCTTTGGTGAGACAGCACTAAACCATACACTGGGGAGCCAGCGTTGCTAAATACAGTGAAGTATAGCGAGCTGCTGGGTTGGCAGCCCAAAGATGTCAGTGCCTGGTAACCTCCTTCCACCTGCTGTGCCACAGCAAGGTCCCAGTGGTGGTACTGGTTTCCCCACTGCATTTGCCCACACTCAGTGGAGGAAAACTGTTGATAAAGAGCTGAATATTACTGTTACCTGCAAAGAAGATCAGAGCTCCCATTCCTTTTCGACTTATAAGCGTGAGGGTGGGTATTGTGGGATAAAAAGAAAATCTGGGATGAACGTGACCAGGCAGTGCCCGTGGAGCATTATTTACTCAGTACTGTCACTCCTAAGGGTGTGCAGCGGTGCCAGGTGGAGTTCAGCTGGCCAAGGGACAGCGTGATGACAGGCAGTCCCAGTGCTTCTGAGAGTTCATAGCAGAGCTCTGAGCAAGCTGGGATGGGTTATCCAGACACACAAAACACCCTGCAAGTGCAAAGCTTCTTTGGCAAAGCGAAAGCATGTTTAATAATTTCAGCATTTACCCTTTTGTGTCTCCAGGCAGCTTGTGGCAACTACAACCTAGGAAAAGGTTGTTCAAAGATCTTTGACCCCGTCTGTGGCACGGACAACATGGTGTACGGCAATGAGTGTCTGCTGTGCGTTCAGAACCTGTGAGTATCCAGACCTCCCGCGCCTCTCAGTATCAGGCAGACGAGGGGCTACTACGTATGTCTGGGGTTTCCTAGAAAGAAAGCTGTTCTCCTGCACGCAGCTGGGTGGAGCGTGGGCAGGGAGCCCGGCACATCTGGCAGGAATCTGGCCTCCCGCGCAGATGCTGCGCCCGCTGCTCCGTCTGCCAGGTGGGTCGGTGGCGCGGGTCTCGCAGCCCACGAGCTGCCCCCGGGCAGGGACCTCCCTGCCAAAAAGCTCCCCCAATCCTGCAGCTGCCGAAGCCGCAGCCGCCGCTCTGACGCGGCGCTGGAGGGTGTCCAGCAACTCAGGCAAACGGCAGAGCCCTCGAAGCCTGCCCAGATCTAGCAGGCAGGCAGAAAAATGTTTTTCCAGGTGACCTCAGATGTGTGGTGGCTGAGGGAAAACTATGGGGTTTTTTTCATCCCAGTAATTCAGAGCCGAACTATGCTTTCTGCCTTCTCTGCATACGAAAGGAGACAATTTGCTGTGGGTATTTTTAAGAATGAGCCTTCTATTTAATCTGTGGTGGTGCCAGATTGCACTATCGTAGCAGAAGGCCAGGCCCCAATGTTAGCGACGTCCCTGGCAAGACTTGATTCATTTCATCTGGCTTGGGCCCTAGGTAATTTTGAGTATATTTATATATTGGAAGCGCTCTGTGTCAGACAAGTGAAGGAATTACTTCCAATTTAATGCCATTAAGTGGTTCAAAAATCTCTGTTGGGAAGATTGAGTTTTATCTGCAGCCAGATGCCCCGGCATGTGGGGCTTAAGGGAGCTTCACCCTTGGCTTTACCTGGTGGAGGCAGGGAGTGTTGGTGATCAAGCTCACACGCCCATCTGCCATCCATGGAGACATCTCTCATGGAAACTTAAATTCCAGCTTTTCTATCCCTGAACAAATGGGCTTGTAAAGCCAAATTCTGCTTTTAGGAGCGTTGCCTCCCAGATAACTCTGCAGTAACAAGGAAAAGAGTCCAGATCATCAGGAAAAAGAGCCTGGAAAAGAATTGTTGGTCTGGTTGTCCCCTCATTAACCTAGGCTGCTGTCCCATATTCTGCCCCTGGCCTGCTTAAGTGCTGGTTTTACATCTTAAGGCTGAAGGCGATGCAGTCAGGCAGAGACACGTGGAGTGGAATCTCCTGAACAAAGGCGCCACGGTTAATGACCCGGCGCGGCATGGCAGGGTGGTAATGACCATGCTGGAAGCCAGCAGCCCAGCACCAGCTGTCGGCCTGTATTGTGCAACAGATGGGGGTGGGAGGTTCGTCAGACACAACATCATTAGGGCTTTGGCCATGAACCAAGAGCAGGGTAAAGAGAGCAAGGGAGGTTTCAACGCCAGCTATGCAGGGAGCAAAGTGGTATCGAGGATGCTACATCCCCCCCATTGGGGAGCACAGCTTCAGAAGGGATGGGAGACCTCGGTGGTCACAAGAAGGAAAGTTTGGGGTACAAAAAAGAAAGGCTGAGCCGGTGGCATATCCAGAGCCAGCCAGGAGCCAGAGGAGGGAAGGGATGGATGAGAAACTGGTGCTGGCACCTGCCTTGCATTCACAGGCTCTGTGTCCCTGCACTTCCTCGAACCCCCATTTGTGCAAGCTCTCAGCAGCTGCAGCTGGAAATGTGCTGCTCCTGCAGGTCAAAGCCCTTTGTTTTGCTTGCAGCTCCTTGCAGCTCCCCTGTAACATTCTCAAGTGAAGAAGTTTTGAGGCTAGGAACAGCAGCCAGGGTCATCTGGGCTAGGTCCCAGGACTTTGAAGCTGCCTGGTGCCACATGTCTCAGGGGAGAGATAAACGGAGTGTCTTTGTCTATAAAGCTTCGGTCCATGGGGAAAAGTCAGATAGCCGAGAGGCAAGATGAAGTGTCATTTGCAGTTTTGTGTGTGCAACCAGTCTGACAAGAGCTGGAGGCCTGCAAGGACTCTGGGAATAACTACTGTGAGAGCATCTGGTAG
The DNA here is from genome assembly GCA_026413425.1 of Tringa solitaria. Taxonomy (NCBI): domain Eukaryota; kingdom Metazoa; phylum Chordata; class Aves; order Charadriiformes; family Scolopacidae; genus Tringa; species Tringa solitaria. The sequence goes on from JAOXJM010000052.1 coordinate 49,344,758, forward strand.
GTCCCTGCGGCAGCAGTGTCTCACTTGTCGCCTTTGGTCACTTCACTGTGACCGGCGTGCAAAACACTTTATGCAAAACACAAACCAGCTTGAAAATCGTTTTACTAGCATTTCTCTATGCACCTGAGAAATGGGGTTGTCTTTCCAAAGAGGAGAACATCATGATTCCACATGAAAACGGAACAATTCAGAGTAATTACATCCACTACTGGGCAAAAAATAATAATTTCTTGCAGGTGCCTTTTTAATATTTTCCTCACTTTTGCTGCAGAAGCAATCAGAGGGGAGGCTGGAAGCAGGCCCAAGCCCAAGCAAGACACAATGGCAGGCATTTGTCTGTAAAAACGTAAAAAACAAAGTCATAACCTTTATCGCCTACAGCCAGACAGGCATTAGAAGTGTCTTAGTGCTGTCCTACAGCGCAGAGGTGAATTATTCTGCCAGGAGGTGTCAGGAAGCACCGGCTCTTGAGCTTACCAGAATTAATTAACACATGTCCATGGTAACCCTGAACTCCCTGTCAAGAGTGTGGGGCCTTACTTACTGTGAATAACACTTAAATGATGATTTAAGCAGTATTTATGTTTCTTTGTCCTCTGAGCTAGGCTCTTCTGTGTATCAGGGACCTGAAGGCATCCTCTAGCATTTTTAACCTCTCTTCCAGGCAAAGAAACACTAACGTGCGTATAAAGAACAGGGGAATGTGCCAAAAGCCCTCTCCACGCTCCAACTCTGCTTGAAACTAAGAAGTGCATCGGTTCCAGACAAGACAAGATAACACAAAGCTGTCCCTCACCTATACAAACTCCTAATAAAATGGAAGCATTGCTACGTCTTGCACTGGGATTTCTTACACACACACCAGGCCCCTTTCCCTGACATTTAAAATACCTTCCTGAAAAATATGGTTTGTTTTGGTAATGTCCATAAATAGCTGTGTGCAAATTACCAACAGAGCCCCAGGGACAAGGCTAGGACATGCCCAAGGAGAAAAGCCAGGCTCTGGCATAACAAGGAGGCTCTTTATTGCATCAAGAATTTTGTTTTCCTTTCCTAAACTTCCAGCATCCAAGCAACAAGAGATTTTGGTATTCCCATGACTGGCAATTTTGCTAAATGCAGGCCATTAAAGCCCTTACTCCAGGGCCTTTGCCAGGAGGAAGAGTCCAGTAAATCCTCTCCATGCTGACCTGTCTCCAGCCTTGTCCATAAGCCAATTCCCCATCACACAGTCCCTGTGCACTGAAGAGCCACCAGCCTCAGACTTGTCCTGCAGGTCACAGCTACCCAGTGCTTTGGAAAACCAAAAAGGCTCCCTTTTTCCAGGAAAAAAAAAAATATATATTTTTTTTTTTTTTTCCTCTAGAGGCTTTGGAGAGCTTTGCTGCTGCCACCCCATGCCCGGACCCCTGGGCTGCGGGCTGGCGAGGGGGGGAGGAGGAGATGCGGCGCTGCGGGACGCAGGGTGCGGGTCCCTGGATGGAGAAAGGGAGGAGGTTTCGGCACTGGAGGCCGCTGTTGCTCCGCCGGAGCCGGTGCCGATGCCGGAGCCGAGCCCGCAGCTGGATCCCGCAGCTGGATCCCGCAGCCGGCGGCGGGGTGACCCGGGCGGGCAGCGAGATGCGGGTGCTGCCCTTCCCAGTCTTGCAATGAGGCTGGAAGCCGCCGAGGAGGGGTAGCCCAGGCGCTCAGCCTCGTCACATCCCTGTCTGTCACCTCCTCGGGGACCCACGGGCAGGTCTGAGGGGACCTCACGCTCCATCTTGGGGGGGTTGCGAGGAGACCAGTGGCCCCAGAGGGTCTGCCCGCAGGTCCTGTGCGGGAGGGCTGTGTCTGCCTGGCACTGGCACAGCCCTGCCGGCTGTTCCCCCGAGAGCTGGGCACACCGTTGCTTGTGCCAAAGGACAGCAATGAGTCAACCCAAAACAGCCTGGGACGGAGCTGTCGGGGCCAGGGGTTGAAGCCTCTTGGGGCTCCCCATGAATTATAGCCCTTGAGTAAACAGCTATTAGTATTTTAGGCAAACCAAATGCTCTGTTCTTAGCAACTCCTAAACTTCACTTTGGTTAGAAAGATGTGGTTGAGCTCTCTTTATGTTCTTTGAAGAAGTGGCTGAAGCACACACACATACACACACAAAAAAAAGCATGATCAAGCTGAGAGAAAGCTCTAGCGCTTGCTTGAAATTTCAAACGCAACCAGATGCAGCTGGGAGGGGGGGCAGCACAGGCTCCTCTTCCCAGGTCTGCCAACAAGCCTGTCTGCGGTCGAGGGAGAGATGAAAAACGACTCACTTTGCCCATATGTAAAATTAATGCTCTAAAGGTGGTAGCCCCAAATAGGCTTGGGACTGTAAATCGCCTCGACATCTTGGCACAAAGGGGATCCTGGAAATATGCCTCTCACAGATGGGATATTTCTGATTCTGCTGCATCACGAGAAACGGAGCACAGCTCTCACCCAGAGAGGTCTCTGCAAGTGGGGCTGGCAGGAGGGGAGGCTGAGCCTCCTCACGCCGTTCACTCTTGGACTTTGTGGCATGGCTAAACCCAGCTTAGCTCCAAACTCATCCACGTTGGTTTCTTCCACCCAGAAGAATGCTGGAGAGGTTGCACTGAGGCCAGCTTATGCCAAGCAAAACATCTTTCCTGCCCATGCCATTTCTAGGAAACGTCACCCAGTATTAGCCAAGAGCATTTCTTTGACGAAGTGAGGTGCTGACCGAGCTTGCAAAACAGCAGGTCGCATCAGCTCGATGGTTGAGCGCGGGCTGCATCTCCCCAGGCACTGTTGTGACGAGGACTACCGCTCCCGCTAAATGTCAGCCACATCCGTTCCGCAGCAAGGTCCGTATCAGGCTTGAGATTATGGGAGGCAGCAGGTCAAGAGCCATCCTGTGGGTACTGCGCTGCAGGGACACGTTAGGCAGAACGAGTGGCAAGTTTCCAGATGGGGACAGTTCCTGTCCATATTCCACTTTTGGTTTGAACAACTGCAAATCTGAGGAAGCTTTAGCAGGCGCAAAGGTGTTTTACTGACCCCTAGACTGGGTTTCGTTTTATTTCTAGGAGACTTACGCCCCAAACCCAGTCTTCTGCCCCCACAAAGATTCTTCCCTGAAGCTGAGGAGGGGAGAGCTTCATCTCAGCTGCTCCCCCGCCATCCGCTTGCCAGCAGAGCCTGGAGCTGTCCTGCCAGCAGCCGGCGTGACTTTTGTGAGACACCAGCTTGCCTCTCCGTGTCTCTCAGTGCTGGCAAGCTGACAGGGACAGGGGAAAGAGCAAAAGGGAGAGCGACGGGAGGAAGGGTAATAATGGCTTCAATTCTACTTTTTTCTTTCTCTGTCTGAATAGCTGCAGCCTTTCAGGCCACCTTCCAAGGGCAGCACTTCTGGCAGAGGGTGTTTGGGAGAGCCCTGAACGCATTTTAAATGATGCAACTGGGGAAAAACAGAGCTCACCAAAACACGGGAAAGGCTCAGCCATCCACCTCCCTCCTCCTTCCCTTCTGGCTGCTCCCAGAGGGCTCAGCCAGGGCAGCGGGAAAGGCCAAGGGACTCACAGGCACCCGGTGGGCAAGGAAGACCCCAGAGGATGGTACAAACATGGAGTGCTCAGCATTTACTGCCTGGGATAGCACAGGCACTGAGCAATGTAACACCTGCCCCACCACCACACTGCTCAGAACAACAAAAATGTTGGAATGACAGAGGGGGAAACGCCAAAAATAACCATGCGGCAGCCAGGGCTCCACGGAGAGCAAGATACCCGCGTGGCCCAGCCCTGTGCCAGCTCCCAGCCCATCTACAGCAGGAGCAGGAGGTTTGCAGCTGGCAATGTTTCCCCCCTCCTCTCCCTCCTCCTGCCATCATGGGACACCTCTCCTGCACTCCTTTGCCAGGATTTGCTGCTCAGGTGGAAGCTTTTCAAAGCAGGGTCACATCCTGCCCGGTGCCTCCAAAGCAGCCCTGGGTACTGCCAAGCTTTATGAATGTCACAAGGGTGATGAAAACCAGACAGATGGCCCAAGGGAGAGCATTTTCTGATCAGAAAACCCTGTTCCTTTAAAATCGAGACTTTTCTGCCAATAAAAATTCTAGTAAAATTCAGCCGGGGAAGCGCTTCCCCTTTCTGGAACACTTTACTGAAGCTCCCGTCTGGGAGGGAATAGCTATTTCCATCGATGGTGGCATTTGCTTTATAATGTCATGATAGCAAACTGAAAAGTCAGGATTAGAACTGGACCGAGGGACTTTAGTGCAAGGTGCAAGACTGCAGCTGAGAAGCATCTCTGGATTTTTGGTAGCTTCGAAAGGTTCCTGCTCTCAGACCTATTTGGAAGGGGCAGCGTTGGCACCGCCGTTGCCCACTGCAGCCTTCCCCAGCCGTTCTCTGCTAAGGCGGCTTCTATTCTAGCTGCATTTTCAACATCAGATTTGTTTTTCTAGTCTGGAAATAAGCAGAGCCTTCCTCGGATTTGCTGCAGCTGCCGGAGGGCACTTTCCACAGGGTACGTTCAGCTTCAGGAGACTTTTGCAGGGGGAAGCTGAATTAAACCCAGTTTGCCCAGTTGGCAAAGAGAGCTTCTCTTTGCAGACACCCCATGGGAACCCGCCAGCTGCCGGTGGGAAGGCTCTGTCTGATGCTGCCAAGTGCCACCCTCTGGATCTGCAGAGGGTGCGGACAGAGATGTCCCCATGCCCAGTGCAGAGCAGAGGTCTGGAGCCTGCTCTCCTTTTACGGTCCAGGTCTGCACGCCGGACCGACATAACCGCTTCAGCTGCTGCTGTTGTGACAACCTCAACAAGAGATGTCAGAAGTGCCAGCAAATGCAAACAGTTTTATCATCGGGGAGAGACAGTTGCCCAGCACAGTGCAGCAGCATCGCTGCGTTAGAGGGTTACGCTTGAGGCCGGAGACGGAAATACCAACGGGTCCCACCTGAGCAGGAAATGATAGTGTTAACTCTCCGCAAAGCAAAAGTCTCACCGAAATGGAAGGATGCTTTTAAACTGCAAATTTTCTTTCATCTAAACCACAGCTCGGGCTGCCTAGGGGAAAAGCTGTCCCGGGCAAGTGTGTGGGAATGAGCTGGAAGCGGCTCTGGACCGATACAGACTGTCCATAGGGCTTAGAGGGGCTGTAGCAGGATCATCACTAAATAAGAGAGTGGACACTTCTGGCTGGCGGGCTGAAAGCACCATGATAAACCACAGCCACGGAGCAAATAGCCACAACCAGAGCTGCAAATTTGAAGCAGGATCTCAGCTTTTGCTTTCTAGTGTCTCTGAGCTGTTACAGACAAGTCAAAAGACAGTAATAGTTTGCATTTCTCTCTATCAAAAGGCAGTAAGCTTCCAGGAAGCGGGAGCATCCAAAACGCTCTGCAGCCAGCGCAGACAGCGAGGCAGCCCTGCCAATGTTTCCACACTAGTTTTCTGGCCTTCATCCTGCATCAGGCACACTCCACTTACAGCCAGGGACAGGAGGGGCTGGAAGTGCCAGCTCCGCGTGGTGCCGGCACACGAAGCTGGATTCCTCACGCTCCCCACACGCTGCCGGAGACCTCCCGGCACTGCAGTCGGCATCGGTGCTGCGGGTGGATTCGATGCTGAGAAGGTCCTTCCAGCCGAGCAGCACAACTCCTGGAAAGTTCCCAGGAAGAGATCCTGCCCTTCACCTATGCCAGAACAATAACCTGTTGTAGCAGCATGGGTCAGCGGGGCTGGATTGCAGGCTCTTTGCAAAATCTTAAGCGTTTTGCTGGTTGCAAAAACGCCACAAACGGAAAAATCACACGCACGGTTTAAACCCTGAGAGGTTGGCCTCGGGGAGGAGGTGAGGTCCTTCCTGGCACACCCTGGCATGAAAGCGTGTGAAGATCCAGCTCCATCCCTGCTTTGCAGAGTGGTAGAAAGCTCTCTTTTGCTGGCAGATGGTGCTAACATGGCTTGAAGCCACAAAGACATTAGGTCAGTGCAAGTGTCCAGCTTGCGGGTGGCGTCACTCTCAGGGACCAAGCTCCGATGTGTTAGTCAGAGACCCCCTACCAGCCCTTTTTCCTGAAGTCACATCCATACGGGGGAAAGAGCAGCCTTCCCTTTACCCCCTACAGCATGCTTTGGGGCGCTGTGTCCCCCACCGATGTCCTCACGGGCACAGATGGTGTTTAATTCTAGCAGGAGGATGCCAAGTCCTGAAAGCAAAAGCCAGGGCGCCTCAGGTTGGGTCCATCAGGGGCTGAAACACGGTGGGGAAGCAGGAGCTGAGGCCAGACTGAAACAGTAGGCAAAGCACGGCTGGGGCAGAGAAAGACATCCTACAGCCCTTGCACTGATGGCTGCGTGCTGGTCTGAAGGCAGGGGACAAGCTCATGCCCATGGCAGTGAGATGGCACAACCCCCTGCTTCAAAGTGTACCAAAACCAGTGGGTAGAGTGGGGCTTTGGATTTGGCCCCAGCAAGACACTAAACGTAGCTGCAGCAACATCGCTGCGGTTGCCACTGGGCTGAAAGCATTTCTGGCTGCCCTGGCGCTCGGGCAGGAGCTACTCCTCTTTCCTCACCCCACTCCTGGTCACAAGGAAGAGTAAGGAGCTGGCCAGATGTGACTCTCCTGGCTTCTGCTGGTCTTCTTGACCAGTTCGGGACACTGCACCTGCATCGCTGCCAGCCAGGGGCAACGCAGCCCTGAAGCAAAACATCTGCACCAGGTCTGGGCTCCTCTCCTACGACTGGCAGCAGAACCTGAGCAGATGAAGTGCAGGACAGGAGCAGAGGTCATGCCTCGCCATTGTGGACAGGATGCCTGAGGTGCCAGCACACACATTCACCCTGTCTGGAAAGCTGCAGGAAACGTGCAGACCAGGATATTGTGCCTTAAAGCAAACCAAGTAAAAACAGCGTGGGACAGAGCCCCACATTTCTGCCCTCTAACCCTTCCCTAGCCACTGACCACCCCAACACCCTGAGCTCAGCCACCCAATTCCACAAGAGCTTCTAATTTTGGCTTTCAGAAAGAGTCACTAATGTGCCTGAGCTTTACAGTTTGCCTAGCAGTGCAAGAGAGATGAGTATAGCAAGTAAACTGCGGTAGAGTTCAAGGGCTTTCTCTGGAAAAAAACATTTGAAAGATTAAGCATAAACTGCCTGGGTCATAATGAATGTCCCATTGTTTCTGCAGTTCCTTCTAACTCCAGAGCCACAAATATCCCCAAGTTCTTGGGGGGGAAAAAAAAAACAAAACAAAAAACACAAACAAACAAACAAAAAAAAACCCCCAAAGCAAACCAAAACAAACAAACAAAAAAAACACAAACCACACAGCTATCTGGTTTGCTGCTTCCCAAAAAGCAGTTACGAAAAGTTCATTCACCTCCATAGGCACCAGGGCAGACAAGGATCTTCTGGTTCCAGCTCTGACACATGTTCCCTATCCCAATCTAGCTTTTTTTAAAGATAACTCCTGCCTTGGAGGCAGTTCATTGACTGCAAAGGCAGGTCTGTGCTTTTCCAACTCTCTTATAGGCAAAGTGCGGCCTCTGGCCTAAATAGGACATCTGGACCAGTAAACATATATTTAGAGTTGCATAGCTGAACTGCCAATCTCAGAAATAAGGCTCATGAGAACAAGGTCACTCCCAGTAACCGGTCCCAACGGTAGAAACACTTTCCCATGCAAACAAGTTCCTGTTAATGGGGGCAGTGGATGGTATGTGCAGCCTCCACAAGTGGCACAATGCACCGCTTTAAGGATCTTGAGGCTAATCCAAGTCCATAGTTCTTACTTGCTCCTGGAAAACACCCACTGAAATGCAAACAATGGAAATGAGTTCCAGAACTGGGTCTTCAAGGATCGCAGCTGGAAACTGTAAGTGCCAAAAACAGTGTGGTTGCAGTAATGAAACCTGTGAAGGTTTCCTCATCCAAAATCCTGACCTGTATATACAATCGCATCTGATATATACGTAGTGGCCAGAAAAGTCTTAACCAAAGTGCAAGCTGGAAAATAGCGCCTTTTTGGCATTATCCTTAGGTAGTCCAGTCAACCTGCTGGCATACACCTGTGGGGTCATCGTTCTAACTTTCACACAACTTCTCCACTGCTGCTATTCAAAGCATTTGAGTTTGGAAAATCCTTCAAGCAAGACCTTGACTCCAGATGACCAGCCTGACATGCGTGCTCTGCACAAAAGGGTCAGCGCAACTCCATATCCTCGCTTGCTTTGCACACATTTGGCTGCACGCTGAGAAATAAGCCAGAAATCAGTCCAGGGCACTGAGAGTAGCCACGCAAGCTGTTTTGTTTCAGCCAAGATAAGGCTAAAGACAAAAAGGAACCTCAGAGAAAAACTAAAAATATCACTGCAAACTTGTAGCCTGGCAATACGCCTGATTGGGCGTTGGCCACATCAGGAGGAGATATTCTTGTGAAAACCTGATGCTGGGTAACTCAGTGGCCAGCCTGTAGATGGGATCTTGCATCAACACCTGCCACTGGAAAGCCAGGAAAGAAAATGTAATGGGGAAGCAGCAGGAGGTGCATAAATGTAATTTTCTCTTTCTCTGATCGAGCGTGTTGAAGAATAGCTTGCCCATGTCAAGACAGAGTGTGAAAACCACCTGTCAATAGATAGAAACCATGAGGCTGTTGCGCCAGTTGGGGCAAAAGGTTTTATTTCCAGACTATCAAGGGAGAAATAATTCTTTAGAAAAATCAATGGAATTTAAATGAGTACATAGGAATGGCTGTTTGAGCCCCAAAGGTCCATCTAGCCAAGCACTGTGCTTCCAGCACAATATGTTCTTCATCAGGAGAACATAGTTGTGCAGTTCCCAGGGGCACCATGAACATGAGAGATGCATGGAGATGTGAACTGCCACACAAGGGACTGCCATCCGCTCGTGCCCTCCCAGTTCTCACCATCTGACCTCAAAATTAGGCTGTTTGGATAGTTCTGCTGGCGGATTTGAGGGCCTGGTAATCCCCTGCGCAGCCTCAGTTCAAGGTCCTGGCCAAGGACTCAGGGGGACCATGTCCCCATCAGCAGAGCCAGGCAGGAGTTATCTTGGCAGGAAGCTGCTCCCTGACAGGGGGTCACATCCCCATCTGTATGGCTGGATACAGGGGAGCTTAACTCTCCCCAGAGACCCATCTGGATCACGTCAGCTGGGCTGGAAGCCTTGGTCATACTCTGCCACCCTTCCTGAACCTATGAGACAGGCAAATCTATATGTGCCCCACCATGGGGAAACAAGTGAAGTGTCTGGTGTGCTCCTGCTCATTTCTAAGGAACCTAATTAAATACCAAGAGATGCTTTTCTTTGTTCATGGCTTCCATTTTCTACTCAACACTCACCCACCGAGGTCTGTGGTCTTGGCTCAAGACTTTGCCCTCAGAGCTGGTTCTGGCAGCGTCCAACTGCAACTCTGGAGTTGAATCCTTCCAAAATGCCATCAACAGCTGTGCCATCTCTCTAACATCATAGCATCAACCACAAATTAATCAGGTGTTTTTCCAGTTTCTTTTTGATGGCTTCTGGTAATGGAATTTTTACAACTTCCCCAAGAAACCATTTCCCAGCATCTGTGTCTTTCTGGTTTGGCTTACGCTCATCTTCTGGCCAGGAAAGACAGAGGAAAAAAAAACAAAACAACATTTTCTTCTTCTTTTCAGTAGCTTTTAACACATTTGAAGAGCTTCACACTTATCCTGTTTTGCCTCAATTTTCAGTAAACAATTTTCTTTCTTTCCATTTCTCCTGCTAGGTTGGATTTTCTCTCCTCTCTGTTCCTACTGCTGTCCTCTATTCTTACCCTAATCCAAACCTGAAATCTATGGCTGATGCTTAGGGTAAGCTCCATCGAGCCTTTTCCACCAGCCTTCTCATCGGAGACTTTGACATACAAAGACCATGCATTATTCAGAGCAGTTCTTTGGCATTTCTTCTTCGCTGACACACAACAGAGCACCGATCATTTCACCTTTATAGCTCCAAGCAAAGTCTGTCAAACCTCAGCCTCGCTCGTAACTACTCCTTTAACATCCTGAAAGCCTTCAGAGCTCCTCAAAGCCTCATGCTGAGACCTGATGACTTCTTGCTCTTCCAGCCCTAAAAATGCATGCTTCGACTTCTACAACTGACAATATCTCCGCAAAGGAGATGTGAGAATTTGTTTGCCCTCCTGCTCTCTAATTGCTGTCCTTGCCCCCTGCAGGTCTGTGAATCTGCAGATCTGAAGTCACCAGCCGTGATGAAATCTTGTATTGCTTGTGTCTGTAAATATTTTCTAAAATTTTATTTCCTTCTTAAGACTTTAAAAACTAGGGCAAAAAGAACAACTGGGATATTTAAAAATGAGGTTTGCCTTTAGCTTTTTTGATCAAGAACGCTTTTAATGGGCTCAGTTGTCAACATCAGGACCAACTTAATAATAAATGTCTGACATTTCAGTCATTATTCAGAGATTCTATCCTTCCCCTCCCTCCACTGCCTGGCTGTTTACTTAAAGAATCACTCGTGTTGGTGTTTCCAGTGGTGAGCGTGGGAGCTGGAAGGGGAGCGAAGCAGTCTCTCCCAGTCAGCAAGTGACTGGGGAAGGTCAGACGGCAGCGAGGGAAGAGGAGGAGAGGCTGCCCGGGGAGGGCAGTGCTATGGGAACCTGCTAATAAACCCAGCGCAGCAGTGGCAGCTTGCTAAAGCCCGGGCTGGCTGCCACACGTGGATTAGTGCTGGTGTGGTGCTCTGTGGGAGGGAAGAGTGACAAGCTGGGCTTTGCTGGGGCAAGAGCCTTTGGCTTTCTTCACTTTCATGGGCTTCTACGCCACTGCACAGACTCTTTGCTGCTTCTTTTTGGCCAAAGGAGTGACCCTGCTCTGCAGAATAACCTTCATCCCAAGAAGAAGAGTTGACAGGCGGTGCCAGGCCATTGGTTTTCATAAAGCATATAATAAATGTTCAGATTTTTAATCTTTACTCTCTTATTAGTAAGGTCCTGGCTCAATGTGTTCTGTGTTTGGGGGATTTTGTTCTTTTTATGTTGTATATGGCAGCCTAATTACAGTCATTACATTGCCTCGAACTATTCAAAAGAAGTTGCCTCACATAATTACGTGCATGTAAGTGAGAATAATGCCATGTCTAACACTGCAGGACTCCACATACACTGGAGGAAGCAGCCCATGCTCTTCCAGCGGAGATCTGAAAGGGTTAACACCACCACAGCTTGCACCCAGGCCAAAATGCAAGTTCCCAGCAGCTTGTGAGATCAGTTGCCCATCATCTCCATCCCACGATACCTGCGTCCCGCCCTGGGTATTGTTTGCTATATTTAGCAAAGCTAGAACAAATTTTTTCCTGCGGTGTAATTCCCACAGGTAATTGCCCACCCCACCGAAACCACCGCAGGGCTGATTCCCAGGAGACCGGCAGCACGCGCATTATCCGTTCAAGAGACGGCGAAGAGCTAAATTCCTGGAAGTGTTTATTACTATTGGCTCGTCTTGCCGATCTGGCTGCAGCCTAGCAGCCTCCCCACCTTTTCTAGTGAAAACAAAATTAAAATCTCACGTTGGTGGAGCTCCCACCCGGCTGCTTCCCCGGGGGAGCCCACGTGGCTGGCAGCGCCAGGCGCTCCCAGAGACACGTTTTCCCCAGGTCAGGCCGTCACAGCTAGTTCGCTGTAACTTCAGCTTGTTTACTTGGCTGATGGAGATCTCCAAACACCAGATAAGGCTCTGGGTGTCCTTCAGTAATCGCAGCACCGCAACAGGCTCACAGGGGAGACGTGGCTCCCGGGGGTGGGGGGGATGCACAGCCCGTTGGCAGCTTCATGTCCAGCTCCATCCATTTAGCTCCACGACCAAGATCTTTTACTTTATGCGAGAGGCTCGAAGGCCAAGCTCTGACCCTATTTTCGTGGCCATGAGCGCTGCCCCGCCATCTTCCCACTCCGCTTCTCCATCTATCGAACAAATCGCCGCCTCCTCAGCCAGTTTGCTGCTGTGTGCCCTGCCGAAACCGTACGCCGTTTTGTTAGGCAAAAAAATAGTACAAAGGGTCCCTTCCACGCAGCAGCAAGCAACATAAACATTTCCTAAATGAGACCAGCCAGACCCAGAGGCAGATACCGGCTCAATCTATAGGGAGACACAAATTATTCTGCTGCATGATTGACTGCCAGGGGGAGTTTTGCAAATGCTTTAATGAAGTCTGGACCGCACCAAGATGAGGATGTCAGAAATTGATTCCTGATGATCTCCAGTAGGAAGAAGCTCTTCGTCTGTCTTTCCATCCAAGTTGCTTGGTTTTACTTCCTTTCTCTTTAGGAACTAAGTGAATAAGTAATTACATGGGCAGAAATAAAACTAGCAAAAAAGAGAGTAGGAGCGAAACCGCCTCCAGGAGGCTGGGGGGAAGTTGAGGTAAACGACAGCTGTAAGGAGGTGGCCGCCTCGCAGAGCCAGGACTCCCAGGACAGAGTTTGGTCAATTAGAGCTTTACCAGAAGCAGACTGACTTAACAAAATATACATAAACCAGCTGGCCCTCAAACTTCTGTTTTCCTCATCTACCCATCGCTGACAAACACCAGCCGCTTTTTACATAGCCTTGGGAAACCTCATGCTCTGCAAATCATTAGTTTATGCAATTATGTTTTCTCCATTGAATGTCACATGTGCAAAGATCATTGCTGGAGATAGGAAAGGGGCTTCTGTTCCCAGAAGAGGCAAGAAGACATGCCACATTTGGCCAGAATAGGAGATATCATGGTTCTTTTGCTGGCGGGACACATGTCCTTCCATGCATCACCTGCCTCTGGTCGCCTCCTTTGCTGTGGTCCCTCTCCCAACGGCCACATGTCCTCTCGCTGGGTTTCACAAGGGGACTTCAAGTGTGAAATGCAATGCTGTTGATAAAAGCTCCTTGCATGATGTATCTGCATGCCTGGAAGGTGTGAATGGCATCTCAGCTCCAGTGGCCCAAACGTTAAATAGCAGTGTCTGGAAAGGAGCAGGTCCCCTGGAAGCTTGGGGATCTTGGTAGCTTAGCCTGGGACCGAAGAGTGAATATACCTCCCTGTTTCCTTATTGATGATTACACCAGCTTTGGATTAAAACGGGTGAAAGTCAGAACAAAGGTCCTTCTCTGGAAAAAGATCAAAATCAACTGAGCAATCAAACAAAGATAAAAGCATAACAACTGGTCTCTGGGATCATGTTTCTCCAGCTCAGTGAGTGGGCAGGTGAGAACCTGGCTGGACTCCAGGCTCGGAGCACAGCACTGAACCGTCCCTCCCTGTGGGACACCGAGCAGGGGGAACCTTGAGCCCAACAGCCAAGGAAGCATCAAGCAGACACAGCTGCTTTAAAAGCTTTGCCTGGTGTTATATTTGAGATCTGATGCTGGCCTGTTTCTCAGCGGCATGTCCCACCAGGGCCATACCCCTTTTCGCCCCTCGTTTAGCACTGTCAATGCACCACAAACCAGGTAAAAATCTTCCTGCACTGAGTGGTTCAAAAGAGCTGTGCCTAATAGACCATCTATCTCATTGTTATTTGTTTAGGCACCCTTGACTGCTTTAAATCCCACTTAAAGCTGTCTAACAACCAACATTACACCAGTCACAACTGCCATACAAACATCTCCGTTACTCTCCGTACACTGGAAACGTTGGGTTTGGGTTCCCCCCCCCCCTTTTGCTAATACAACAGTCGCAGAAAATCACACTGAGGTAGGAGGGTAGGGTGTGAGGATAATTATGTTGTCCGAGTCCAAGTTATGACACCAATATTGCCTGCTGGTACTAGACACTGTGGAAGCCTGTGTAGGCTTGTAGCACAGAGGCAGACTGAGCAGGATCCACAGGTGCCCGGTTTAATAGCTGTCACTCGGCGCTGCCATCCAATTTGCCTCTGAATAATCAGACAGGCTTGGCTGGTGCCAGGCAAAACAGACATCTCAACAGACCCCGTTGAGAGCAGCTCCAGAGGCGCCCAGCCTTCCTGCACAGGGACAGGATCCGAGCTACGGAGCAAAGTGTCCAAAAGGATTTTGACAAAGTGACACTTAAACAATGGTTGAAAATTCATCCAACCCACGTCACCTGGTCGCTGCCGGTCTCTGGCTATTTCGTCTCCCGAGTGCTCATACGAAGCTACCTCAAATCTCCAAAAAGGGCAGGGAGGGTTTTTGCAATGCAAAATTTAGGGCCATGATTTATGTCAGTTCAGTTGACTCATGTCAATGAAAGCATCTCCTTCCAAGTGTCCCTCTCCCTGCTTCACACACACCTTTCCAGGAACTCCCCAGCTGCACAGCTTTCCAAGGAAAGGCCAATTTGCGAGAGTTTTTCCAATAGAAATGCTTTGATTTTGATGACTTTTCCTGACATTTCCAATTTTCTTCTCCAGAAATTTGTTTGCAAAAAGGAATTTTCCCCATCAGTTTTCCATTTCAGAATTATTCCTCCATATATTTCACTAACTCTGTAAATTAAAATATTTACCTGATATTAAAAGATATACAACTCAAAAAAAAAAAAAAAAAAAAAAAGAACAAAACATGCTGGATTTCTGTAAAGGAAGTGGTTCTTTTGAACCACACAAGAGCATCCAGGAATTCCTTGAAAAGGAATTCCTAGGAACTTCTGAAATAAGACATTTCCTGCCATTTCACACTGGACACGTTTTGAGATCCCAGACCTCCTACCAGAAGGTGCTCCAGCTCCTTCATGTTGGGTTCTCACACCCCACTGTTCTGCCACAATACAGTACTCATGATTTCTCTGTTTCTAAATGCTTCAGGACACTCCTCAAAGCATTTGCTCTGTACAGGCAGCTCTCTGAGCACTCTCACTGTCTGTGCATAGCACTTCATGCTCGCACAACTTGCATCCAAGAAGGTAGAACGATAGGACAAACCTAAAACCTGTTCTCGCAGCCTTTACTTGTGTGCACTGCTCCAGATTTCTATAGTTTGGCCTTGTTTGCTTTTCAAGAGCCGTCAAGCAAACATTAGCTGAGAGGAAAAACAGATGGTGCAATTAAACACCAAAATTCTCCACCACAGGATGCCCTGCCAAATCTTTCAAACCTTCTCAGGATGGCCGAATAGGGAAGGCTGGAGCAAGCAGGCTCTTTTCTCACACAACATCAAGACAGCAGTCAGGCAAAGGACCCTTTGTAAAGCCACTAACCATTTCCTTATGGCAGAAGACCCGAGAGTCCTGGAAAAATCAAGGCAGAAGGGCCCAAAATGACTGTACTGGCCCTCATAGGGTCTCAAAGCAGTAATCACAGACCAGTGCCTTCCTCTATGTGCAGCATTCCCACAGCAGAGGCAAAGAGCTGAGCAAAATGGTTCTGGAGGTGAGAGGATGAAGGGCTTTGAGAGGGAAACATGGGCTTGGTTGCTGCAGCTCCTTGCATGCAGGAGATATGCAGGACCAAGCAGGAGAGCATCCCATCTCTGCACACCGGCCAGCAAATGCACAGGGGTGCCTTGCAGAAGGCTGCCAGCTGCCATCACATAAATGCCCCTGCCTCCAAGCTGGCGCCCTCCTACATGAAGGAGCCATGGGGACCAAAGGACTGCAGAAAGGCCTGGGGAAGCAGGAGAAGCACCTGGGGCTGCACCTGGAGCGTGCACGGCAGCTGCAGGGGAGCAGAGGGTGTTATGAAGGAGCAGAGAAGGATCTTTCCCCAGGAGCTTACCCACAGGGCAGGCCAGACTGGAGGACCTTGTTGGTGGGATCACCTGCCTGCACTGCCAGGACATCTCCCCTGGCACTCATTTGGAAGCAGCATTAGACAGTTCTGCTCTTTTCCAAAGAGCTCCACAGAGGCTCCCAAATGTGATTTTTAATATTAGTTACATTCAAGGGCCGGATGTTCACCTCCCAGCTTGTGCCACCAGCATCTGGCCTAAAGCATACAACACACCGGTTTCCCACAAACGTGTGAACCTGGCTCAAAAACCCACAAAACAACCAAGTAGGGTCTTGATAGCTTTGCAGAGCTCGGGAGCCAGCATGTGGCTTACAGCACACCCAGGGCTCTTTTTTCCTCTTTAAAAAAAGCTTCATCCTTTTTGTGTCTCAACTCGCTCAGTTTACTTTGTGGGTTTTCGGGTTTTTTTCCACTTAAAGTCAGTACAGCAATTCCATCAGTTGCCCTCCCAACAGTTTTTTTGGTGTGAAATATAAAAGCAAGCATTCCTTCTCCCAGACTAGTACAGCACAAGCCACTTTCTTTCTCAGTTTCACGGCAGACACGGCATGAGGTCAGGGTGTTATAGACCCCTCTGTGCTCCTGGAGACAAGGACCAAATATCACAAAATCCCCCCACCTGCCAAATCCAGGCAGAGGATGCCAGAAAGATGATCATAGCCAGAACCTGCACACTTGTTTCCCCAGCTCAGGCAGGGTTTGGGATATAGAGGATTAGCAGTAAGCTCTGCACCTCCTTGAGCAGCCAGGAACCACAACCCCCCCTGGAACGGGACAGTGGTGGCACAGCTTCCAGAAAGCACAGGATGCCCTTGCCAAATTTCTGAGTAGAGCTCATCTCTTCCAGGCACTGACGCACAGCATTTGATGAGCTCCATGTGACTTCGGCACTACCAAAAAACGCCGCTTTCCAAGAGCAGTTGGGAAGGGATGTGAGGAATAGTGAGCAGTCATCTCCATTGCATTCAGCAGTGCCGTCACCAGCACACAATGTCAGGAGTTTGATCATGTTTCAAGGAATGTTATTCCCTTGAGTCCCAAAGGAGGAATTCATATTTCCTCTAGAAAGTGAAGTAATCCTAACGTTCCTAGCCCTGCTGTTGCAGAAAAAAAAGCTTATCCCATGTTAGTCCTGTATGTGACTGAATCCCTGCCCAAAAGCACTGTCCTCCTAGATGGACAGCTGTCCTTCTTCTCTTTGCAAACCTCCCTTGGACATTGAGAAACATGCATGCCATTTGAAATCACTCGCAACCCAGGGAGGTATTGAAAGTCAAATAACACCGTGCTCTCACAGCTGGCTCACAGGGACCAGAGCACCAGCCCTACACCAAACCATCCCTGTCTGCCACCCACCCTGCTCCATGCCTGGAGGTGTTCAAGGCCAGGCTGGATGGGGCTTTGAGCAACCTGCTCTAGTGGAGGTGTCCCTGCCCATGGCAGGGGGGTTGGAACTCTATCTCTAAGGTCCCTTCCAACTCTAACCATTCTATGATTCTATGCCAAAAGGCTGGGTTTGCTCAGCCCCAGGGCTATTCAGCTTCCAGCACAGGCCAGTAGTGTCACTTAGGCAGAGAGACTGAAAACAGGTTCCCTAGTCCACCTTCTTCACCTCTAATATCCAGTAACATCACGACTGCACCTCAACCAGCAAAGAGCAGCTCACCAGCCTCACACCTACATCTTGCTGCAGTTTATTACCACCAAGGCCCCTAGATGCTCATCTTACCCTCCTCTACTTCTCCCACCTTAGCACATGCTTAAAAGCACTGCAGCAAATGCTGTGGCCCATGCTCAAGAGCTCGGGTTTTTACGTGCCATGCACTGACTCAGTCCCCCAGACATTATCTATAGGGAGATTTCACCCTTCAGTTCAAGACATACACAGAACAAATCCCTGCTTTGCAACGACTGTCCAGAGCTGTGGGAGGGACAGCTTTTATTACTTTTCCCAGCTGTAGATGTTGGGTTTATTTTCGTAAGAGGTTTCAATGCGAACATTTCTCAAAAAGCTCTCTCTCCCACAAGAATCCAGCCCGCTCCTTGCTTTTATCTCGGCAAGAAGAAAACAAGATTTGCTAACACAATCACTGTGTTTATTTGTTCTTAAGTCCACGGAATCAGGAGACATATGCCTGCGCACAACACCAGCGCTATGCCAGAGCAATTTCCAAGTCATCTGCTTGGGTGTTTTATTCCAAAGTATGTTTGGTTTGATTTGGTTTTTTTGGGGGGGCTTAGAGTAAAGATGCTTTCAAAATATGCCCAAGAATGCCTGTGGAGGAAGGTTGCACAAGAGGTTGTTCAAATGTGTTATAGGAACCATAATCGAAGGTGCAGGAGAAAAAAGAAAGAATTAAGATCATCCTCAAGCCAATAAATATTGGCTTGAGCCCTTCAGCATTGCTGCCCCAGTCCCTGCAAAGGCTTTACAACCCACCTGGCTCTATGATGTGGTGAACGGTGTTTTCCGTGACGCTGTTGTAGGAGCCTGTGTAAATCTCCAGCTCACATACGTAAGAAATCCAGCATCTGTAAACAGAGGATCAGGGTGAGAAACACAGCACGTGATGCTCCGAGGCAAGGGCTAGGGCATCATGGCATGTTTCTGGTGAGGTGACCCCCAGACCTAGACAGGGGCACCCCTGGGTTCCTGTGTCCAGGCCCCGCAGGGGCAGATAGCCAAGGAATAGCTGTTGAATAGTCATGGGCCCCTGAGCACCTGCTCTGCACAGCAGCCCTGTGCCTTCATGGTTAGGATCCTTGGCCAATAAAAAAAAAAAAAAAGGCAGCTTAAAATGCTCATGTGACACAAGACAGCTAAAGTCTTGACACACAAGTATCCTCTGCTGCAGGAAGTACTCAAGGTTAAAAAGGGAAAAAACCACAAAACAAACTACAACAAAGCTTTCTTCTTTTTAAGATGAGCTCCTTCTTCAAACCCTTTTATCACAGTTTCTTTTGAGGAAATAACTTACTGATTCTCTCATAGCCAGGAAAGGTCCCGGCAACAAGGGTGAATAGCTCTTCAAAGCTGCATTTTCATTCTACCTCTGGTCTATCAAACTCCCAAATCAGACTTATTCCCAGCAAGACAAATGCATCATCTGCACCTCAACCCAGTCCAGGCAGGAACAGACTGCTGCCCTGAGAAATCCCCACCAGAACCACTGTGAAAAAGCCAAGCGGAAAAATGTAATTTTGCAGCTGGGACTCTTGACTGTCTCCCAAAGAAGCATTAATCCACCTCACCTTCCTCAGCTCCACCAGGAAATAGCTGCAAGGAAAAGGCGGAGGAGGAAAGAGAAACACTTATGAAGCATCAGCTGCAGTCTAATTAGAGCTATTAGCAAGCTCTTAGTGGTGTTTATTAGCCTTTACCCAATACTGCTGAATGAAGCAATTCTGACATTAGCCTTCTGGTCTGAAAAGCTGTGCTCCTACCCCAGCTCGAGGAAGAGAAGTGTTTAGAAAGGTCAAGCTGGTTACAATCGCAGCTGCAGCTCTCTTCGCCAGCTCTGAGCTTGTTTTGAGCTCATAGAAACCTAAGTCCCAGAGAAGAGGACCCACCCTGCATGGGGGAGGAATAAGAAGATATTCTAGTCAAAGGAGGTCCTAATAGTCCTTCAGGGTATCTCTCTGAGCTGGAGGTCTCCTGCTCTGGGTTATGACTATTGAGTCATTTTGAGTTGACGGCATCGTGCTGCCCTCAATCTTCTGAGAGCTGGGGATGCCAACCACCTGCCCCAGTGATTGGGTGAGAAGCCCTCAGAAGACAAGGCAGAAAGCCCTGAGCGCGGCTCAGGACAAGCTGGCCATGAATCGGGCAGGATTAAAATAAGATTTACATCTTCTGATGCAGAAAACATTCATCACTGGCTGCTGCTGGATGTCTTCAGCCTGCAAACAGTTTGTCTAACGTGTTTTTTAAACATGTCATGCCTTTCAAAGGACACGCAGCCAAGAGCTGCATGCCTCAAGCAGGGCTAATCTCCCTGGAGTCACTTCTAGTAACATATTTCAAGGCTGTTTATCATATAGAAGGGACATTTAAAAATACACAAGGGTATGTTATAAATCACAATCTCTGCTGGGAAGGAGCAGAAGGAAGAAACCTGTGTGATTTAACAAACTGTTAGAAATAACTCAATAGGGGGGAAGATTTATGCGGAGGGATCTTAGCTATATCTTTCTCAAGCACATATGTAGTCAGGTAAGATCTTCCATATCTCTGTGCCGGACAAGCTGCCTTGTTTTTGTGGTCTAGCTACCACAGTTCACAACCTGTACAACAGTTTCCTGTTCAGATAAGAGATGGCAGGTCTCTGCCATCTCAATGGATGGGTCTGCCTGAGGTGTTGCAGGTGGAGGAAACCCAGCAGAAAGCCTTAGCTCTTAGGGCTGAGTGCCAAATCAGTACCTGAAGAGCTGAGCGCTCCTCTGAGCTCCGACTCATTCCCAGTGTGTGGAACAACCGACTGCTGCGGTCTCAAGGTTTTGAAAGATGAAGATGTATATTCCCAAGTTTGCGGTTACAAAGAATTGCAGTCTTCCTCTGCAATTGCTTTTCAGCACGGTTGTGGTGGAAGCTACCTGTTATATCCAGCTTATGTGACCACCGACTCTGCAGGCTGTCGGCTGCGTCACGTCTCAGCCACCCAAATCAACAAAACTTGCAATGTTAGCACAATTTCCCCTCTTGACACGCAAATGCTATACAACATGAAGGTGTTGCTGCAACCACAGACACCTACAAGCAGCACCAGCAGCTCTTTTCATAGAATCATAGAATCGTCTAGGTTGGAAGGGACCTTAAAGGTCATCTAGTCCAACCACCAACCTAATTCTGACAAAAAAAAAAAAAAAAGAAAAAAGCAGCAATAAAAATGACTAAACCATATTTCTAAGGACCATGTCAACCTGTCTTTTGAACACCTCCAAGGATGGTGCCTTTTGGAAGACAAAATGAGGTGAAAAGAAACTTTAATTTCATCCTCATTACAGCTCAGGCGCATGGCTTCCGAAAAGCAGCTATGTTCAGCAGAGAAAGGCTGGTCCAAGCTTTGCTCTCACCATCAGCATTTCCTTGCACGTCCTTCAGCCTCCCAGGTGCTGTTACACATCAGGCTACCGTGCTGGAAGGTGGATCCAGCTTGGTGGCTCATGCTCACCAAGCAGCCCTGCCACGTCAGTCTCAAGCTGGTGGGAGGGAGAAGTTGCTGCCATGCTCCCAACCCATGGCCCTTTTGGTGATCCATGCCAAGTATCTTGGAGGGGAGATGCCACATTCCCCTCTCCAGCACCAAACATCACAGAGATGCTGGGGAAGGTGAGCCACCAGGAAGGAAAACGGGTTGTTCACAAGGAAATCTCACCCCACCACCACCTTGGGTACCACCACAAGGGGTCTCAGACCACATCATCCCACCCAGCCCTGGGCACAGCAGCTCTGCCCGCTACCGCTGCAGCCCTGTGCGAACCACCCTGCCCTGCAAGGAAACACTGCTCGGTCTCAGGGATGCCTGCAGGTAATGATGTGAAATGTGAATAAGGAAAGCAGTTTGTGCAGAGAAGTAATGATCCCTTTGGGATCTTCCCAGTTTATACGCAATTACACCAAGCAGCTAAAAAGGAGGAGTGCTCACCAGAGAAAGGAGGCGGATAATCTGCTGGTGTAAAGCCCTGCAGCTCCCAGAAGCAGTAAGCGATGTAAAGCAGAGCTGACATTTGAGGATGCATATGATCTCCTAGTTTACGTATGTCAGGACATCTGCTACTACAGCCTCACACAGCTAAAACTACCTCTGTCTTCACCTGCGGCTGCTGCTGAGTGTAGTGTAGAGTAACTCATTGAGCTGAGCCTCACGCAGGGGATTCCGCTCCTTCATGCCAATTTATAGCCAATTCAGGATTTAAGCAACTATTATTTATCACCAGGGCTCCCTGCTAACCGTTACCACATCGGTGAGGAGTTATTCGAAATGAGTTTCCAAATTAGCAACTCTGCATTCATTTCTTTTATGTTCGTTTCAGTTTATGAGGAATGTCAGCAAATCACAGGATCCCACTCAGGGTAAATTACCTGGGGATTTTACGCATGATCGTTCTGCTGAGCTGCAAAGGCAGCGTGGCAGCGAGCTCGTCATGCTGCTCGCAGTGCCTAAGGCACCGGGGAGAAGGAGCCCAACTGCTTCCAAGGGATGATCAGGTTGGAAAGATGCTTAAAACATCTTGCAAGTATGGATGAGTCTTCCCCGTGCGGAGCAGAGCATGACCAGGCCGTGCACCCATCTCCCAACTCCTGCAAGGTAATTCCCCTCTCCCCAAATTTATCATTGCTCAATGAGGGACAAACCAAGAGCCTGCTCTCCTTCTGCCTGATTTTATTCTCTGAGACAAAATCTTTTCTCCCTGGCAGAAATCAAACTAGGGTTTATTTTGTTTAGAAGCAAAGAAATAGCAGGTCTTGACTCCGCAGATTTCTGGCAACAGTTATGCCTTGGAAAAACAGTTGTGTTAGCAGCAAAGTGAAAGACTCCTGTCTGCTGGAGCAGCCTTTGGCCTCTGTGGATGTTTTTTCCGGATCCCAGGCAGATGGAGCACGCCTCTTACACTGTGGTGCTCCAGCAATTTCTGCTCCAGGATCCCTGTGCCAAGTCAGACCAAGCTTGGCAATGGGGAGTCAAAGTCACCAGTTCCCATGAGCAGGGCTGGGAACAGGAGGTTATGTGCTGGCAGCAGAGTCAAAGATGCCAAAGGATGTCAAGTCTCTTTGTAGAGGTGGAAGAACAGGAGGGCCAAGGGGGCGATGCTGAGGACCGGCTGCTCCATCACGCCAGAATGTCCCCAGGCAGAGGTTTCTCAGGATGCACCTTGGCAGCGATGGTCCCGTGCAACAGCGTGAGGGTAATTTTAAGCCGGGCTTTGAACGACAAGGGCTGCCTGGTGAGGTGAGAGACAACGCAGAGACACAAGTCAGAAAGACCAGCACTAGAAGCTTGCCCCAGGTGACATAGGCCAAAATGAAATTTTCCCTGGCCATACCCAAAGCTGTAGAAGAGCCGCAGGACATGGGAGAGAAGAAGCAGCTGTTTGCTTTTCTTGCAAAGTCTTCTGCTGGGATCCAGATTATCCCATGCAGATCCCTCCATTGCAGTAAGGATGGGTTTAGCCTCCTCTACAGGAACAACAAGTCTTGCCCGTCATGAGCAGCCAGCCAGGAGGTAGGAAATAGCAGAGCATCACACAGCAGGGCATGACCAGCTGCCCTGAAACAGCTTCCACAACAGCCAAAGCGGAGCCAGTACAGGCACAGCCGGTGGGACGGCTCTGACTGTTGGCCAGCAGGACAGTGCAGATGCAGGAGCTCTGCAGCTCCAGTCCTTCCCCAGGCACCTGGGGAAGTGTTCATTAGAGTGTTTGTTAGAGACACTAATGAACTGGGCAGGACATAACTCCAAATCCCAGGGCTGGCCTTCCCAAAACAGTGGTGGTGTTTAGACAAAACATTTGGCCTTTTTTTCTTCTTTTTCTTTTCTTTTTTTTTTCTTTCATTTCTTTTGTCATGTGGCCAAATAAAACAGTGCCTTTAGCCTTGCGTTACCATTCCTTCCCTAATGAATCTTCCGGGACTCGTGAGCCCTGAATCCTGCACAGCTCTCAGGCTCTCTTTCTGCCCTGCAAGATGACCACAGCTAATTTTCACATTAAATTTCCCAGCTTGGAAACAAAGCAGCACGAGGAAGGGCAGGTGATATTTCTTTCCGTTTCCCCCTTCAGTGTAAAAACAGGGCAAATCCTGCGGAGGGACCAGAGCAGAACAGCCGCCAAGCTGCGGCTCAGAACATCGCTCGGTACATGGTGGTGCCCCAGAAATAGAAGAGTGCTAGATAAAAATAAACCGCTGGGACCATTTCTCATCTTGATCCTCAAGAGCAAGGAATTTCCTTCTTTGTGGTCCTTCTTCCACCCCAGCGCTGCTGGGCCCCCCAGCCCCAGCACCATTCTTCTGGCTGCCCTCCTGAGGGGCTCTGCCGTGTAACCATCCCCGAGTATAAAGCCAGGTGGGCAGCGAGTCTGGGGACTTGTACACAGAGATGCTTTGGAGTCTCCTTTAGTGATTCTGCACCTTTGATCTCTGGAACATGTATTTCAAACACAGAAAGGGCTTTTGTGCTGGCCAAGGAAATAACTACATAAAAGGACAGAGAGCACTGATAAGGAATGAGGTAAAAGGATTGTGCTGCAAAGGAAAAAGGCAGCCTACCCCTATGTCTTGATACGCCCAAGACATAAAGTGAGAACTGGCAAAGGTCGGGCTGAATTGGCTCTTACAGAGGATGGCAAGAAAAATAACAAGAGAAGTTTTAGCCGCGTACATCAGAGGGAAAGAAGGAAAGAAGAAATGGAGCTGCTGTACAGAGAGGATGGGGTATAGATTAAAGTTAGCCCGAGTGTGATCCAAAACTAATGCATTCTCTTTCTAATGTCCTGTCGGTGTGCAGAAGGCACGACGATAACAGGAACGAGAGGATGGATGTGGAAATGTCACATCCCTCCAGATCAAGAGTCAGAGAGGGCAGCGAGCTCACGTCACAGGCACGGCCGATTCCTGTCCCCCAGCACTGAACACCTGACACTGAAACCTGCCCATCGAGGCGTTCCCCAAGCACAGGGGAAGGAGAACAGAAAACAGAAAACACAGCACCTTGACTTAAGAGAGGGAAAAATGCCACTCCACCAGCTACAGACCATTCAGGTGTCCCACGCCACACGCCAGGCATAGAGCAAAGTCCAAGGAAGGGAGAGTCGGACCTCAGAACGTATCAGCCTGTTTTCCACTCCCCCAAGGGTTCCAAACAGCCTGATACCACTCCAGATAAGATATTGTCTCTGTAAATGGAGATCTAATCTACCTCAACTGCAGCAAGGTGTTTGCTGGAGCACCACGCCACTAGGTCCCCGCTAGTCTGGGGGGACAAGGACTAGCCCAGGGGCTGCAAGGCAGGTCAGTGGCTGACAGGGCTATGGCAGGGGGCTGGGGCAGGCTTGGGAAAGGCTTTTATGGATGATCTTAGCCCAAGACCAGGACTGGTCTCACACCATTCATGGGCCTCAAATGTCCCAGGTAAATGGAGATCCAAAAGAGTCTTCAAACATCACTGTGGGAGTATCCCTGCTTCACGACTCGGGACCAGTTTTGGTGCCAGCCAAAAATACTGGAGGAACATCTCATTCCCTGCAGCTCCTGCCTGCCTGCAGCATACGTGTGAGTGCTAATTCTTCTTCCCATAACTGAAACACTCGGCTTGCCATCTGATTTCTAGACATTTCTAGGAAAATCCCCAGCTCTTCTAAGCAGAAAGTCAAGACTGCAACGTGCCTAATCAGCTATGCTAATCTAATGCTGCCATGCAGAGCCAGAGCACGCAGCTCCCATCGCTAACAGGCTCTTGCTGCATAGCCCAGTAGCAGCGTCGGTTTGTTTATTTGGAGGGATTTACTTTTGAATTTATCACCCTCCTTCAAGAAGCCAGCACCCCCAAACATAAATTGCCCCATTGCACCTTCCAGTGCCTCTCCAGGCTTTGGAGGCGGCCAGGAAGCAGGCTGGGTCCTGGGGGGCTCAGCTTGTAGAGGGCTGCAGGGGAGTACTGGAACAACCACAGCTCTAATTCAATTTCTACCCATTTTCCCTTTTGCCTTCACTTCATTATAGATGATTATTTTTTAAACTGAAGCAAACAGAGTCGATTCTGCTTCCAACTAAATTGCCCACGGGCTGGCTCCTCTCCTCCAGCCAGCTGATACGATCTCTACAGCAAGCTCTTTCTCAACAGACCTGCAGCCTTCAGGGACCAATGTCTTGTTTGGGGAAGAGTCCTTCGTTTTTTACGGAAAGCAGCATTAATTTCCAGTTAGCGGCTCTTTCACACTGCTTTTCAACTAGATAAGAAATAGCATCCATGTGCAGACTTAAAAGAGAGCAATTGCCAGCTTGAATTGGGACAAAAAGTTGGGATCTCAACATATTTTGCAAGTGATGTGTCCAGAGCAATGACAAAAAGGGTCATTTTACTTCTGCTTCCAGCCATTTCTGTGGCCCAACCTACTTGTTATGCTGCAGATGAGTACAAATTTCTAAATAAGTTGTTTCAAAGCAAAAACCAAACCATTCTCCTTTGAAAAGTGTCAATGCGTGACTTCACAAAGATTTCTAAATATAGATACTTCAAAAGAACAAGTGCAATAAGGAGACTGGTCAAAACGCATCCTTTTCTGTGCCGACTGACAGCTTTGAAGAACCGGTGTTTTCTGATGAAAAGATGCTAAACTGCAAATGTTCCCTGTGCTGCTGCAGCCCCAGCTCACCCGCTGGCAGCGGCACGGCTCCTTGTCCCCATGCAAGGCAGATGTGCTGGTTCCATCCCAGCACTAAGCTGGGTGCAGGATGACAGCCTGACAGCCTTTCCCAGGCCCATCATGGCTCTCTCCCGCTTTCTTCACTACCTGCCTTGCAGTTTGGGGTCCCACTGTGGGGATACGAATAGCTTGGGAAAAGAGGGGTGCAGATGCTTCACTGGGCTGCAGGACTTGACTCGGCCGCCTGGGCAGGACCCCTTGCAATTGCCCCATCCCTTGTCCCATCCCTTGTATAACTTAAACTCGATGGAGATTCCTAAAGGGCGGCAGAACACAGCTCTGACCCCATCACCTCCGGCAAGGCTGCAAAGGTTATTTTGGGCACCCCCAAAACCCTGTCCCCTGCCTCCCCTGGGATGTCCCATGCTGTGCTGGTGGGAGCCCTGCAGGCAGGGAATCGGTGCCCGGGCAGCAATCGGTGACAGGGACAGTTCTCCCTTTCCTGAGGAAGGCCAGCTCAATTTCACTAAAAGACTTTCAAGCATTTTTGTAATGGTTTGAGCTCTTCTGGAGCACTCCCTGCAGACTCCAGCCGGCTTTCAGGGGGAGCATGCTCTTCTGAGAGAGCCGGTTCCTATTTTCATTGGCACATTGAACACAGCCTCTAAATTAAAATCTTCTATTTCAAGTCTATTTTGATCAACTCCACTTCCTTCAGTTTAAAAGATACAATAAGAATAGATGAGCTCTTACAAATTAAAAGCCTCTCTTGCTTAACAAATTGTCTCTCTGCAATAATTAATTGTCTGGAGAGAGATTCCAGCCCTACGTTTTTGGCCTCATTCCAGGCTATGTAAGGGGGGAAAAAAAATGTATATTTGGGAATTTGTTGCCTCACCAGGCCAGCTCTCGCGCTTCCCCTACAAGGCAGGTTGGGTCTGACCAGTCCACCTGGGGTGAGATGGTCCTGGGCACAGCAGTATCTGCTCTCCTCCGTCAGCACGGCTGTCACCGAGCGCCTGTCACAAGTCTCAGCTTGTGATTTGCAGGGGGAAGGCTCCAGGCACGTTTCCACCGCCTGCTTTTGTTCTTTTTCATAGGTGATTACTTTTAGACAGCAGGTCTTTCGCTCTGAGCCACTACGGCCGATTCCCACATTGATGATTCCCAGAAGCTCACGGTATATAGGGGTTGTATTCAGGGAAGATGTGAAAGGAACTTATGGGTGCTGGGGCGGCTGCTGCTAGCAATGCCTCTTGCCAGGTGCTTCAACTCCCTGCTGACTTTGGGACTTTGTCCAACCTAAACTTCCTTAAGAAATTCCTTCTAGTGCATGACTATCCTTATGAGGACTAAGTCTAAATTAATCTTAGTTTTTGCAGCCTAAGCCCTTGGCTGCTACTTCTCAGGGGTTGGGAGCTCCTGCTCTCCTCCCCTGTGGCAAAACTGGAAATAGATGCAAGTTATGAGCTTTGCTCCTTCAAAATCCTGTTAGTATTTTCTCAAATGACATGTCGTTCAAGCCTCTGTCATGTATACTTCTCACCTTTGGAGCTTTTCAGCCAGAAAAGCCTCCATGAAGAGGAAGGTCGTAGTTGGTAGATGCTCAGGCTGGTAGCTGTTTGCCCTGGTAGAGGTTCACCCTGGTAGATGCTCCAGGTCCTGCACATAGGAGACAAGGAGGAGGCTAGTATCAGCCAGGATCAAGCCTGGGACTGTGGGAAGTCCTGTCTGCAGCAGAGGACATTCACATTATGGGTCAGCGCAGAGAGATCCTCTACTTTTTTACCCCCTCCCAAGCGCAGCTGCACCATCGTTGCAAGCCAGGGAGCAGCATCCCACAGCCACAGCCCCCATTTTTAAAAGTTCCCCACAGTGGGATGTGAGATGGAGGTCACAGCAGTTTGGCACAGAGGAACGACGCGTTGCAGGGAGGGTGTCACAGCCCTGGCTGATCTTGCCCACACCACCACGAAGAGCCACCAGAGAAGTGATGCTGCTCTCTCCCCGGACGACCCTCGCTGTCAGGCTCTGCGTGCAGAGACCTGCTGGTGCCACGCATCCCCACCAGTGCTCAGCTCCTTATCCCATGCTGGGAGCAGCTCAGCACCACGTTGACTTCATGATCCCTCTGCAACCCTCGGTCCTTGCAGGGCCGCCCCGTGCCCTGTTTGCGGGTGCTGGCAGGCCAGGCAGGGACACAGCAGGGTCCCAGCGCTGGGCCCAGGCAGGGTCTGAGCTGGCAGCAGCCACCGGCAGCCTGCCTGGGCAATGCCTGCCTCCAGGTCCACGCACCGAGCTCTGTCCTCCTTGCCAGCCCCACGGCGGTGCCGCTGCAGGGGAGCGTTTTGCTAATCCTTTGGTTCCTGCCCCGTGCCCGGCAGCACAACCTCCTGCCAGCTTTGCAGGGAAATGCTTCAGAAGCTCCTGGGGCTCAAGCCAGGCAATCCTTCCCTGCAAAGTGATGGGGAAGGAGCCCAGCTTCCAACCCTGAGAAGTCCTAAACCACCCAAAGAGCCTCAGAGCAGGTGCTTGTATACACAGACCAGACTTCACTGGCCCCAACTTGAAACCAGGCAGCTCATTCCTGCAGAAATTGGCTGATCTTCCTGACAGAGGGCCCAAAAACGCTGGGAGGGGTCTGGGCAGGGCTGCAGCCCAGAGCATCCCATCCTCCTGGACCAAAAGCAACCTGCGGCTCAGCCTCCTTCCCTCCCAGAGAGAGTAATAGCTTTGCACAGCCCCAAATTAACCTGCTGCCACAAGATATCACCCAGACCGTGATCTCAGCAGTGTTTGGAGGAGGATTAAATATTTATCTGGAAAACAAGGACATGCACAATTGCATTTGGCAGGATTAGTGCTAAAGCCCATAAAAGACCCACTCATCGGAGCTGTAGCCGGTTGCTCCCTTCCTGGGGACGCCTGGTGCACACCAGCAGATGGGTGCGCACTGTGCCAAGGCTCCCTCTCCCCTCCCAGCCTTGTGGTCTGGGGGAGAATGACTGTCACCTCCTCCCACGGACCTCAGCCTTTCCTTTTTCTTTATATAGCGCATGAGAGATGAAAAACCCTGTGCTGGTGTCATACAAACTGCTCCCTCCTGAGCACAGTTTAATTTATGAACAGCTGTGTTCAAGTGACTTGAGGACCCTCCTTGCCCCTTGGACACACTGGAAAACATGTGAGCCTTCAACTGTCTGAAAGATGCTCCATACCAGCCAGCACCCTCCAGTCCTCGTTAGAGCTTGGAGAGCTTTGTACAACACAAATACACCAGCAACCTGGAAATAAACCTCCAACATCCTCTCTCTGCACTAAGTGAAGCCTAAGAAATATATCACAGACTGTGTCTATAGTCTGACACTATATCACAGCAGATGGGATCCTGCTAAGCCTCCTTGGGATCAGCATTACAGCAACCAAGGGGGTGGGAAAGACCTGAGCATCCTTCTCTTCTCCTGTACATGTGTCCTTGTATGGGAAAGGTGCCTTTGAATAGCAATATACTTGGAATAGCCAGGATTTATGGCATGCCAAAAATATATACACAAGCAGGATGTTGCTCCGGAGATCAGCCACAGCCCAGTGAGGGTCTCCCACGGCCCTGGGGAGCTGCCTGGTCTCCAGGCAGGAGCAGTTCCTTGGCCAACCGTTAGGCCCCCGTGTGGAACTCACTACAGTTGTTTTACACCTCCTTTCCTTGAAATATTTATTTCCCACAAGTACGCTCTGGTTTACACAGCCCCCAGCAGGCAACATCAAAGATTTCTGTCATAATTTACCATTTTGTCCAGGACAGGATCTCACTGGGAAGTATTTGTTTAAAAAAAGAAAAAAAGCATATTAACACATCAAGGAGGTCTCTGTCTTTTATTTTCACCCTGTATATAAACCACTAGAAATTAAAGTTTTTGGATGATTCGAGTAGTTTCTGGCTTCTTCCATCTAGCCAGGAAGAGCAGCAGTCTGTCACAGGGTCAGGACCTTTCCATGGCTTTTTAATTTTTATTTTTCCAGAGGAAACAGCTTAGCAAAAGTCCCACTTCCCTAAACCATGATCTTCTGCCAGAGTTCATATAAATGTCTCTGAAACCCAGTGGGGCACCCTGCCAGCTCCTCTCAGCCAGCACTGCTCAAGGAGCTGCTCTGTACCCAGATGCTTTGTTTTCCAGGTACTTTCTACTCCTCTTCCCCCTCTTCCTTTGGCTTTTCCAAACCCAGCCCAGGCTGGGGAGAGCAGCACAGAGCTGCACCTCTGAGGCCTTCTCAGAGCTGAGCTGCCATATGTGATCTCCCAAGTTGGCTGCCACCTTCCAAGCATAACTTTGCCATCTGAAGCTTTCAGGAGCTCCCGTGTTTGCCAGATCTCACATCCCTATTCCTGCAGTCCCAGACTTTTCCTGGCTTCTTTTGTACTTTCCCAGTTCCCAGCATTGCTGTAGCCTTTAATAATCACTGCTTTACACACACAGAGAGACACAGAGAAGATGTCAGAAGACCTCTCCTTTCCGTTTCCTGACTCGCTCACTCTGTGGTTCACCACAGCACACGTGGGGAATATCTCAGCTTATGAGCATCTCTGGTTGCTGCCTGCTCCATGTAGCCCAGCGAGCCTGGCCAAGGTTGCCGTGCTGCTCGGGCACACGTGGTGGATCAGCCATTGGATGTGATGGGTCTCAGGTACCTCCTTCTTTTTTGGAGCTTGCCACCACTCATATTCTCCAGCCACAGCCTCTGCAGGCATTACATCTGCCAATTCCCAGGCTGCTTCTACAGTGCGCAGCAGCCCATGCCAGTGGAAATGCCCCTGCACAGCTCCTCTTGGCTCCAGGTCCACCTGCTTCCCTGCACCCCACTGCATGGTCCATGCAGGTGGTACTTCTCACATCTCCAGTGCTATGTTCTTCAGTTAACTCAGCTCTAGCATACCAGCCCATGTGGCCCCTCAGAAGCTCCACAGTCACCCAGCCACAGCACAAGGTTGGATTTTGAGGATTTCCTGTGCTCAGGGGTTTGCAAAAATGGTGTGTTTCCCCGTGACCCAGGTGGCCCTGCAACCCCAAGACTGCTCCACCACTGCACCCCCAGTACCTTGCACCCAATGTCCTTCTGTGGAGCTGGGATGGAGGGTTCCAGCCCAGGGACAGGCACAGCCACCCAGTCTCTGGCCATGGGCTGGGTGCCGGTCCCAGTGACCGGGGGAGGCAGCGTAGCGGGGACACTGCAACCATTCCTGTCTGCTGGCTGCCCCCCGGGGCTGATGAAGCCGGGTGAGAATTTGAACCCTGGAAGCTCCCTTGAGGCATTGGGAAGATGGAGCATGCTGAGGTCAGAGCCTGCCCCGAGGGACTTTCCAGTCTCCAGGCAGGAAAAGGATGGATTTTATTGGGGTGGATTAGGGCAAGGGAGCTGGAGAGGGGATCCTGCTCCAACAACAAGAGCCCTTTATCCCTACGTGACGCTTCCAATTCTGAGACTTCCAGATGAAAGATTCCTCCTAGAGCAGAGCCAAGCGAGGGGCCCTGGAATAAAGCAACACCCCAGCGACTTTAGCTGACGCAGACATTCCTGACCAGATTTGAATCTCGCTTTGCAGGAGGGATCCCTCCGCAGGCACACGCCGCACACACCAGCCACTTGAGAAGCTCCCGGTAGCCAGTCCATGGCTCTGCTACCCGGACACATCACAAGGCTGCTGATCAGCAGGAAAACTCTCCGGCTTCAGCTTATTAAAGATAGATCTGTGCTTTGGTCTGCAGGGATAAACACATCAAAGGCACTTTGGTCTGTGTGCCAGTGCTGCCGGTATCCCCGTTTGGCAGAGATGGAGGCTGGGGTGCGCTCTCAGTTCCCAGCATGGGGCATTGGGGGAGCTCAGCCTGGTTTGGGGAGCAGCAGGATCCACCTCCGTCTGGCCTGGAGAGCCCAGGGCCACATCCAGACTGTAATGTCCATCCCAGGCTATTTGCTCGGGGGGCTCAGAAGTGGCTGGTGAGGACTGTAGCACCTCACTCACAGTGCATCGCTCTGCCCAGGCCATGCAGAGCCAGGGGGGTGGCCGAGCTTTGCCGGAGCTCTGCCGACAGCCCACGACCTGCTCAGCTCGAGAGGGAGAGCTAAAAGGGGAAACAGGTCCTCGCACAGCTGGCCCGGCAGTTGCTATTCGCACAGCACTTTGAAACCCACAGATGAAAGATTTGATAGACACGAAAGGCTGTCACTGCTTGTTTGTCATTTGGTGTGGTTCCCCCCTGCCATCACACGTGCGGGAGACAAATTTCAGCAGAGGCGAGTGCAGCCCTGCAGGAACGATGCACAGCCCGGAGCATCCCTGCCACCGGCCAGGAGCACGTGAAGCCTCTCCTGGCCATGGCCCCAGAACCCCCAGCACATCGGCGTGGGCTCCTCCTCCCACCTTGAGTTGCTGAAGGAGCAAATTTGCACCCCAGCGTTGGCTGGGCTCCAGCTTCCTCTTCCCGCTTTGCAGCTATTCCCCCCCCCACCCTCTTTTTCCTTATCTCTCCCCAGTGCGACCCCAGAACCTGGATCCTTCCCGTGGATCTCAGAAGGGCCCAGCTCCGGGCTCAGCTGTGCTTGCTCTCGGGGGGGCTCCCACCCATTGCAAAGCCAGGTTTGTGCTGGGAGCGAGCGATGGCATCAGGCAACCCGGCAGCAGGCAAGCGCTTGCCTGCAGCAGAGAGCCACTCGGGAGGGAGGCTTTGCGGGTGGCAAGCAAGCAGCAAGGGGCCCCAAAACCTTAACATTAGCGAGGAAGGTGATGGTAACAAGAAAGAAGCAGCGGCGGGAGGCAGGAGGTGTCCCACACCCCTCTCTGCGCCTGGCACGGCTCGGCGGAGCCCGACACGCCGTGTGCCCACGAGTAGGGCTCACTTTCAGCATTTCAAATTTGCCGGATGATAACCTCGGTGTCTGAGTTCACAGCTCAGATCCCACCCACTTTGTGGTCTGACTCATGTTGCAGTCACCGCGCTGCCTGGATATGGTACGGGGAGGGAGGGAGGAGAGAGGAGAGGAGAGAGGAGGCAGCCGCCGCTCGCAGCACGGGCTTCTGCCTTCGCACACCGAGCCACGCACGCCGGGGGAAAAGTTGGAGGCAGCGCAGTCACCGAGGGCTCCCACCCGCTCGGGGGCTGAGGGAAAGCAGCACCTTTCCCAGGTAAAGCTTTTGCCTTACTTTTCGCTTGGTTGTTACCCTGGTAAATCACTTTCTAGGTGAGATCTTAGAGGGCTTGGCTTGTCCTCGCTGAAGCTGGGGTGTGCTAAGCACCCCACAACAGACCACCCAGGTCAGGGCAAGAGGGTGTCGCTCATCAGACCCTTGTGCTATCATAACCCCGCTGTGCCTGGAGCAAAGGCCAGTTTGGGGACTTTTGCCAGCCATTGCTGGTGGGGATCACTGGAACCGAGAACTTCAGGGTCAGAGGGAGGATGTGGGTGGAGTGTGCCCAGGGCACAGAGGCAGAGCCCTGCCCTACCTAAGCATCTGCGGGTATGAAGCATCTCTGCTCAAGCAACCTCCCCACAAGGTTTGCTGTAAGACGACTTCTTGTTCCAACCTGCCCAAGCCCTTTCTTGAGCACCCCAGCCCTTCTGGGTGGCAGTTGGTGGGCATCAGCTGGAGCAGGGGTTGCCCCGTCCAGGGGCATAGTTGGCTGTGTGGGGCAGGCTACCCCCAGGGCTGGGTACCACTGGCACGGGGTGGGGGGTAGTCCCCAGGGGTATGCAGTGGCTGCTGTCCCCCATCCAGAACAGACTCCGGCAGGAGGCTGAACCCTGGGACTTCTGCTGGGGATTCACACAGCTCCAAGCACACCCTTGAGCCCAACACCTCTTTTTCAGTTTCATCTTTCCCGGACACGTGCTGCAGAGCAAACTTTCGAAATGCTGACTGCTCTGCTGGTTTCCGCACATCTTTTCAGCTTTTCTGCTTTCACTGGTCCCAAACTCCCTTTTACCCACAGAGCCCTTTTCCTCCTGGGGAGTATGATGGGGGGCTGGTGGCCGTGATGGGAATTGTGTCCTGCTTCCCCAGGTCCCTCTGCTCCCACCAGAGGCAGTAATTGCTGCTGTGTATCAGTCAGGGTTCAAGCTGGGATGGGACAGAGAGAGCACAAGGCTCCAGAGACCAAGGAGCGGGGACAAAAGTCTCTGGGGATGCAGCCAGACAGGACCTCAGTGTCCCCCCACAGCCCCAGAGACACAGAGAGGTTACAAAGGGGCTCTGCAAAAATGAGATTTCAACTCAGAGGCATGCTGGGGGATGCTATGGGGTGCAGCATCTCATGGGAGGTCTAGGGAGGAGCACAGCCTTCCCAGAAAGGCTGTTCATAAACTGGAAACAAACCCACAACCTCACCAAAGCCCTCCATGGACAGCAGGGCAAGATAGTTTTTGACTGCTCTCGTATTTGCCCCCTCTCACATTGCCTTCAAGCCTTAACTCTGCCAAATTTGGTCTTGTCCCGTTGTGAGGCAGGCTCATGGCTGTGGATCGAAAAAGCCCTTTGCCAGGGTCCCTGCAGCTCCCAGCCCTGCCTGCTCCCCACCATCAAACATGAAACATCCTCTTTCAGACCAGAAGAAATCCCCACCCTGCTGTCCATCTCACAGCCTTGGCTGAAGTACCTCTCTCAGCTTGAACAGATGTTTAATCTCTGGAAGCATTTGAACATAATTTTAGAAAAAACCCTTGACGCTCTGCTGCAAGCTCTGCTGGGCCAGGGAATTTTCTTTGCTCCGAACTGACTTCTGCCAGCACTTTGCTCAGAAAGAAGCTAATGCGGGAGGCAGAGTGACATTTCAGGTCTGCCTGAAAGCAGAGCCGTCCTGTCCCCAGGTCGGAGCTAAAATGCTTCACGCAGAGCTTCTGCTGAGCCCCCAACCATCGCGGTCGGTGCCCTTTCAGATGGTGGGAAACGCTTCCCAAAGACAGGTTGCCACACTCAGGCACTCGCCGAGTGCTCCTTTCTCCCCATGTATCCACTTGTAGTGCCGATGTACCTAGGCTTTTAACAGATTTTAAAAAAAAAACCAAACCTATTACACCAGAAGTAGAAGCACACAAACAGAGAGCAGCAAATGTATTACCTACGCTGCCGGAGCGGGCGTTGCATCCCATTAGTCTTGCTGCAAAAGTGCACAAAGTACTGGAATAAACAGATGTTGAAGGAAAGGATGCTCATAGATAGGGAGGAGGAATAAAAGGGTAAAATGCAACAGAAGTTTCCCATCGATAAATCACACCCCCCTCCCCATAGGAGACAATTGCCATTTTAAATGGGAACACGGTGGATCAAATCAAACATGGGCTGCAACAGAGCAGAAAATATCTATTCAGGCAGGAATTACTATGAAAATTGTAAGGAGGCTAATGGGGAGACAACAGCACATTACGATGGCAGGATCATTAATGCTCCAGAGAAGCTATTAATAGAGTTCCTTAAAGATCAGCCTAGAGATAAATTTTATTTAATGGCTTTCATTCGTGAGCTTGGCTCAGAAAATGGGAGTTTCTCTAATAAAAATGTAGTGGTGAGAAACTTGGGAAAAGTTTTGAACTGGACAAGGGACTAAGTACTGCAGGAGAAGAAACAGAGGATCCGAAGATCAACAGAAACACAATGGGCTGGCACAAGTTCATATGCTTAGGGACTAACAGCAAAAATTGCTACTCTAAGCAGCTGAAAACACCATAGGAAAAATATCTGGCTTTTAGGGAACCCTGGGATGACTGCAACAAAACAAATGCAACCTGACAAGTCTTCACAGCAGAGATAGTGTCCATCAGAGCACCAGCACCGCTGGAAAAGGCACTAGAAGAATGACCCAGAAGCGATGCCCTGCTCTGGTCCCTCACTGTCAGGAGGGTGGTTTTGAACCAGGAACAAGTCCAGGCTGTGATAATGAGGATAATCAGGTAAACGTAAAAGCTGCCTGGTGAGACACGGCTGGAAGGGTATCATTTATCCAGGCTATTGCTAGAAAGGCTGCCATGGGAAACAGCTGCTCCGCTCGTACACGAAGGAGGAAATGAACTTTCTCTGCCAAAACACATCAGGAGCAGAGGACACAAGACCTGGTATTAAAGTTGGCTGTGAGTGACCTGGGCAGAAAACCAGAGGCAGTTGTGGAGTCCCAGAGAACCAGCGCTCCAGAAGAGAGGCCCAAACTATTCCCATTACCCCAGGGACTTTGCTCTGACGGCAGTGGGCTAATCCCACAGCCCCTACCCCGGTCTACACCATCCTGCTTTTCCTGCAAAGCCATCTCCAGAGGCTGTGATCACTCATGGAAATGTTTCCATGAGATAATTTGGCTGAGGGATACGGGAAAGTCTCTCACATGCCTGCCACAGTTCGGGTTGCAACATCCCACATCCGAGCTGGCCAGTGGCAGGTCCTGCCCCATCCCCTGGAGGATCAAAGGATCAAACTCCCACAGGTTTGCAGGCAGCCGGGCCCTGCAGCCCACGTGTGCAGGGAGGGTGCCCATGCCCAGGATTTGAGAGCCACTGAGAGCCCAGCTCTACCTGGGCTTCTCTGCAGTGACGGGGACACCTCTGTCCCCTTCATGCGGGGACCCCCGCTCCTTCCTTCCACAGCTCAGCCCAGTGGCTGCATGTCTCACTTGGAAAATACTTTCTACTCCCAGCCCGAGGGGAAAAAAATAACAAAAAAGAAAGTGCCTATTTCTTGCCCTGAGCTAATTAGAACCAGCAATAAGAAACAAAACTAATTCTGGCAAGGTCTGTAGCACAGTGCTGCACCAGGGGATGCCCCACGGCGCTGCCTGCACCACGGCCAGAGCCAAGTGTGAGGATGTGCCTGGAGCTGGGACCCACCAGCTGAGCTCCAGCACAGCCCACGTGAGCTACGAGAGCTGGTGGCAGGAGCAGGTCTTTGGTGTGTGGTGAAGCAGCTACGTAGGAGGCTGCGATCCTCCCACAGCGTTCTCTAAGTGTGCTACTCCCCCCCTATAATTTATCCTGCCATTTCCACATGTTGGGAGCGATGAAAAAACATCCCTTTCACTTGGAAATACCCTTCTCCGAGAACAACCTGTTCTCGTCATTGCCATCAGCGGGCAGGCAGAGCTCAGCTTGTTCCATGCTCCTTTTGTGCGCGAACAAAGAGCTTTCCATGG
The DNA here is from genome assembly GCA_026413425.1 of Tringa solitaria. Lineage (NCBI taxonomy): Eukaryota > Metazoa > Chordata > Aves > Charadriiformes > Scolopacidae > Tringa > Tringa solitaria. The sequence goes on from JAOXJM010000052.1 coordinate 49,382,013, forward strand.
CAAGAGCCTGCGCTGCAGCAGGAGACGAGGAACCGCTCCGCACGCTGCCACCGCCACTGAAAGCGTCACATCCCTCTCCTGACAGCCTTAAGCCAAGCACCCAAGCTCAGAGGACACCCTGTCTGGCAATGAGTTTGCTCTGCTCAGCAGAAGGCTTCCTACAGGCCAGTTCATCACTTCTCATTACTCACAATTCCTTTGGAAGCAGCAGGGATGCAGGTATCATCTCTAATCTCACCGGTCCAGTCCCCATCTCTCCACTGAACAGCTCCTGGCAATCAGTGGTTATTTACTCATGCAGTCTCTCCAGTATACTCCCTCCCTTAGCCCCCATGCCTTTAACCTTGAATCAAATACATAAGTCACCTGAAAAGTATTTCAGTCAGCTCCGCATCGTTATCTCGTTCTTGCAGGGCGAGTTTAACTTTAAAATCTCACCTCTGTCAAGCCTGGATCTTTTCTTTTCCTGGAGTTTCTTCTGTTTGCTCCACCTCTGTAGCTTGTTGCACCCTGTGGTGAATCAGCCTTACCTTCCTGCACAAACCTGTGCACCACCAGGGAGGGCTTCACTGCCGCTCCATGGGCCGCACCACCCATGGGGACAGGCACAGCTCTCCCTCACCAGCACGTCAGGGAGGATGGAGAGACCCGTCATCTCACCTGGGAAGGGCACGGGGGGGACCACAGCTGTGGCACAGGCAGCTCCATGGGGGTCCCAGGCAGTCAGGCTCCTCAGCCTGCTCCCAGACCGCTCTCTCCCTCACACCAGTAACAGCGTGATACCGGAGACCACCATAACCAGCAGCTAAAAGCTCTTTCAGAGGTTAGGGGGTTTGCTCTGTTGTTTCTGCCCCTGCACAATATGACTTTTTGTTATTTACATACAGACAGAAAACAATCATAAAAAGTAAGTCTATAAGGGATGTTCTCCATTCTGTGTCCCTGTCCCACAGCAAGGGCAGCTCCATCCAAACTCTCCCTGAAAAACAAACCTCCCTGCTGGCATTCAGCTGCTGGGAACGGGACCAATGAAGCTGTCAGAGCCCTTTCAGCCACCTCCTTCCCCGGCCATAGCACCCCTGACAAATGGGTTCTTCTTCCCTCCCAGGGCCCGGAGCAGAGCGAGGATTTCCTCTCCGGGTTGCAGGAGCCAGCGTGGCTGCTGACAGCAGGGACCAACGCAAGGCATGAGCTACTGCAAAGTGCAGTTACAAAGGCAAAGTTTAATAAACAAGTGTTGAGGCTTATAGCCGCTGCCAAGCTTCAGAAATCATGGAGTGGTAAATAATTTTACCAGATTGCGTAAGAAAAGTGAAGCGCTTTCTCAGGAAAACTCTTTCCTCCTAAGGTCCCAAATCCTCCTCTTATCACAGCCTGCAGGAAACAAGCATGTCTAAAATCCCTGCCCTTCTCTCAGCATCGCTATGTTATGTGGACACACCTGGGGCTGGGTAAGGCCAGCTGGCAGGGACATGTGTGCCTGCCATGAGACCTTCCAATTCAGGTTTAAGTGGGCTGGAGCATCCAGGAAGGTGCAGATGCCCGCTTTCTGGAGGGGTTTGAGAGGCAGCACAAAGGACTTTTGCCCAATGCAGCTCTGAGTTGGTGCTTTCTTTGCAGGTTGTCCTCTGGAAGCGGCAAAGCTCTGTCCCTGCTGGAGCACTGCTGACTGCTGTCACCAACCAAGCATGCAGAGCGTGTGAGACCCTACAGGACCTGACCCCACGGTCAATCAGAGGAAAGGAGAAGGTAGGAGAGGAAAAGGGAGCAGTTGAGACCCACCAGCAGCTGACACAGGGGATCAGCTCCAGCACTGAGGTCCCAGATGGGGCCAATGGGCACAAGCAAGTTGCAGGACCACACCTTTCCCTAGACTGTGTCATTCCTAGTATACAAGGCTGAACAAGTGAAGCAACTCTGCAGTGTTCTCCAAGGTCACTGTAGGTCCCAGGTCACCTGGGAAGGTGCTCTAGGGCTGCCTGGTAGAGGTTCACTCCAAGTAGCTTTGAAGCTGGTGAGAGCAGGACTGATCCATCCATATGACTACATTATGGATCTGTCTTACAATGACACAAGCCCTCCAAAAAAGATGGACTTTCCCATGCAGCTACTGGTTGGGTCCTGCCTTGCCATCCTCATCGTGATCACTCTCTGCGGTAACATCATCATCTGCCTGGCCGTCACCCTTGACCGCCGGCTCCGCAGTTTGACAAACTGCATCATTGTCTCTTTGGCCATCACTGACCTGCTGCTGGGCCTCCTAGTGCTGCCGTTCTCTGCCTTCTATGAACTCACCAAAGAGTGGCCCTTCGGCAGAACTTTGTGCAACATTTACACCAGCCTGGACGTCATGCTGTGCACGGCTTCCATCCTCAACCTCTTCATGATCAGCCTGGACCGCTACGTTGCTGTCACCACCCCACTTCGCTACAGCCAGCTGGTCACTCGCTCCCGGGTGGCTGTGGGTTTGGTTGTTATTTGGACCGTTTCACTGATGGTCTCTTTCCTGCCCATCCACCTGGGCTGGAACACCAAGAGGCCAGCAGTCCAAAACACAGTCCTCAACTGCACTGAGGAGTGCATGCTGGAGGTGAACACTGTGTACGGGCTAGTGGATGCCTTGCTCACCTTCTACGTCCCTTTGGTTATCATGTGCATCACCTACTACCGGATATTCAAGATAGCAAGGGAGCAAGCCAAGAGGATAAACCACACGTGGTGCAGCAGCAGCAACACCCCCATGCCACCCATGGTGAAAGAGCACAAAGCCACGGTGACGCTGGCAGTGGTGTTGGGAGCTTTCATTGTGTGCTGGTTCCCCTATTTCACAGTGTTTACGTACCGGGGGGTGTGGGGGGACAGCATGGTGAAAGGCCCACCCATGTCCATCGTCCTCTGGCTGGGCTATGCCAACTCAGCCCTGAACCCCATCCTCTACGGGACGCTCAACAGGGATTTTCGAGTGGCGTACCAGCACTTGCTGCACTGCTGGAGGACTAGGGATCCCAGGATCTCCTGCCTGCCTCCCCTGCAGAAGGCCCAGTCCAGGGGCAGGAACTGCAGGCAGGGCCAGGGCAGTCAAGAGGGTAAACCCCTGAAACTGGAGACAAGGAAGGGGAAAGGGATCTTGCTGACTGATGGAGCCCTCAAGAGGTAAGGTCCTTCCTACAGACCTTTGGTGGTGGGTTTGTCCCTCGAAAGGAAGGCAGAGGTGGGGACCCCAGGTTGTCCACAAACTTTTAAGCAACGAGTTGATGCCACAGCAGGAGATCCTTGCCCAGGCAACTCTTGCCCTTTGCAGCCACTCAGAAATTCACCACTACCAGTAGGAGCCCAGCTCACGTCCCTCCACGCTGGCAGCACGGGTCCAGCTACTCCAGCTTCACATGCGGCTGGCCACCTCTGCAATCGCCACCCGTTCACAGGCAGCACAGAACGTCCCTTGCTTTGCTGAGGACAGTTTTGCCATCAGGGTTTGCTGTGCAGAATGGGGTGCAGCCATTAGCTGCGGCTGCTCCCCAAAGCCATCCATGCCCCGCTCTCCAGTGGCAGGCAGCCAGCAGAGCTCTGGGGGGAGCTTAGGAAAAGGTGACCGCCCATCACAGGGTGGGCAATGGGGTGTTAGCCCTGGGGCAGAGAGTCAGGGCACCCACAAACAGGCTGCAAGTCCCTGCAGGAGCCAAGATCTGGGTCCCCAGCTCCCTGCAGAGCTGCTCAACAGTCTCCCTTCCCGACCGAGCCGCGCACCCTCAGCATTTCGGCTGTCGGATTGCATTAGCAGAGAATTCAGCCAACAGCAAGTTCCATTCCCATCTCTGGAAAGGAGCAAAAATAGCCAAAATTAGGTTGGCAAATGTTTTTAGATATACAAATACCCATGTAAAGTTAGAGCCAAAAATTCCCTCAGCATCAACCCAAGCATGTCACGAGGGCCGGGCCCCTCAGAGAGGTGCAGGGAAGCAGGATGCGAGGTGGGAGAGCTCTGTTCTGGGCTGTGGCACCAGTCCCTTCCCAGGGCACCCACACCCACAGTCCCACAGGGCTGAGCCACCAGCACACCACCTTGCCCAGGGGGCACTCACCCACCTGAGCATAAGGAGGATGGAGAAGCACGATGTCTGCCGTGGTGCAAACCACAGTTAGACTTTAATCTAACTTCTAAGCAGTGGCTGATAAGCAGCCCAGAAACTTTCCATCCATAGATAAGGAGGCTTTTGACTCCCTGTTCGCGGCGTGCCAGCAAAGGAGCTGCACTTGTGCTCTCCTGCGGCACGTGCCCTTGGTCCTGTCCCAGAAAAACAGTCTCAAGCCACCAAAAGGAGAACGTGAGGAGGTGAACCAAAGGACAGAGCCATTGGAAAGGCTCACCCATCATCGTGCCTCCCCTGCGGCTCAGACGTGACTTTACCCAAGGCAGAGGGTCAGTTTAAGGCAGGGGACTCTGCCCCAGGAGACACCAGGATGGATGAGTGCAGACACAAGACCTGAGCTCCTCAGAGCTGCTTTTTCCACTTCCAAGAAACTAATAGAGTGCAAAGGTACAGCATGTGGTAAACACGGTTGCAGGCATATATAAAAAAAACATATGGAGAGCATGGGCCTAGGGTGGGACATGTTTCTGCAAACATAGAAAGAGAAAGAAGGAACTGTGCTGTTTGCTCATAGAAAAGCACAGATCCTGGGCAAACTGGGACCTCATGCACAGGGGCTCTGCAGCTAGACAGGGAGCCCTGGCCAAGAGGAACAGGCCAGAGGGACTTCCCTATGCAGCTGAGAGGGAGAAAAAGACTTTTAGAAATGCTGCCTTATCTCAAAGGGAGAATAGTGATATGGAGCGAAAGAAAAGGGGAAGGAAAATGGGTTTCTGCTCCCCAGGCAGAGGTCAGGGTCACTGACCTTACGGCTTTCCCAAGTAGCTGAGGTCCTTCCCCTGCTTCCCTGGAGGGCCTGATCCTGCTTTGCATCTAAAGCCCACAATGGGGTCAGGGGCAGCCAGGAGACCTCCATCTCCAAACTCTCAGCGGGCAGGTACCTGCTGCCAGCAGGGCTTGGCCAAAGCCTCAGCACAGGGACCCGGCATGTGGCTCCAGACTGCCCTCATCACTGCAGAGGGAAGTTCCCCCACTGCTAAAATCAACCCCAGTGAGTATCCCAGCTGGATTTGCTCCCAAGGGTGCAGGAGGTTGGAGGGAAAAGGGTGATTAGCAGCAAGTACCATAACGGCACTGATACATGCGACCCAGGAACCATGGGGCCGTGAGAGAGAAAGACTCAACCACAGGGATGTTTCTTGGCCTAAGTCCAGAGGTCTCCTTCCCTTCCTACGCAGCACCACTGCTGTGGTTTCTGCTCACAATCAGATAAGAGTTGCTCAGTCTCTCACCAAATGATCAGTTACCACTTTTACTTTATCTACTTCTTTTCTTAACCTGCTCATTTACACAGAAATGATGCATCAAGGACCATGAGGGCCTTTCCAATCCTCTTTTCCATAGTCAGATATATAAACATCTGCTGTTGGTAGATGGTCTGGATCAACTAATACCACACAAGACAGGTGGGCATGGAATTTACCTGTACACCAGAAGCCTGGCAGCCAATTTCACCCCGAGCATGAATTGAGCTAGTTCCTCTCTCCCTTCCCATCTGCACAGTCTTCCCAGTCACCTGCCCCGGCCATGTTAACGGAAAAAAGGCCAACACGAATCACTTCACAAACTCATAACCCCCCAGATTAGGAGGGCCAGAGCTCAGAAGAGCTCAGCTCAGAGCAGCTCCACAGGGTGGTTCAGGGAAGAGCACAACCAGCAGTATTTTGAACCATTGCCCTTAATAACAATGTTCTTTCCTGTTATGATGCACAGAGAAAAGACCAGCAAACAATAGTGGGAATACTGGAGAACTGCAGCCAGCCTCAGGGGTACCAGGAGCAGGAACAGGGAGTCAGAGTCATCACTGCTTTGGAAATCAAAAGGCCACGGGAGCACCACAGCCATTAAAGGGCTGGAGGCATTTCCATGGGTTAGGACCAGGTAGGATGGAGAGCGCAGGGCCAAGCAGGGATGCAAGGGAAGGCAGCTGCTTCTGTCTCCCCACTAGGCCCCAAAGAGGAAAGGAAATTCATCCCTTCACACAAACCAGTCAAGGAAAGCACTACTTGTACACACAACACCTGATGGACCTCAGGAACCCGCCTCACTGCTGTGGGACAGGACTCTGAAGAGGAATGTGCCAGGCACCAGGCATGGCTGCAGGTTGTGGGACCAGTCCCTGAGGTCCAGAGAGATTGAAGGCCCAAGAGAAGGAACACTCAGCGCCAACGGGGAGGTATCAGGCAGGAAACGACAGAGCCGAGCGAGCAGCTTTGGATTACTCCCTTGCACACATCATCTGTGCTCAGGGCAGGACCATGGCCACATGGCTGGACTTGATAATCCCAAGGGTGTCTTCCAACCCAAATGATTCTATGAATATATAAGCAGAGAGAAATCAGTTCCCATAGCAAAGGATCGCTGTCCCACTGTCACGATGTCCGTGTCCTAACCTGCCTGTCCCGGCTGCCAGCCTCGAGGAGCAGACGCCAGGCAGACAGCACCTGGTGCTCCACAGAGCAAAGGCGAGCTCCACCAGGATGGCACTCACCAACTGATTTCTTCTTTTTTCCCCTCTCTTTTCTTTCTGTCTTCATGTGCAATTTAATCCTTTCCAGCACCGGAGCTTTCCCGTGAGTCTCAGCCAGCCTGCTGCCCTAGGACACACGCCTCCCAGCCGTCAGCTCCTGGCTGCCCTCTTCCAAAATCCTGTGAGGTTGAAAGGACAACACTCAATTTTCCTCAGGGAGAAACTCAATGGCAGGGGCGAGGGCCGCAGGGTGAGTACGGGGCCAGAAGCAAGGGGAGGGGGCAACTCTCCCTGCTGTGGCACACACTGCATTTTCCCCTGGTCCAGCCATCCCATCCCCATGGTACCTGGTGCAGAGGGTGATGCCATCAGAGAGGTGTATCCTCACTCCTTTCTCCAGCATCGTTTGCTCTCCAAACACAGCCCCAAGTCCAGGTGGGGTGCGCAGACCTGTACCCCTCCTACTCCCAGCTGCCCTGGAGGTGGGAGCTTACACAGCCACCCTGGGATGTCCTGGAAGATGTCTGCATCCCGCCTGTCAGTCCACACTGCAGAGGCAGCTGTGTTCAGACCGTGGATTTCCAGCAGGCTTCATTCTCATGCAAGCCTGCACCAGCTCCACATAAATTGCCGGCGGCTTTCACGGGGATGCTGGCAGGGCTCCCGGGGTGAGGAGCTGATGCTGCACCAGGCTTTGCCACACTCTCCCCATGGGCTGCAGGACACTGCTGCCACGAATGGGGATGCCTCTCAGGTCCAGAGAGCCACTTCGTGGAGTACTTCTCGGGAAGAGCCAGTCAAGGTCACCCTGACCTCCACACGCTCTCCCTCCAACGCTGCATGCTGATAACCTGGGCTCTCCCTTATTGACTGTGCCCTGCGGGAGAAAATAGCGTCACCCACATGCTGGACGCTGGGTACACTTGTCCCTGCTGCACACTGAGCACGGCTAACCTTAGCCAAGGTCACGCCGATGGCGAGAGCTGGTGCTGCTGCCCCAACCCTTGAGGCTGAGAGGGAGCTGGGGCTGCTGCAGGAGAGGGCAGGACCCACCACCCTGCGGCACAGCATCCCCCTGCACCTCTCGGAGGGAGTCCCCATGAAACACCCTGAAACTGCCATTGTCCATCAGCAGAAAGGGAACCAGAGGTTTGGAGAGCAAGGGGGCAGGAGCAGGGCAGGGCAGGGAGGTCCCTCTTACCCCAGTGGAGCAAGTCCCTCGATGCGACACATCAAGGTACGAGCATCGCTCAGCGGGGAGGTCGCAATGCAGAGGCTGCTGCCTGGAATGGCATCACAGCAGCACCAGTGCTGCCCCATGGGAGTCAGCAGCATGAAACCCCAAGTCTGAAGGGCACAACAGGTCACGGTGAACCTCTCTGGGGGCAGACAGGATACTCACCAATCCCAGCACTGCAGAGTCATCTCTGTTGCTGTCATTGCCCGACAGCAGGGGCTGAAGGGACGCCAATTCCAGCTCTTCTGCTTCATGCTTTCCCCTCTCTGTGCTGCATATATCTTCTGAAACACATTTAGTTTCCATGAATTAAAGGAAAAATACCAGTCATCCCCCAAGAGACGGGAACTAGGTGATCTTTAAGGTCCCTTCCAACCTAAACCATTCTATGCTTCATTCCACTGATTAGATTAGAATCGAGGTTGGTCTGGCAGAGAGGTTTGCAGATCTGAGGTCCTGGTGTGGCCACAAATTTCCTCTCTGCACTGTGGGGGTGGGGGCAGGAAATGTCACCTCACATAGGACACCCACCTGAAAAATCCCCAACCTACTTGCAGCGGTGGGGAGAGGGGCCATAGAAGAAGGAATAGCTAGGACCAGAGTACCACTGATCCCAGGACACCTGCTTTTATAGAGGCATTTGCAGAGGTGATAACCCTACCACTGCTGGCCGGCCCAAGTGGGTGGAAAGAGCATGCAGAGGAAGCCACAAAGTAAAGAGATGTTACTCAAAGGGATGTCAGATGGTGGGTTCTGGGGTCACATGAGCCTGCTCAGCTCTGCCCAAATGTCAGCACTCAGCCGTGCCCTGCTGAGAGCATCCTCACAGCATCACACCACAGTCCCTCCCAGGCACATCCCTTATGTTGGGGAGCACAAAAAGTGGGGAAGAGACCTACCTACACCCTGCAAAGTCATTGAACTCCCTATTTGTTCCCCTGCAGGATGCCTGCTCTGGCATGCAGCATTTGCTCCAACCCCAGACACCACTGGAGAGGCCTTTTCCTGCCCAACTTTCTTCCCAGGAGGGTGGTGTGTTTGAAGAGCCCTCGGAGGAGCTGCAGAAGAGCCTCTCCCCTGCCCTGTTGGGGCTGTGACACCTCCAGCGTCGAGCCCCGCACCAGCAGGCAGTGATGCCCAAGGAGCTGAGTCAGAAGCCAGCGTGTACCCCCAGAATGGGGGTGTCCTCCCCAAGTCCAGGGCAGTGGGTCAGGCTGAGGACACATGGTGGAAGGAAAAGGGGCTGCAGTCAAGGTCTTGGTGCCAGACAGACCAGCCTAGGATGGAGAAGCAGAGCACAAGCACTACCCTCCCTGGTGCCCTGTCCAAGGGCCATATCCACCCCTCAGAGGGGGCAGGAGTCCGGGCAGAAGGGTGGACGATGTGGCAGGAGGGCTACTCGTGGCAGATGTCAGCAGCCATGAGTACTGGTTGATGATGCACAGGATGCCCACTCCTACAACATCTGTGCTGGGACAAGCCTTCCTGCCTCTCACGTTGGGGAGGTTTTGGCATCGTCAGGGCTGACCCTGCTTCACATTCCCTGTCCCAGCCCCACTGCAAGAAGGAGGGAGGCCCTGGAGCCTACTGGGCCATGGGGAGACACTAAGCAGCTGGGGTTTGTCCCCAGGCTCTGCCCTCCCTGGCAGATCAACACTAAGACCTCCAAAACAGGATGTTTCTGCACTGAGTCTGTGTAGAGGTCATCAATGGTATAAAAATCTATTTAACACAGAGATGACTGATTAATTTGGGCGTACCCTGTCCTGGGAAGGGCCTCCCTTTCCCCCTATATCCTGCTGTCCCACACACAGCACAAGCCCCCCAGGACACAGGTCACAGCCGCCCCAGGCAGAGCTGGCACCCCCATAGAGAACACCTTGCCCTGTGGGACCTGCTAAAGGATCCCCTCTCCCAGGTTCCCGAGCTGGTGGGAAGAAGGGGCAGCGAGGACCAGATAGGACAGGAGCAAACAAGGATGCTTGCTGTGCTGTGGAGCGAGTGTTTTCCTCCTGGAATAAGCCTGACTCTTATCACCCCCGGGGCACAGCGTGCTCGTTCTGCACCCCACATCATCCCCAGGGGACAGACAGACCCCCGTTTGCAGATTTCCCCCCAGGAAGGGAGGGTGCTGAGCCCCCAAAGCCAACTGGTTTCCCATGTGCCGGGGCTCTGCCCTGGGTCTCAGGTGTCCCTCCAGCCGCTCCGGGACCCTCCTGCCCTGAGTTTTGGGGGTCTCCCGACGCCTTGGGGGCGGGAAGGGGGGGGGTACCTGGAAGGGGTTCCTTGCACGGAGCCAAGCCGGGATGCCCGACACCCACTCGGTGAATGTCAGGACCCGGAGGAGCAGGGGGACAGGGGACCCACACCGTCGGGCCCCCGCCGTCCCCCGAGGAGCGGGGCGGCAGCGCAGGCTCGGAGCTCCCCCTGCTTGCTGCCGGGGACAGACCCACCCGCCCCTCTCGCTCCCGGCCACGCCACGGGGCTTCACCCACCAACACACCCTGCTGGGTACCCCCCCAAAATACCCACAGCCCGGACAGAGCTCCCCCCTCCCCCCCAACCCAGCACACCAGACCCCGCTTGGGTCCCCCTGTCACCCCCTGAGCGACCGCAGCCCGACCACCCGCACCTCTGGGGATTTGGCCCTTCTGCCAGTAATTCATGGTGGCAAAGAGCAAATGGCTTCCAGAGAATACGGAGGGATGGTAGAGGAGGTGGGCTGCACCCCCAGTGCCCCACAGCACCCAGCCTGGGCACCACGTAGCCCCACCAAAGCATCAGTGGGCAGGGAGAGACCTGCAGTGAGGTGATGCCCCAGCAGACAACGTACCCTTCCCCATCCTCCCTCCCGGGACAGGGGACTGTGAGACCCCTGGGGTGAGCAGAAGGAGAAATTACCTCATCGGCGCCTTCCTTTGCAAAGAGGCAGGAAAGGAGCCCCCGCAGCCGAGCACGTGGAGGACTTGTCTTCTCCAAACCAACCAAACAGGAGCAGGCCTTGAATCGCCTGTAGCATCCACGCTTCGCTCCAGCTCAGGGAGGAAAAACTGGCAAACACACCCCCAAACCCCCGCCACCTATGATAACAATTAGAGACTTATCTAATTGCAAAAATAATTGCAATTGAAGTGTTTAATTACCATACTAAGCAGGAAGAGCCGCTTCCGACTGTTCCAGTAGCACTCCCGATCCATCAAACAAGGTTTGGGGCTTGTTTGGGTGCTGGGTTGTTTCTTGGTTTTTTTTTTTTTATTATTAGATTGCAGCCCCGGGGGATGAAGAGATTTGCTAATTAGGGTCTTGGAGAACAGCTACCAATTCACAAACACTTGCTTTTAATTTCAGTACTAACGAGGCTGGAAGGGGGAGAAATCCAAAATGCAGAACATCTGTGGCAGTTGCTGTCTGTGGCTCTGCTGCCCCGAGCCCCTCACTGGCCTGGCAGAGGCCTGACACCGCTCGGTGCATGGACCAGTCCGGAGGCCATGAGGATGCAAGCACAGGCAGGGTGAAGCTGCCGCTCCAGGTCACTGCTGTCACCACAGCCATCGTACAAGCTAATCCCAGCATCGATCATCTATCTGTTCCCTCTGGGGACCATCGATCACGGTGGTTTTCTTGGTGACAGGCTAATCCCAGTCCTGGGGCAGCGGTGCCAGCCCCAGGGGTACAACTGTAGGAACTTCTCCAGGTGACATTTGGTTTTGTTCCCCCCTAAACAGACAACAAAAGAGAATTTAATTCTGTCTCCAAGCAGCAATTCTAGGAGGGAAGAGAAACTGCTTAGGAAGCTCCTAACCAACTCTGCTTTCCCAGATAGGAAATATCCCCCTGCTAGCAGCGGGAGCACACAGAGAGATGGCTGCCAATTGCACGGGGACACCTCCATCCCCCTCTCCCTGCGGGGGACACGGGAGCTCACACTGCCCCAGTATACGGGACCCCATCCTCACCCTGCTCCACCAGTCACCCCAGGGACCTGTGGTGCCTGGCTGGGCTTCTCCCACCAAACCAACCTTTCCCATCCTTGCCGCAGCCCTGGGTAGGGTCCAAAAACACGCAGAGAGGAGGTGCAGGGAAGGGGAGACTCACGCGGGAGGCAGGAGCAGCCGCAGGGCATCCAGGCATCCCCTCCCCAAGGAGCACAAGCTGAGAAGCGGTGGCTGTCGGGGGCCGGAGGCGAAGGAGCGGTTTATTTCATTTAGATGAAAGCGAAACATCAGTAGAAGGAGAAAAAAAAGGGTGTTGGGTTTTTTTCAGGCTGCCATGTGATTGAACACAGAGGAGACAGAAAGGTAGCAAACAGCCCCAAGCAGTCAGAAAATGAGAAACTTTGTGTTAGAAATCTAAAGATTTGATTTTCTGGAATAAAATGCATTTTGGGGTCACTCACCCGGCAGTTTTGGCTGAGGATTCAAGCCCCTGGAAAGGTTTTGGGATCCGTTGCCTCTCTCCAGATCTAAAAATTACATTTCCATGACAAACCATCTTGAAATCAAGGAGAAGCACTCTCTTCCAGCCTGAAGGGGGTCACCATCGTGCAGTGCCAAGGTGCCCTCCTGGCCTGACCCAAGCCCTTCTCGCCCACTGTTTCCCCACCGCCCATGAATTGCCAAGGCTGGGATGGTGGCCATGAGATCAGGGGTGTAGTCATGGCACTGGGATGGTGGCCGTGGGACCAGAGAGAGGACAAAGCCACTAGAGGGCACAAGTATGACAGAAACATGTCCCCAAATCAAGGCACCACTGGCTCCCCCAGGGTAGCAGTCCCAGAGGTCCCCAAAATCCCGCATCACCCCCCGTCTCCAAAAAGTCCACCCTTAGCTGAGGTTCTGCTGGCTTCAGGGCTTCGATGTCCCCCAGGCATTGGGGTGGCACTGCTGCATCTGGAGCTACATAACAGAGGCATGTCTGTCTGTCCAGCCATGGACACCCCATGTCCTGGCCCTGCTGGGAGAGCATCATCCCGAACAACCTGAGACCCACAGCCCGTGCTGCACTCAGACAGTGCCTCCAGCCTGCTGCCCTCAGTCATGGGGGCTACACAGCCCCACAACACCTACCCAGCACCAGCCTGACCCCGCACACCAGCCAGTGCCTCCTCACACCTAGAAAACAGCCTGAAGGGGACCCCCAGACCCTCTCCCCCACAAGTGACGCACCTTCTCCTGGTGGCACGAGACCTCGCTGCCCAGGGCTTGCTGTGGAGAGCTGGGTGTCCCTGGCCAGGCGGTGAGACGCGGGTCCTGCCAGGAAGCCATCTGGCCATCACCAAGGGCTGCGTCCAGCGTCCTTTTGTCCTTTTCTTCTCCTTTCTCCCCTAGTGCATCCTCCAGGCAGGCGCTCCCCTCCCCACGCCTGCAGCCGGCACCGCTTTCATTAAGGCTCCACCACCAAACCAAACACCATTTGTCAGGGAGACGGATGCCAGAGGCAGCTCTGCTGGAACAGATGCCCCTGTGTCCCCCCCCACCCCAGCAAACATACATTCAACAGCCGCCTTCCCAGCGTGCCACACACACGCAAACACACGCGTGTGCATGCTGCCCATGTGGGTTTGCTGTCCTCGACGCAGGCTGGGGGCGCGGGCTACCATCTCCTGGGTTATGTACCTGCTCCCAGCCCAATGGGCACCCTGGGGACTCCCCCCTTACAGGCGTTTGACCCACTCTCAGCAGCAGGACTGGCCTGTCACCCCCCTCGGACAGGGCTGGCAGGGTGCTGCTGCCCCGGTGGTGTTTGCACAGCTGCTGGGGATGCGCACTCCCAGCCTGATCTGCTCTCCCTGCTTCCAGCCCCTGCTCCAGCCGCAGCAGCAGATCTGCTCCCCGCCGGCAGGAACCCAGAGCCGTCGGAGGCAGAGGCAGCAAACACCCTCCGACCTCCGGCACGCAGGGACCGATGCTGATTAAACGCAGCACCAGCACTGATAATTAATTTTTTGGAGGATGAATTACTTGGGAAAGCTCCAGAGTGACTGTTGTTCTTTCTTCCACACACCCGCCGTGTCTACTTGGGCTTTTAAGAAAATCTAACAGCAAAGGGGAAGGAAAGAGCATCCCCCGATGAACCCCCACAGCCAGGCCCTGCCTGGGCTCGGGGTCCCTGCCGGGGTTGGGGGTCTCTGTTCCCTGGGGCCATGCAGATGCAGGCAGGGTGAGGGGACACACTGGCACTGCCCATGTCAGGAGACCCTTGGGGGTGACCACGGGCTTTGACCGAACCCCCTCCAGGGGCAATTTATGCCCCTGACTCGGCCCGTGTCGGGGCAATCCCAGTGCCCCTGTGGGACCTCCCCAGGAGCTCACAGGGATCTGCCTGCCCTCTCCCCAGGCACTGGCCATCATCCAAGGGGTGGGTGATGGATGCAGCTGTCCCCACCCCAGGGCTCTGGGGCCCAGAGGTCGCCCCTTCAGCCCCCCATCTCCTGCAGCAGCACGCAGCGCGTCTCGCCGTAGCATGGCTCCCTGCGGGCGCTGGCACAAGGCCGCGCTGGATGCAAATACGGAGCGAGAAGCCCCTGCAGACAGCACTATTACGCAGGGCTCTCCATCCCTTTTGCTTAATGGGAGGCATTTTTCTGTTTCATTTCCCTTACCCTTGGAGCTGAAACCGCCTTTCTGCAGCAAAACGCGCCAAACCAAAGAAATCCTTCTCCCTTTCCAGCTCACAAACTCCCCTCCCTCCTCCGCCAGTGGAAATGCCCACCCCACAGGCCACCCCTTCTCCAGGGTATGTTGTATTGCTGGAGGGACAAACGGTCCCCATCCTGTGTCCTCCCCCTGGCAGCACGTCCGCAGGCTGTGCCGACTCCGGGTTGTGCTTGGGTCATTCATCCTCATTCTCCAGGCTGAGACGTGCAGCTGTTCTGTTCTACAGGGGAGCTGGGCACTCCATAACCCACCCAGCGTGTCAGTGGGACCACAGCCCCTGTCCCCGGGCAGGAGACGGGTGCCAGCAGGAGCTGAGCAGGATGATGGGACTGATGTGGGGAACAACAGCGAGGGCTCAGAGGGACACCTTGGGGACAACAGAGACAGAGGTACCGAGGAGGCTGCAAGGTTTATTCTCCCCAGGTTTGTTCTCTCCATGTACAGATCTTGCAGATACTTGCAAATGTCACAGAAGGCAAAGCGTGCCCTCAGCTCACCTCCCCCGTCCCTCCCCCAGGGACCCAAGCAGGCTTCACACGCTTGGCCTGCTTCAAGGTTGAGCTAAGTCCACTGCTCGTTATTGGGTAATTAAGCTCTTAATTAATAGGCCGGTTTCCCCTCAGAGCCCTGCCAGCATCTCTTGGCCCCTCTGGCAGCCGCTCCCCGGTGGGGCCGATGCTGCGGGACTCAGTGTGATACTTGGGGAGTCAGGGGCAACCAGGGGTGAGATATTCACACGATGGGTGATGCTTAAGCCTAAAAACTCCAAGACTAGAAAACATCACGGCTTATAAACCTTAAAAAAAAAATAAAATATCAATATTCAAGATATTCCTGCCTAAAGAAAAAAATCCTTCAGCAAACTTTGCTGCCAGCAGGTCCCCTCTGCGCCCTTCTCCCCACTTAGGGATTGAGCAGGGAGAGGAGGTGGCAGTGCCGTGCCCTGACCCTGAGCTGCCTGGACCATAGGGGACAACATGGGGACCCTGCCCCAGGCTCCCCACCAGCCTCCAAATGGCAGAGAACCACAGCAAACCAGCCGTGATGAGCCGCTGTCCTCGGCGAGATGGCAGGGGCTGCCCTGCAGCTCTTGGGGTTTTGTGCATTCATCACACGTCGGTTCTCCTTAACCATGAAAAGAGGGTTATCCTCCCCCCGGGCCAGAGCCACCGTCCTGCTCCCAGCGGGCTTGGGGACGCGGAAGGTTGGCACGGAGCGGTCCCCATCCCACTGCCGAGCCAGGGCGGTCAGGTGGGAGGAGAGAGGCGAGTTTGGCTAATCCAAATGGAAGCTAATTGTGTTTCATTGAGGTTTTATCTCTGCAACTAACACGCTCCTCCAGGAGGTTTAGTGGGAAGTTGTCTGGTCCCTGCCAAGAAGGCTGTTTTTCTAGAGAAAGCACATTATGCATTAAAGTTGAAATTCAAATCCCTTTTCCTCCTCCTTTAGAGTATATTTATGAGGCTCCGGATATTCCTCGGTGTACCATGGTTTGCGGGAAGCCCCCAGCCTGCCCTCCAACACCACTGCAGGAGCCCGGGACCAGCTCAAAGAGCCGGATGAACTTTTCCTTCTTTCTTATTTTCCCCTTTGCTTAAATTGTTGCTGGGTAAGTGGGGGGCCGGGGGCAGGCAGGTCAGCCACAGGCAGAGAAGAAGCTGCTGCCCGTGCCTGGCTCCAGGGCTGCTGAATTCCTCCCAAGCCCTCCCCAGGGTTTTCCCACCTGGGGCTGCTCCTCTCCATCCCAGCCATGCTGCAGTTTATGCACCCCCCCATCCATCCTGAGCCCCCCCAATCCCCTAAACCAGCTGCAGTCTGGTGTCTGCACTCACATCCTGGATGGGGTTGGCGGCAAATCGAGTGTTTTTTCTAAAGATGCTCTAGTTCTCCTCCCTTCAAGGAGGTTTAGCAGGTTGCAAGAGCAGCCATGCCAGGAGGTGAATCAGCCCAGCCTGGAGCCTGCACTCTCGGGCTGGGGGGGGCGCGGGGAGGGCAAAAGGGGGACACAAGGGCAGGTACCTCAGGGAGTAGAGAGGAGGACCACAGCCTTCTCCACCAGCCAAATCCTTTGGGGTGTAAACCCACCCAGTTTGCTGTGGGCAGGGGCCAGGGGGGAGGCAAGTGGGGGGCTCCTTCCCCTCCCTCCCCAGCCAAGAGCCTGTCTCAATGCGTCAGGACAGGCCCGGCATCTGCAGTCGCTGGAAAATCACGCTCCATTTCCAAAAGGGAAAGCAAAGTGTAAATCTCTCTCTCAGACACACATTTGTTCCTCTGCAGCAAGAAAAGTGGTGAAAGCTTTAATTTCTGAGCTGGGAGGGAGAGACAATGATACATCAGCAGCACCCCGGGCGCAGAGGAAGAAAACATCAATTCTGGGATTACACCAGCGGCCACCAAGATTTCTCCCTCCCTGGCTGTAACCCAGAAATACCGCAGGTTTCCCTGCTGGCCCCGCAGCTCTTACCTCTCCGCTGTGTTTAGGGGAAATTCGGATGCCTTCGTGGTGATGAGGATGGTTATTGCCCAGAAGTGCTGGGCTGGGTGGGGGGGGGAGGCAGTGATTCCTCCCCCTCCAGCTGGATTTCGCATTCAGAGCTGGCCGGCCGCGGCGCTGGGCTCTCCCAAGAGGTTCCCTTCATAAGAGGGAGCAAATTCCATTTATCTATTGAGGGGAGATTTGCATTTTAAATATCCCGACTCCAAATGTCACCCAGTTTGATCCCCTAAAGCTGAACAAATGCACGGGAACGGGGAGGGGGCCGGGGGCGGCTCGCCGGCGTGGACCGCTGGGAAGAAAGGAAAAACCCAAGGTTAAAAGCGTGCACGGATGTTTAATCCGGGCTGAGGTTGAGGATGGGAGCAAACATGGCAGTGACCTTCCCCCTCTTCCAGCCTCTGTCAGGCAGGACTCGGGGGAACAGGTATCGGAGGCTTCAGCCATTAAGGATTAGGGATTTCGTGTTTGAGATTTTGTTTACACAATAAGACTTAAGTGATTGCTGCATGGAGTGTAGGTGGATTCTCCCCGATGCCTGCAGAGGGATTAGTGCCTATAAGGCAGCGAGAATGAGCTAAAAATTGGAGAGATCGAAGTGCAGTAAGAGGAATCCCACGTTCTTGGTGGTGGGAGGGGAGGAGAGGGGAGGGGAGGGGAGAAAGAGGCCGGTGGTCAAGCCTGAGACGAATGTGGCTGCTGGCCCTGGAGAGCCCAGGGAAAGGCATAGAGCGTTCCTCACCCTGCAGCTGCAGGGATGCCAGGAGGCATCTCTGGGAGCAGCCAGACCCTGGCTGTTTTCCATCCTCCCCTGGAGCTTCAAAACCTCCCTGGCCAGTGCTAGCCCCAAGGACAGGAATGACCACAGCCCAGCCCTTCCTGAGCTCCCAGTGGCCACAGGAGCATCTCTGGGGAGCACGGCAGGAAAGAGGTGTCCAGCCCAGACCCCCCATTGCAGCGCTAGGCACAGGGAGAGGCTCAGCACCGTGCCCTGAGGGGAGGGGGACCAAGTCCCGCTGCGCCTATCGGGTCCCCCATGACCAAGGTGACACTGCCCTATATCAGACCATGCCACACGAGGAGGGGACAGGCTCTCCTGGGCCTTGGGGGGGGCTCTATTGAAGCCCCAGCCCCGCAGCACAGAGCCTGCCCTCCCCACCTGCCTCCGCCGCCCAGCCGAGAAATGAGCCTTCTCCTCTTCACTTTATTAAAGCCATGAGCTGATTCGATTAAAAGAGGGCACCAACCCCTGTCCCCAGAAGGTAAATGGGATGAAAGTTTAAGGCATGAAGTTTTCTCACCCCCAGCACCTCGTTAACCACTCCAGTCCCCTGTGCCCAGGGCACTGCCTCCTGCCATCTCCCTCCCTCCAGCGGCAGCTGCCTGCACCCAGGGGCAGGTCAATGTGCCCACGGTGGGAGCGTGATGTATCTGCCAGTCCTGCACTACTGCATCTTGGCCCCAGGAACTGGGAGCCCAGTGGGGTCACGTATGTGGAAAACCAGCCCAGGCAGGGCAGGCTCAGAGCTGCAGGCAGTTTGGGGGAAATCTCTGGCCAGCCACAAGGCTCACGGGCATCCCTTTTTCCTCCTCGGCACCTGCAGCGACTGAGTTTGCTCCATCACTCAGCTTTTTGAGAGGCAGAGGGGGGGTGTGCCCACCCGTGTCCCCAAGCGCCTCCCGCACCCAGGCACGGGACACAAGTTTTATCCTCACCCCTGGCTGGAAACCCGCAGGCAGGCGGGTGCTCCTTCGGCACAAATGAGTCTGAAACGGTTCGGAGAAGCACTAATTCCCTCCCTCCTTAATGCATGGAAGCTTCTTACACTAAATCTATACAGACACAATTAGCATTATTCATATTCCATATGCTCCGCTCCCTTGTGATGAATATTAATCTGTTCCCCGCTCCCAGGCATTAGAGATAACGGCGCTGCACCGTGCCGCGCTGCGGTGGCAGAGACGGGCTGAAGGAGCGATGCTGCAGGTGGAGGCAGTTTCACTCCTGCATCGGGAAGGGGAGAGTTTATGTCTCTTTTTTTGGGGGGGGGGGAGAGGAGGGATGGCTGGTTTTACAGCTGCAACGCTGGGCTGAACAAGGTGTCCTTTCCACTCCCACCCCCGGCTGAACTGGTCCCCCCAGGGCATTGCAGTGGGGTCAGTCAGCGCGAAGCTCTCTTTGCAGGTTTTGGAGGTGGGGGTAGGACTCGGGCAGCTGACATTTTCCAGCCTTTCTGAGGCCAAGAAGTGGTCACGGGTGTTGCAGGAGCTCCACCGATGCCCTTGGTGTTCCCCAGAGCATGAGAGGCTCCGCTGGCATCAGGGCATCCTCGCTGCAGCACCCGGCCGTGTCCCCGAGGTCAGCACAGCCAGGCAGCTGTGGCACCCGGCTCCCCCTCCCAGCCCTGCTGCCACCTCTTTGCCCAGCAGCCCCCCCCGGAAAGGGGGACACAGGGCAGCAGCACCCACCGATGCTGCAAAAGGAGCGCAGGAAGGGGGCAGAGGAAACGATGCAGCGAATGCAGCTCATCCACACGGCTATCGCTGTCCTGCAGGGACACGGGGGAGGGGGGTATTTTACGATTCAAGGAGCTTTTGCAAACCATCCCGCACACAGGGAGATCTGCGCAAACCATCCCCAGCCTTGCATCCGTCCGTCCATCCATCTTTGCCCTCCACACATGGCTCCAGGCCAGGCCGGGGGTGCTGCGATCCGGGGGTGCCTGGGGGCTGCGGATTGAAATGCCATACGGGTGGTGGGGGTGGAAAGGATACAGGCCAAGAGGCACCGCGTCGCTATACATCCATTTGCATGCTTAATCCGCTGCTGGGGAGTATAGCGTCAGGTCCCCCATCTGCTCCGCATCTCGCATCATTAGCTGGCTGGTTTCCGAGGCGGCTCTGAGCAGAGGTGGGAGTCGAGCAGAGAGGGGAGAAGGGAGCCTGGTCCCAGCCCGGCGCTCCATCGTGTGTTGGCAGCCTGGGGAGCTCGGGAGGGATCTTTGCTGGAGCTTGTGGGCAGCACCCAGGAGGGATGGAGATGGAGGAGGTCGGTCCCTCTGGCTCCCTGAGGCGATGCCGTGCTCCCAGCTCCCTGCGAATCCAGGGTCCTGCTGTGGCAGGCCCCCTGTGGGCAGCACGAGGGGGACGGGGCATCTCTTTGCCTCTTGCAGGTGCTGCCCACACTCCAGCTCTGCCCACGGGGTGCCTGGGGCAGCGATAGTCCCCATAGCTTGTCCCTCTCCACCAGCAAACCAGAAAGCACCCGCAGCTGCCAGCCCACGCACGAAGGAGAGCTCAGCTCCTCTGCATGGACCCAGCCACGTCAACCATCCCCGCCGCCACTAACCCAGGGCAACGGCACCAGAGCACAGCCCCTTTAAATCCCTGCACTCCCAGGCCGGGCTGGGACACCGTAAAGGGAAAAATAAGGCAAAGAAATTATTTTCTTCTCTCCGGCGAGCCTGGAGAGCTGCCCGTTCCTCAGCAGCGCGCTGCCAGCCCTCCCACGCACCGCACGGCGGAGGACTGCAGAGGCCAGCGTGGGCTGGGGGATGCCGGGGGGGCCGGGGCGCAGCAGAGCCCTCCCCCCCCCCCCCATGCCGGACAACCCTGCTCACTGGGGAGCTACGGGGGCGGCAGGACCCCCACGCCCCCCCATCACCCTGGGGTCCGTGGCACATCCCTCTGCTCCGTTACATGCCCCATCTGTCCCGTTCTATGGGGTCATTCCCATCTCCGAGCTCTAAAAGGGCTCAAACTCACCCAAAATATCTGCTGAACTCCCCAGGTCAGGGCCACAAGGAGCTACCCCGGCCAGCTGTGCTGAGAAAATGGGGGCTTCTCAGCAAGTGGCAATGAAGAGGGGGTCAGAGGAATGGAGGGACTGGGAAGACTGGGGGGCGGAAAGCCCTGCGCCCCTCCAAGGTCATTCTCCCCCTCCGCATTCACGCCTGGCTGGCTTCCTTCATTACTTACCCAAGCTGTAAATTGTCTAATTTGGAGCACACCATTTATCCCTGATGTGCACTTGAGCAGCCAGATTTTGTTTTCAGGTGTGTAATTAATTTTTTTAACGTGATTTCTCTCCTAGGAAACTGCAAACAAACAGTTCTGGCTTTCAGGGCTGGGCAGCTCGGGTGAGCCTCAGGGCAAGGAGCGGGAGGGCGAGGAGCTGAGGCCGGATCCTGGAGGATGTGAAGAGCTGGGGCTGTGTGACAGCTCCCCGTTCTCCTGCTTTCCAGCTGGAGCCACATCTTTTTGGTGTAGCTCTCTGCCTCCCCTGGACACCACCACACTCCCCTCGGGCATCAGCAAGGGCTTGGGAGGGGAAGTGACAACCGCTCCCTGTTCCCAACTCAATCTGTTGGGAATTACCATTTTTATTAAGACCTAACATGTCCTTGGCTGCTAGGAATGTGATTTGCTCCTGGAATGAGATTACAGCAGCTCCTGTGGAGCCCATATCAGCATCTGCCTCACCGTGATGATGCTCCCATCCCTGGCTGGAGGTGCTTCCACCATCAGATGTTCCTGGGCACACCTCCTCTGCAGGAAGAGGCTGGATTTGGGACCCCTGCAGATGGATCCCCCTGACTTCCATCCCCTTGGCTGGGGTCTTTGCTGTTTAAGGATGTTGCTGGGCTGTTTTTGCATTGCCCTTCACCTCTCGCAGGTGGATGGAGGGTGGATGGATGAGAAGCAGTGACCAAGGGTGGGTAACTTCTGCCCTCACTGCACATCCTTGTGCCCGGCCAGGAATGGGTGGGAGACGTGGGAAGACCCAAGCAATCCTTCTCCAAAGAGCAGCAGGAAGAATCACCTGCTGTGAATGTGCAAGCACATCTCATCACCTCTCCCACAGCCGGGGAAGTTGTTATATGATTTTTACCGGTGGTTTTTCCAGATGAAAGGAGGCAAAAATCACCTCCATTAGCCGGGCAGAGGCGGGAGGGAGGATCTACAAAAAGAGACCTTCGGAGATGACCCTGTGCAGGTCCCAACCCAGTGCCCCACGAGCCTCCTGGGCATGGGATGGTAGTTTGAGGGGGCACAAGATGCTACTGTTCCACCCCCATGAAGGGACTTGGGCTGGGACCGATGCTCCGCATGTGCAGGCTCAGCCAGCAGCAATGCTGGGGGGGCTACAGCTGGTGACACCCCTGGGACATGTCCCCTGCACTTCTCTGCTTGCTGTCCGACCAGGTTAGCAGGTCCCACCAGCAGCAGTTACCTGTAAAATAAAACCACAGCTGTAGAGCCCCCTTCCTCCCCCCCCCCTCCCCCCCAAAATGGTCCTCCAGGAGAGGGTCTGGCAGCGCTGCCCCCCCTGAGCAGCAGATGCCACTGTGGCCACATTGACACAGGCAATGACCTCCCAAGGAGGATGCCACCACCCGGACGCTCAGGACCATGAGCCAGAGCCCTTGGGGATTTTTTTTCCTGCGTGTTTAATTCTTTGTTGTGACTTTCGGGAAGGGACAGCTGGGTCCCCAGGGGCCATGGGAGGGGGCTGAGCGCTCTGCTCCCGCATCCCGCTGCCCTTTGTGCTTTGAAACTGCCTTCCAAGGAGCTGCTTAGCATTCGGAGCAGGCAGCCGCGCCGTTTCAGGGCAAAAACTCCCTTTTGCCTTCAAAAACACATCGATCTTCTGCAGTCTGCCATCAAGGGCAGCGCCCGCCCTCTGAAACAGGACAGCGGGCACAGGAGGGCCTGGTTTGGCTTTCCCAAGTGCAGACGGGATGAAGGGACCCTGCTCCATGCTCTACCCTGCAGCAGCACCCTACTGTTGCACCAGAGCCCCTCGCCCATCACCACCCGGCTCTGCAAGCCCACGGGTTCAAAGGGAAAGGCATCAAAGCCCTGATTTCTTTGATTTCCCTTTGCTCTTTTTTTTTCCACCCTCCTCCTCCAGAGGATTCCAGCTTCCAGGTGCTACCCGTACAGGAGCAGAAATGAAAATACCTGGGAATTGCTGCTTTCCCTGGGAAATTCCTGGCAGGGGTCCTAGAAACCGAGGTGATGTCAGCTGCATTTGGCCGCCGGTGGGACCACGGGCAGGTTCCATCCTGGCTGCCCCTCAGCGTCTCTCCATCACCTTGTCACTGGGAACTGGCCCTTTTTCCAGCAAGACTTGGTGCCACGTGAGCGTTAAAAGCTCATCTGCCTAATGGGCACGGCTGATTTATCTGCCTTCCCTCTCCTGATAAGGGCCTGTCTGTGGGCTCTCCAGGCGGAGGAGGTAATACTTAAATAGCTTCTTTTCTTGTACTTCACGTGGGGGTTATTATGCCTGGCTTAAATCCCCCTCCTCTGCTGCCAGCACAGGAAAAATCCCCGCGGTGGCACCATCAGCAGCACTGCCACCAGGCAGGATGGGACCACGTCTGTGGGCTTCCCTCTCCCACCCCTGCACAGCGGGTACATCCTCCCGGGCACCCGCCGTGGCACAGGTGGAGCCGTGGAGCTGAGTATCTCCTCCTGCATCGCATCCACCGGCGCAGCCACCACCGCCCGCCAGGAAGGGAGAAAACCCGTCACCGCAGGGAGCGCATTTTCTGCTCGCCACAAGCCCACGGACCTTTGCTCCAAAGTGTTTGCTTACGAGTAATGGCAGTCACCCCAGCCAGGGACCGGTGTCAGCTGTCCCCGTGGTCTCAGCAGAGCCATCGCTCCCCAGTGCCCCGTTGCGAAGCTCCGGGCTGTGGCACGATCACCACGGCTCGCCGAGACCATAACCCTGCAAATGCAAAGGAGAAGCAGGACCTGCTCCAGCCCACCCATGGCTGGCTCCTCGCAGCTGCTCCGGGGAAACGACGGGATCGGTGGCTCCCATTAGCAGGGCAAACGCTGGGGAGAAAAACAACTATTGATCACCCCTGCGAGTTCAGCAGCAAGGCACGCACAGCCCACAGCTGTGATCGATAGTGCCGGGGAGACATGTGCTCTTGCTCTCGCCGTGTGTTGTGTCTCCATCCGGGGCTCTGGGAGGAAGCCTTGTGCCACACCATCATCCAGCACGGCTCCTGCAAGGGTACATCCTCTGCCGGGCTCTCCGAGCCGGTATCTCCATCCGCAGGAGGCAGGAGAGCGGGGATGCTCATCCGTGCACGGCAGGGGTGAGCAGGCAAAGCAGCCGTTCTGTGGCCGGAGCCTCTCCATCCGCTCAGCTCCCATGCTGGTGGCACAGGGACAGCCCCGGGGTCTCTCTGCCGAGGGATGTGGTGTCAGGTAGGGCTTCCTTAGTGTCAGGCCACCCTCACCCCTGCCCCGTGGGGTCCCTTCTCAGCCGGGCATGCCCCAGGCACACAGGCTCCCGTCAGAGCCGTGCTTCTGACCCGCTCCCCATCCCCAGGGCTGGCTGACCTGGTGCCCCACGGGACACCCAGCCTTGGCGTGACAGGAGGAACAGGATGAAAACCAGGGATTTCCATCCCTCCAGAAGAGGCTGGTGGCAGGGAAGGCAGAACTACACTTCCCAGAGTGCTCCTGGCCCTGCCTGCCGCCCGGGGGAAGGCTGAGGGACCCAGCCACCAGCTCCTCCCTGCTCCTAAATTATTCTCCTTATTATTTATTTGTGGTTTTTCTGCACTTAACTGTCTGCCTCGTCCACTTAATTGGGGGGTTATTGCCACTACCTGCCCGTCCGCCAGAGCCCAACTCATTAGTGGGGCTTATTTATTAGCAGCGAGGCAGTAGAAATGCACCCTGCAGCTCCTTCTCCTCCAGCGCAGGCAGCTGGAGGCAATGGAGGAGGAAAGAGAGCAGGGGCCAGGATGGGGCTAGTGACAGCGGGCACGGTTTGGCCAGGGCTGGGTAAGAACCAGCCTCCGCCGGGCAAGGAGGCATCACAGCAGCCTCCTCCCGTGGCTGGCATCAGCCTGGGACACCGCTGCTCCTGGCAAAGCACAGGAGGATCAGCGAGAGCCTGGCTGCTCCTTAAAAGTGCTTCCCGAGCTCGGGAAAGGTCAGTCACACAGCGCTGTCCTTCTGCTCACAGCGAGGGACCCCATCTCCTCAGCACGGCGGCGGCTGCGTGACAGCCGCAGGGCAGGGCGATGCCAACAGCTCGGCCGGAGCCCACCACGGGGAGGCAAAAGGGCCAGTGCCCCCCCCAAGCCCAGGAGGAGCCAGCAGCGCCCCACGACCCCTGTTCCAAACCGGTGCTCCCGTTTCCAGGCTGGAGAATCCAGGAAGAATGTGGGACAGCGGGAGCGAGCCTGCATATCGAGGGCTTTGATAAATAAAACATGGCGAGAAGGCAATCAGAGCTGCCCACTTGGCTGCAGGCGGCTCTGTCTGCGGCGGCTGCATGGGGGGAATTCACAAGCTGTGCCACCCCGGCCGTCAGGCCGCCAGCCCCGGCGCTGCTCCTCCTTTTGCATCCAAGTTTTGCTGCCTCAGCACCGAGGGGGATTGATTTATTCATCAGCCTCTCCATCCCGCAGCAGCCCTGCAAGGAGGAGCGGTGCAGGGAGCTGCTGTGTGATGTGACGAGCAGCACGGCAGCGAGCAAGGTGGGCTGACCCTGGAGGGGGCTCCCGGCTGACCCGCAGCCCACCTGCCACGATGCCTGGTGGAGGAAGGACTCCCCGGGTTGGGAAACATGAGCAGCAAACTCCACCGGGGCCACGCTGCTGTGCCCTCCGCAGGCACCGGGGCACGGCCATCCTGCAGCCCCCTTTCAGGACAGAGAGACAGGACCCTATTTTTGGGGAGATTGGATGCCAATGGATGAACCTGTCACAAAGATGAGTTGCAAAGCGAGGAGCTGACCCCAGAAAGCAGCACCCCCAAAGCAGCTCTGGGGCTCGGCAGGAGCTGCTCGGCGTACCCACAAACCCAAAGCAAAACCCGTGGAAAGGGGTGCTGTGCCAGGGAAGCGGGGGCAACAGCCTTTGGAGAGGGGCTGGGCAGGGGGAGGACGAGTCCCAGCCCTCCAGGGCAGTGAGGATCTCAGGAGTCCTCTGGGCCATGCCTCCTTCTCCATGCTCCATCCTCGGGACACCCCACAACAGACCCTGGGCCATGGGTGCAATGGGGGGGTCTCTGATTTGGGGAGCACCGCTTACACCCCAAGACACCCAGAAATGCCCTGTCTAGGGACCCCTCCAGGGCCGGGGGGAGGGTTATGCTGGCAGTGCCATGGGAGGGGAATCACTGACTCTGGGGGAGAGAAGTCCTCTGGCGGGGGGAAGATGAATATTGAAGGGAATTACAGGATGGGGAGGGACTGGCAGGTGGGGGTCAGGAAGGATGGACAGATACTGGGGGGAATTGCTGCCTAGTGGGGAAAAGGGGGGTGGCCAAGAAATGGGGGGTACTGGGAGGCATGGCCAGGTACTGGGGGGTGGCTGTTATGGGCACTGGCCGCCCCCATGCTGGGGCCCAGGGGCATGGCCAGGTACTGGGAGGGATGCCTGAGTACTGGGGGGCAACTGCTGGGTGCTGGGAG
>JAOXJM010000052.1:49425498-49447915 GCA_026413425.1 Tringa solitaria
CGCCCTGTTGCCCCCCTAAACCCCCGCCCCTAAAGCTGGACACGCGCCCCCACCCCCCCCTTCCCAATCCCCCCCACCCGGGGCCTGGGAAGGGATCCCTGGGCAAGCGTGTCTGTGTGCCACCCCCCGGGATTTGTCCCAGGAGCTGCTGCTTGCACCCCAAGGGGGGGGGACGTGGGGGCACGCCATTGCCCCGGCCCGTCCCCTGCCCGCACCGTGCTCCCCCCTCCCCCGTGCTTCCTCCGCCACAGCCCCCAGCCGCTCACCGGGGTCCCCTTCCCGGGAGGCGGTGGGCGGCACGGGGCCCCGCAGACATGCTGTGACCATCCTGCTCGAACTAGTCTTTGACAAACTAATAAAATAAAGGGATTTGTACATTGCTCCAGCCTCTTCTCGATCATTGCTTCCCTGGGACCCCACCCCTGCTCTCTCGCCCCTCAATCCCTCTCAGGGCTGAGACCCGGCAGCTCATCACACCAGGGGGCACCCAAGCCGAATGGAGAGGCCAAACGTGGCTCCCAGAGCCCTGCTCAGTCCAGCTGCCTCCCCATACTCCTGTGTCCACCCTACAGGCTTCCTCTCTGGGGTTGGGGACAAGGTAAAACGTGTCTGTGGGTGGGTCCCCATCCAATGGACATGGCAGGAGGGCTTTTGTCCCTTCCCCCTGACTCTGGGGCTCCTCTCGCAGAATAAACCGGGGATACCCCTGGGGTACAAAGGCTGTTTTCTGGTGGGTCACAGTCTTCTGCCCCCCGAAGAGCAGGGGCGTGAGGCTACACGCAATGGGGCACCTCACGCCCCTCCACCAGGCAGGGCCCCTGGCAGTGTCTGTGCCTGGCACAGCCCTGGAGGCCTCCGTCCGGAGCCAGCCCCAGCTTCGACTGATTTGCCATCATTTACCAGCGAAGAGCTCAGCCGTTACCCGGGCGGCATCAGCAGAGCAGTCGCCTGGAAAAGCCTCTGTCAGAAGAAAATATTAGGGTAGGAAATGATAGAGATCTTGCAGGCAAGGTCTCCATCGCAGCCAGGCTGCGCCCGCACCTCCTCTGCGGTGACCATGTCCTCTGTGACCCAGCCTGCTGAGGGGTGAGGGTCAGAAAGCCCCAGACCCCTCCACGGGGAGCGGGGATGGGGGATGTACAACCTGTCACCCCACCAGGGCCGTGGGGAAGGGGCTCTGCCTGGTGGCCCTGGAGTGGGAGAGGCATCACCTTCTGCTGGGGCTACGATCCCGCTCCATCCCTGCGGGGTGCTGCCAAGCGGGATGGGGGTTACACAGGGCTGGGACGGGTCCCTGCGGCTGTCCCCATCCCTCTGTGTGCTGTCCCCATCCCTCTGTGCGCTGTCCCCATCCCTCCGTGCGCTGTCCCCGGTGTCGCTTGTCCCCAGCGTGGGGGCGCAGCGCCCCCTGGTGGGGGTGACAGCGCAGTACAGGAGACCGAGACGCTGGGGACAGGCAGCGGGGGACAAAGGGGACAGCCAGCCCCTCAACACGGACCCCTCTTGCCATGGCCAAGGGGAAGGGAGAGGGGCCCGCAGGAGAGCAGCTCAGCGCCCCCCCTTCCGCCCCCCACAGCAGCCACAGGCACTATCGTTACGGAAGAGGATTTATCAAAATTAGAAAAAACAACCACACATACAAAAAAGAAAGGGAAAAAAAAAAAAAAAAGCCCCCAGCTGGGGAAACGTCCCCCAACACGCATCCCCCTAACTCCCCACTCCCCCTCCCCTCGCTGCCCCAGTGTGGGAAGGGACGGGGCGGGCTGTGCTCCCGGGGCTGCCCTCGCCACCAGACAGTGCAGCAGGAGAGGACGGTCACGGGGACGGTCACGCAGCTGATCAGTGCTGGGGAGGCTGGAGCTCCTCTCCCAGGAGGCTCCTCAGCAGTCACCCGCAGGGACTGACGTTCTTTGGCCACTTGCCTTTGGAAGAAACCCTCCCCCTACCCCTGCAAGGGGGCGGCGGCAGAAGCTCTGAGAGAGCGAGGGGGGCTCCGCCAGCGTCACCTCCCGTCCTCCCCAGCACACAAGCTGCTTGTTAGAAACGCTCCCGAGGGCAGCACACGCAGAGCTGAGCTAAAGCTCGCAGCGCTGCCCAGAGGGCAGGCAAGAAGGGGAGCATCTCCTCACCCTGTCCCACGCTAAGCGCTCTCCCACCCCCGGGAGCAGGGCAGCGCTGCCTCCCCCGGCGCGGTTCCCTCAGGAGTCATTGGGGAGCCCAAAGAGCTTGACGGTGCCTGCCTCCCGGCTGCTGTCGTATTTGCCGTCTTTGTCGTCACAGGCGAAGGCCAGCAGCGGCCTCTTGGGGTGCCAGGCCACTGTGAAGGTGGGGGACTCGCACTGCACCTCCCAGAGCTTCTCTCCTGCGTGGGAAAAAAAGGGCCACATCAGCCTCTGCCCCGCAGCGTGCCCCTGCCACATCAGCACCACACCAGAGACAGGCACCCGCTTCTTCTCTCCCGCGCAGGGCAGAGGAGGAACAGACACTGCTTCAGCGCCTTTTAATCACCTGGTGACAAGGCACAGACATGACACGCATGTCTACCACAGACTAACGAGGCAGAGGCTCCCCCTGACGGCGCTCTGCTCTGCACAGCCGAGCTGTTCCTCGGCAGACCGGTATTCCCAGCGCCCTCCCAGCTCCACCAGCGCTTCTCCATCCTCCTTGCTGGTCCCCAAAAGCAAAGCCGTTACCTGTCTCCACCTCTGCAATATCAATGAAGTGATCTTCTGATGCCGACGCCAGCATCTTCCCATCATGGCTGAAGCTCAGTGTTCGCACAGGCCAGTCAAGCCTGCAGCGACAGAGCCAAGCAGACGGTGAGCCACCTCCCGCACGGTCACCGGAGAAGGGAGGCAAAACGACTCCGGGACAGCACCACCTACCTTGAGAAGCACCTCACACACACCAGTTCATCCACGTCCCAGAGGCTGACTAATGCGTCAGCACTGCCCGTGGCAAAGTACTTCCCCATAGGGTCAAACTTGATGCAGATGCAGTTTGAAGGATGGGCGTTGATGGACTGAATGGGTTTCAGCTCTGGGTAGCTGCGGAGATGAAGGGAGAGAGCAGAAAGCAGTGAGAGGAGCGCAGGGCTCATCTACAAGCAAGGGCAGGTGGGACTGGGACTGTAAGAACCAAGCTGGTGCAAGGCCACACTCTTGGAAACCTTGGGTGTTGAGTGAATGAGGCAAAGCATCAGGGTCACTCTCAGGGAGCGCAGCCCAGAACTGGGGCAACCCCAGCTCCACGCAAGTTCTTTCACACCAGAGGGCTGGGAATTGCTGGGGCGTGGGACTTGGGTTCCCAAAAAGCAGCAGAGGGGCTCGCAGACTGATGTCTGCCACAGCCAGCTCAGCTACCCTGCCGACTCGCTGCCACCGGTGCCTACCTGAGGATGTTGATGCAACCGTTCCCGTTAGTGAGGAAGAACATGTTGTTATCGTTGTTCCAGGAGATCTCATTCACCTCAAACTTAAACTGTTCCTCAGCTTTGGAGCGATGCGTCTTGGCATCAATGAAAGTGACCACGTCATCCTTGTTGCCCACTGCAATGGTCTGTCCATCAGGGCTCCAACAGATGTTGATGTTCTCCCCTGGAGGGACAGAAAGGCAGCGGGTCCCATTCCTACCCAACAATCCACAGCAGCCACGAATTAAGCAGAGAGGCAGCTTTTATTCCTGATCCAAGGCCGCAATTTGCTTCACTAACCCCCAAACCACTCCCAAATGGGAAAGACTGCCAGGTCTGCAGTCTAACACACAAACCCCATACAGTGGCTGTGCAGCAAATACAGTCTAACACACAAACCCCATACAGTGGCTGTGCAGTAAATACACACAGTTATTGGAACTTAAACTGAACAGCTTCAAGCCAGCACGACTACAATGCTACCCTTCCCATTTCAGCCAAGATGGGACCACAGCAACCAACAAACAAGGTCAGTTCAAGGATCCTCTTAACCCTGTGACCTTCAAGATCCAGAAAAAGCAGAAGCCAGCAATAAATACATATGAATGACAGTAAGAACAAGGCAGGTTTCTGTTTGCCATCTTACAATGTCATTTCCAGCCCTGACAATTAAAAATTTGAGATTTCCAATGGCAAAGATGGTACACAGGTTAATTAGCCCAAGAGTTCAAACAATCACGTTCTGAATCCATGCAAACTTTTATTTCCACCATGGCTCGCTGCTGACATGCCTTTCCCAGTATCCAGCCTTGCAGCCCGTAGGCTCCAGACACAAGTACACAGGCATTTTAACAGCCTACATCATATTTCAGTAGTCTCTCCAGTGTTGACACCTGAGTAAATCAGCCCTCACATTCACTGCTGCTCCTTACAGATGAGCACAACACAAAGATAAAAGCAGTCAGCAAAGATGCCCCGATCACCAACACCTGGAAGAAGGCACCAAAGCACTGTGCCACTGCAGACGGGTCCCACGCAGCAGGGGTTCTGCTGGGACCCAACAGCCCTCCTGGGAAGGCAGGGACGCACCTTTGGTATTGACAGTGGCGATGCACTTGGTGGTGCGGACGTCCCAGATGCGGATGGTTTTGTCCCCGGATGCCGTGACGAAGAGGTCAGGGTTGCTGGGGTGCCAGCAGAGCTGATCCACGCTGTCCCCGTGGCCCCGGTAGTTGTTCTCCTTCACCTGGAAGGAAAGGACAGCCGTTCGCGGGAGGGATGAGCCCAGCCCTACCAGCCTCCCGCCCTGGATCCCAGTACGCTGCACCCTGCTCCGCTGCTGGTTACCAGATGGGGCAGGAGCCCAGCCCAGCACCCCACCGCCATTTCAGTCACACTCCCCACCGGGATGGAGGAGCCCTCCCTGTGTCCCCAGCCAGGCACCAGCTCCAGTCCCGGCTCTCTGGCCCCGGCCCCGGCCTGTGGGGTCCTTGGCCACGCTCCTTTTCCTGAGCTCCCGTTTCCAGGCCCGGTACCGACCACTGGGGCCTACTCCCTGTTCAAGCCACCCGTCTGCGCATCCGGTCCCGGGAGAGGCCTCTGGTACCGATCCGAATCGGCAGTCCCATCCCAAGGGCTCCAGGGGTGCCCCGGTACCGGCCCGAGCGGCCGCTCCAGGTGTCCCCCCCCCGGGGCCCGGTACCGAATGGCCCGGTGCCGGGAGGAGCCTCACCAGCCGGTCCTTCTCCAGGAGGAAGACGCTGGCGGTTTTGTCGAAGGAGCCGGAGGCGAGGCGGCGGCCGCAGCAGCTCCAGGCCACCGAGTGCACCTTGGCGCCGTGCGCCGGGAACTCACGGCTCCGCGTGTTGGCGCGGAACAGCTCCTGCATGGCCTGCACATAGGGCGACAGCGCCATGGCGGCGCCGCCGGGGCCGCCACCGCCACCCTCGCCTCGCCCCGCCCCGCTGCCGCCACTGACGCCACTTCCGCCGCCCCGCTAGGCCCGGCCCGGCCCGCGCGCTGCCCCCGCCGCTACCACCGGTCCGTGGGTGGCGGAGCCGCCGCCGCCAAGATGGCCGACAGCGTCGTCCTCATAAGCGACTCGGAGGCTGAGGGCGGCCGCTCGCCGCCGTCGCACCGGCCTCGCTGCCGCCGCCACCACCTGTCACCACCGCTGCCGCGGCGGCGGAGCGTGCTGCCGCCCCCCGCGGTGAGTCGGCGGCCTGTGGGGAGGGGCCGGGCCGGGCCGGGCCGCGAGGCCTCCCGCCGGGCGGGGGCGCCGCCTGCCCTTCACAAAGATGGCGGCGCTTCCGCCGCGGGCGGGGACGGGAGCCGCGGGTGGACATGAAGCCTTGAGGGTCGTGGAAGGGGCGCGGTGCGTGTCCCGGAGCTGCGGCCGTCAGCTCCCGGAGAGCCCGGTCCGCCTCCATCACGTCACTCGTGGCCCCAAGGAACCCCCGAGAAGGGCTCGGGTCCCCTCGGCCAACTCCCACCAGCGGAGGCCTGGTCCCCAAGCGTGTGTCTCCCGGGGGACGTGACCCCTGGGGAAGACCCCGGCCCCACACCATGGAGTGCCTTGTTCCGAGGAGGGTCCCAGCCTGACAGGACTCAGCCTCCTGGTGGGGGTCCAGCCCTGGCCTGTGGCGGGGTGACCACCGTCCCCCTCACCTGGACCACCCCACAGACATGGTGACGATGGGCCGGTGTGGTGGCAGGTCAGGGCAGAATGCCGCTGTCAAGGCACAGCCCTGGGCGGGCAGTAACGATGTGTCCACCCCCGGCACCGGGCGCCGTTGTCCCCGGTTGTGATGCAGCTCTCAAACACCGGCAGTTCCGTGGCGTCCGGGGCAGCGGGGCCAGCTGGAGCAGGGACAGCTTCCGGCCCTCCTCGGTTCCACCGGTGTCCCGCAGCACGCCAGGCCTGCTGGGTGTTGTCACCTCCCCAGGCTACACACGGCCCATCCTTGGGAAAGGCAGCAGGTCTGAGTCAGGGGGGGAAAAGAAAAAAAAAACCCACAAAAAATAGGGATTTAAATTGTCCGCTAAACGTGTTCCTGCTTTGAAACGCTGAGGGTTTTTTTTTTCCAAGAGCAAACAGGCTCTGACCCCTCCCGGGCACATCGAGATCCTGAGAAGCGCCGTGTCCTGCCCGCCGGAGGTGCGGACACAGCTGCCTCCCCCTGCCTGCTCCTGCCGCCCCTCAGACAGGCGCGTCCCTGGAGCTCCGGGTGCACCATCACCACCCAGCAAGGTCTGGATGGGGGTCCCTAAAGTCTCGGGGCTGCCGTAGCTCTGGCCTGGTGCCAGGGATGTGAAGGTAGCTCTGTTCCTGCCGCTCGTGTCCCTGTAGCGGGTGAGGCTGTGCCACCGGGGGGGGGGGGTGCCAAGGTTCAGATCCTGCTGCTGATCCTGCCAGAAGCCCCTGGGGACGGGGGACAGCAGCGCTCGCTGCGGTCCCCTTGCCCTCCCCTGGCATTTCCCCATCCTGGGAGAGAGCTGAGCGGGCAGCCAGTCCTGCTCTGGCCCAAGAAGAGTGGTGTTTGGAGCAGAAGACCCAGCCATTTCCTGTAAGGAGCCCTGGGGGAGCAGGGTGGGGGGGTTGTCTCTGCCAGGAGTGGGGAAGAAGAGCTTGGGTCAGGCTCGGCCATGCTTCCAGGGGAGGCCAACGCGAGCTCGGGCTGCTGCCCGTAGGCTGCCCTGTCCCTTCCGCTGCTGCCAATGAGCCCCTTTTCCCCCTTGGGCTGGGGCAACGGTGCCACCGTAGCAGAGGTCCCTTGCAGGGGAGGACCAAGGCAGCCAGGTGCCACCATCACTGACAGCATTGGCCCTTCTGTCCCCACAGGAGATTATCGATCTGACCTGCGAGGACACGAACACAGACCCGGCGCCGTGGAGCAGCCTCACCATCATCGACCTGACAGAGGACACATGCAGCCCTCCCCACACCACCGGCTGGGCTGACCAGGACCCCGGGCAGGCGCCTGCTGCCCCAGCAGCACACATGTGCCATACCTGGCTCTGCTCCACCACAACGCCACAAACAGAGGCAACGTCGAAGCCAAGCCCTGCAGCACCCTCACATGATGGTTCCGCGGAGCCCGGTGCCACCACAGACGTGGCAGAAAGCAAAGAGAACTGGAGCTGCTTCTCTCCCACCTCCAGCCACCGCAGCTCCTCCTGCAGCCCAGAGCAGAACTGCAGCACTACCACTTTTAACAGTGACTTGGGCTCCCTGGCCAGCATGCAGCTGGACTCGGACCTGCTGTCCCTGTCCCCCTCCAGCCTGGACAGCAGCAGCAGCAGCTGGAGACCCAGCAGCCCAGAGGAAGAGACTCCTCACCTCAGCCAGCAAAGGGAGCTGCCCCCGAGGCTGAGCCCTGCCCCAGTCATCCCCCCAACCCCAGTGAAAGGCCAAGGGCCTTTGATGGGAGCAAGTGACCTACAACCACACGGCGCAATCCAGCAGGTGACCCCAGCCAGGACCAAAGCTGACAGCAAGGCCTGGCTGAACAAACTGCACTATTTCAGGAGGAACGGAGTCCAGCACCTCTTCATCCAAGATGTAGCACCCAACAGGGAAACACAGCAGGTAAAGAGGGTTCATTGCAGCTGCTGCTAAGCCTGGCCAGAGGCTGCTCAGAGCAGCCTCTGCAGGAGAGGATGGTGCAGGGGCTGTTCCTGCTCTGCTTCCCGTTTTGGGGGGAGCTTTGCCAGGCAGTTGGGATCTCTGGTTATTGCAGTTCCCTTCATGGTGGGCCCCACATCACAGCTGGGTTCCTCTGTGTTGGGGAAAGACAGCTTTCACCCATTGCCTTGCCTTGCACATAGCGGAAACCTGACCTCATCCCCAGTGGCA
Organism: Tringa solitaria; assembly: GCA_026413425.1. Classification (NCBI taxonomy): domain Eukaryota; kingdom Metazoa; phylum Chordata; class Aves; order Charadriiformes; family Scolopacidae; genus Tringa; species Tringa solitaria. Next base: position 49,433,766 of record JAOXJM010000052.1, read on the forward strand.
AGCTGAGCATGGTACGCACCACCATGGAGGAGAACTTCCTGGAGGGCACCTTGCATTTCCTGAGTGAGTTCGTCTCCTGCAAGCACCGTCCCCCCAAAGAAATCATCTCCCACCTGATCAGACAGATCCTATTGAACACCCACCAAGGGGAGATCCTGAAGGACACCTACATGCTGCTGATGAAGATCCAAATGTACGTGTTCCTTTTGCCACAGTGCCCTGGTGCTGGCTAGGTGTTCCCAGGGGCCTGCCCAGCATAAAGGTTATTCTCCATGGTCCTCTCCCATGGAACAGGGAGCAATTTCTCCTGTAACCCAGGATGATCCTCCTGTTACCAGCACAGGCACAACCCCAAGCTGTCTAAGGGTGGATCAGGACCTGCTGGCCCAGACAGCAGCCACTAAAGCCCAGAGCAGATGGAGGATGGGGGGTGTGAGAGGCAGGGGATGCTAAGACAAGAGGGAAAGCAGCTCCAACTGTATCATGAACGTACTTAAACCATTTAGTAGCAAGCCCACTCAGTGCAGGGACAGCCTGTGACAGCAGGGTATCCTCTAGGACAGAGGAGCATGTTTGCGTTGCTCCTGAAGAACAGATCTCATTCTTCATTGCTGTGACATGGCAAAAGCACCTTCCCTGGGCTGCAGCAGAGGTCGTGGGCTGGAGGGAGCTGGAGCAGTTCCCCCACTGCTGTCAGGGTTCATGTTTTGTGAGGCCTCAGGTCCAGGAGTGCTGATGCTCTCCCTGCAGTACAGCCCCAAAAAATGACGGTAGTCAGGAGAGGAGAAAGGGAGAGGGCAAAGCTGGGGAGAAGGAGGCAGGGCAGGCCCCTGAGCAAGTGGGCTGGGGAAGGGCCAGGGGCTGCTGTGCTTCCAGATGGTGGGCAGTTCAGCACAAACAGACAGTGCTGTCCTTGCAGGCTCCATCCAGCCAACACCGCCACAGTGGGATGGGACTGGACGCTGCTGAAGTACATCATGGAGGACCAGGTACTTGGCATCGCCTGTGTCACATCAGGCAGGGATCATCCAGGGTGCAGTGCCCAATGGTAAGCGTTGCCCCAGGGCCTCATGGCCGTGCCCTGCTGCAGAACGGGCCAGTCCAACATGTGGTTTTATTGCAGCCACTGAGGGCAGAAAATGCCAGTTGGGTCTCCCGCTTTTATCCAGGGTGCTCCCTAAGCTGCTGCGCAGCTATAGGCACATCATCTCACCTGAAGAAGACACAACAGCAGACTCATTGCCCTAGTGCAATGGTAGAACGGGTCCAGCCAACCCTCCATGGCATTGCCTGAGCCAGGTAGCCCCTGCTGGAGCTACTTTTCAGTCATGTACATTAGCCTATTCCTGAAACAACCAAATTCCCAGATGCTCCTTGCCCTGTGGCTTTGCCAGGCTCATACCCTCTCCATCTGCACTCAGCAGAAGCCCCCTGGCTGGCTCCTCTTCCTGCAGTACGTGGTGCAGACCTTGGAGGATGACTTCCAGGAGAACCTGAGGTTGCGTCTGCTGCAGAAGTCAATTGCCAAGAAAGTGCTTTCGTGTGACGTGTGCTTCAACAATGTCAAGTAAGGGATGTCTCCTCCCCTATTCTCTAACGTGATGCTGAAAGGCAGGGGCTCGGGGAACACCTGTTGAGAGTCCAGGTCAGACTTTCCAGGAAACAAGCTTGGGAGACAGAGGGAACTGTAGGGGCCAAGTATAAAGAACAGGAGCAGGTTTACAAAAGCAAACCACCAGAGATGATGCAAGACATTTCTGGCTGCAATCTAGTAGGCTTTTCCCAGGGACAGAGTCAGACTTGCGTTGCTCAGGACAGGACTGAGAAGGAGACAGTCCTGTTGACAACTGCATAAATCTGCTGCTCAACAGAGCTGATCCCTACCCTGTCCAAGCGGATGAAGAATGCGTCCCACTCTCAGGGTCTTTCTTTGAGCTCCAAGTGGATCTCTAGGTCAGAATGCAGCAAACCAGGCCTGTCTCCACTAACGTTCCCATTTCTGTCACAGGGAGGTGGTCGAATGGTTGATCACAGCAGTGACAGGAGTTGGGTTCTCCCAGCCCCAGGAGCAGCTGCAAGAAATTACATCCTCTTCAGCAGAAGCAAGGACAGAAAGCTCATCTGCAGCACAGTTGGCCAGCACTGACCAGGAAAAGATGGCTCCACCAACTTTCTTGGCCCAGAGGTAAGCCTCTAAGTCCTGGCCCCCTGCTGTCAGTATCGTGAGGCCCAAGTCAGGCAGAAGCCAGTTCAGGTCAGAGTAGCCAGGCTGTACCTGAAGTTCTCCTTTGGGGTAGACGTACACTTGGTGAGTGAGAGACTTCCTCACCTGGTAGAAAACTGGCTCAGTGAGCGTCCATGTAGCATAAGGCTGGAGATCTTTGCCCACCACCCAGGCTGCCCTGTGCTGCTCCACCAACACTCAGTGCAGCTACATGAGGGCCCACCTGGGGATCAGCTCTGCTTCCAGGAATATCAGATTCAAAAGCCACCAGGAGACACCAAACCTAGCCTGCTACGTTCCCTGATGTCCCTCACTGCAAGGCATGAGGCTGCACTAGGTGCCATCCCCACTGCTTTACTTTGCAAGCTGAGGGTCGTGTCTCCTAGTGTTGACTGTCTCTCTAACCTAGGGTGATGCTCCTGCTCCAGCGGATGTTGTCCATCGCAGTGGAAGTGGACAAATCTCCCAACTGCAGCTCCTGTAAGATCGCAGATGTGATATTCCCATTTATACTGAATATTCCCCTGAGGAGCCAAAGGTGAGACAAATGTGTGCAAGGCAGCATTTGCCTGTGTAAGCAATAGTCTTATTCCCGATTTACATTCAAGTCTAGATGCATAAAATACCCATAGGGCATAGAAAGACAAGGCCCAATTATGACCCAGCCAGCAAATGCATGGTTGTTGGACTGACAGATCCCATGGAGACAGAACATCACCAGCTGAAGGCATCTCCCCAGTTTGTGTGTTGCTGAGAAAAGCTGATTCTCCTACTTGTTAAAGTTGCAGGACTTAAAACTGTACAGACGGTCTGAAAAGCAGCACTTTGCATCAGCATGGTCACGTACTGGCAAACTCAACACTGATTTCCAGAGACAACTGAGAAGCTCACCAGAAATAGGATGCAGTTCTTGCAGCTGTGCCTTGGAATGCTTTTGTTTGCTTCTCTAAGAAACGCACTATCTGAAGCCAAAGCACAAGGGCCTGACCAGCTCTAGCCTAGACGTGAGACCCGCAGATGTTTCAAACTCACGTTTGCCAGCCCCAGCAGGCAGCCCTTTTGGACCCTTTCAGCAGAACCCTGAGCACACACTGGGCCCAGCCAAGCCAAACTGACTGTAAACAAGCTATCACTCTTCCCAGGAGAGCTTTCCTAGATCCAGCTGGCTGCTGACCCCACGTCATACTTGCTTGGCTGTGCTCCCTGCAAGTCAGCAGGAATGGGTGACTTCGCACAGGCTGCTGGGCAGGGTGAAGTGAAGCAGCTAAACTTGCTTCACAGACCGTACTGACCTCGAGTTGCCACAGGTCAGACCTAACGATGTAAACATGCCCGTGGCCAAGCTGCATAACAAATGTCTCCCGATCACATCTGGTGGTTTTCCTTCCACTGTACTGCTGAGCAGCCCCTGGCACCAGATTGGCACCAGATCAGAACCAGGACACCAGGAACGTGCTAGAGCAGTTGTCCCTGGGCAGGCTGTGCTGTCTCACTCAGAGTAAATCCCTTTGTCTTCCAGGGAAGCTTTCTTAAACACCATGGAGAGTCACCTCCTGCGCTGTAAACTGCTTGAGCTGCTGTTCCTGCATAGTTGTGATGTGCCCACAACTTTGCCCTTGTCTCTGGCCAAGATCCTGTACTTCCTGAGCCACTCCTCTGTGCTGCTCCAATACCAGGTATTCAGTCCAACCTCTCTCCTTTGCCTTATTTTCTCCTGATTAAATATTTTCTAATAACCAAACATTCTTTCCTGTCACAGGATGAAACAGCAACATGGCAGAGATGGGATGAGATGCTGCATTACTTGAGTTTGCTGCTGCTGAGTTACCAAAATGTAATACTGGGTAAGCAGCCTGTTCTGGCCTTGATAAACACAATCTCATCAAGAGGCTGCAGAAGAACAGCCAAAATACCTTTTCTCCTCTCTTCTCACCACTCTTGAGCTCACAGCCACTGAGTCTTAGAAAGATGATGCTTGTAACTATTCCCAGCAGTGAGAGCAAAGCATCAAGCAGAGCACCCAACCTGCTGTGCAAGGTTTAGCCCCTCAGAAATAGCCTAGTTCCTAAAGGATCAATCCCGCTCTGAGAAGTACGCAAACGGGTGCTTTGTACCCACTATTATCTAAATTGCACACACAGTGGGTGGAGGAATAGGGTGATTTAGGAGGAAAAGCAGAAGTTAAAGGGACGGTAAAGCCAGGACACACTCAGCACTTAGTAGACTGGGCAGGAAGCACCACCCACAGTAGCTATGGAAGGAGCAATATTTCTGACCCCAGGAGAGCAGCACAGTCACAAAACACTCCCTAAAGTTGTTTTACCAGAAAATCCTAAAAGTTCCTTCCCAACTTCACCTGCTTTAGCCCACAGTTAAGGCTCTCATGGAGGAACGCAGAGGAACCCATCACATGTGTACAGTTTTATTCTCCCTGAGGCCCTAGACAATCACTGTTGTTAAGCTCTTTGGAGACCTTCCTTTGCAGCTGGAAAGCTGTCCAGTCTGCCACTAGCACAGCAAAAAAGGATGCTCCAACCCCTCTCCCCTCCCCATTTCTTGGGCTCTCTTCAAGGGCAGACTGAGCTCCAAGGCAGGGACAGTACCTTCTTCCACCAGGCTAGTCTTGTGCAGCCATCAAGGACAACCATGAGAGGACCAGCACAGTTCCCAACCACTCCTCACCACAGAGCTGCCAGTGGCACGTTGTGACCTCTCCCTGAACAGGTCACCAGCCCATTTGGTGTTGCCTCTCCCCACCAGCATTTCCTTTTGCAGAGCACTTGCGGAGCTCACTTAACGACCGGATGGACTTGATCATTCGGAAAGTCAAGCCCAAGCTCCAGGACAGCGATGACATCAGCCATCTGGACGTTCAATTGAATATAGAGGACTTCATCAGGCGAATGCAGCAGGTCCTGGGGCAGCCTTTTCCCCAGCAGATCATGGAGAAACTGTACATGCTTCGGGAGTTGTTCCTCATTGTCACTGCTACCTGATGGAGAAAACCCTCGCAGCAAGGGGCACAAAGAGCTTCACGTTTCCTCTATAAAACCCCATCAAAAGCCCCATCTCATGCTGCAGTCCTAAGTGTCATACATCTCATGGGTTCATTTTATGCATTTCTTTGGAAAAATGTTTGGTTTACACAGTCTCAGAATTTCCTTTCAAACCTGTCTCATCCCAGTTTTACAAGGAACTTTGTACACTTCAAAAGAAATAAATTATTTTTGTATTTGCTGAGACTCTTCCATCTCAGTGCCAGCCCTGCCCAAAGGAAGAGCAGAGCTGTCAGCTGCACCTTGGGATAGCATTAGGCAAACGCAGCCATAAACTGACAATAGTTTGCACAGCAAGAAAAATGCCAAAATACCTGATTAATATTTAGGGAAAGGTGTTAATATTTAAGACAAGAAAGCAGGTGTGGGCTGCAGTGAGGGCATTCACAGTGCAGAGATCTCCGAGCAATGCTGATGGTCCCTCAGGAGAGGAACATTCCTGTTCCAAATCAAATACATCTCCATGACCTTGCCCAAGGTGAGCAGCATGTCAAAAGGGAGGACTGGATTGCAGCATCAGCTGAAATGGCTGCGCCTCTTCCAGAGTGCGCTGAAGTGTCTGCAGTGCAGGCAAGCGTGCGGGGTATGATGAATATTCAATCCAAATACGCTGCCATCAACTCCAATCACAGCTGAAGTCAGAGTGCAATTAGACATTTCTATAGGTCTCAGCAGGCAACAGAGGCTGGGAGTGGGAGGAAGAGTCCCATAGCTGCTCACCACCCCTTTATCTGCCCCTTGTGGCAGGGTCCTATTGAGGAGACCAGAGCCGAGGAGCATCAAGCAGCAGAGTCACAGCCAGGAATGGAGTAGCCCTGCACACACTGAAGCCCTGGTGCTTGCTGCCCAGGGAGGCCCCCTCCAGCCCAGAACTGTTTGGAAGGGTCTGACCTGGGACTCACAGGTTTGCTCCTTGTTCTTCAGGAAGCCCCTTCCCAGCTGCCAGATGTAGAACAAACCGCTCATGTGCATGACGTTGCCCCTCTACTCCAGGAATAAGCCATCCAGGGAAAAGTGAAGAAGTCTTTTGGGAGTAGTAGCCAGAAGCATTCCCAACAGTGCAAACTCCAAGTGCTCCCTGCTCTAGAAAGCTCCTCTTCCTTACTCAGGTATATTTTCCAGCCAGGTCCTCTTAATTGGATTAGATTTCTATCATTAGAGTAAAAAAAGCTGCATCCCGGCAAGAGGTCCAGAGTTATGGAGGTTATTTTCTGATATCTTGGTCATATCCCCAAGAATGATGTTGGATTAAAATACAGAAAGTAGAATGAAACTGTCATACCAAGAGGCCACACTTCAACCCAGCCTTTCCAAACCAAACTGAGATTTGCCTGCGTAACCAAGACCTGCAGCAGCAGCCTGTACCACAGTACCTGGGTGCTGCAGGATCATCACTTTTAATTCTGCTAACACTCAAGGAGCAGAGGACACACCAGTGTTCACCTCAGACATCCCCAGCCCAGGAGAATCATCTGCTCTATCAGCAGTACTTTGGAAGCTACAAACACTACACCAACACTCTGAACAGAACTTTTCAGAGGAAGGCAAAGCAGACGCAGCCACACCATGGGAGCTGGGCACCTCTAGGCCTGGCTCCCACACCAGTGCCAAACTTCACACTACAGGTGCAAACCCAGCACACAAGCTGCAAGAGAGGCAACCTCAGGAACATGAAGAATCGCCATGGGAATAGCTCAGGACATAAAGACTTCACGTTTAGTTTCATCTGCCCAAGCGCTAAGACAGGACTGTGTCTGGCTTTAAACCCAGCCTCCCTGTCAAAAGGGAGTTTTACAGAGCAAACATCTCACCCTAGTGCAAGTGCTGCCAGAGCCTTACGAGGCAGAACCTTGACCCCCACACACACTCACTGGACAGCCCCATATTCTTCTACAGCTGCTTTGCCAGGGCTAACACACACCAAGGACCTCCACTCACAAGGATTTTATTTTCTTGTAACAAACAAACAAAAAAAATCATACACATTAGAGACATGAATACAGACAACAAATAAATTAATGTCAAATGACAGACTGATTGCCAAGGTGCAAATGAGCGGTGACAGTGAGAACTGCTTGGTTGGGTGGGAGACTTTCAACACAACACATCCTTGGCAGTGCTGCTGAAGCTTGGGAGGAAGCAGAGCCACAAAACGTGCTGCTTCAGAGGGGACAGCAGCTGGCCAAGCGAGCCAACCCTGCCTCACCCTCTGGGAGGAATGTTTGGTTTAAGGCAGCAGAAACCCCAAAGCTCAGCGGTTACCAGCTTTTAAACAACCTCTGTATAGTGTCCTGGCAACAGAGAAGCTTCCAGTACCGGATGCAAGACTGCTGCTGCTGCCACCTCACCACTAGAGAAAGGCTGCTCTCTATTTGAGAAGTGTCCCTGGTGTCCAATACACTTCTACATGATTCATGTAAGATGTTAGAAAAAGAAAATAATAATCAAGCAGCACCCAGAGTGCCAGAACATCAGTGAGTCTGTTGTCTAGGAGAAAGCGGGACAGTGTTGTTTTGCAGAAAGGAGAGAGGAGGATTACTTGGTTCAAGCCACACCAGCTCTGGGCATTTCCACTTTTTTGGAGGAACATGAAGAGTTGGAAAAGAAGCAATTCTTTCTTGTTACTGCCAAGCCCCATTAGACTCTGCTCCCTGCCTTTCTACTAAGAGATTCTTAGAATGATCACTTCTCCATTTTTCCTTTAAAAATAATTCAAAGACAGATGTACTAGGTGTTGAACTGGTCACACCGGATACTAAGGGGGTGCCACATTTAAAACGGACCCACCACATTCTCAGAGTAACTTCCTTCTGGCTGTTAATGGTCCAGTTTTCAGTCCTTGCTTGTTTTCATCATTTTCTGCTGGTGTTCTTTATGGCATATACAGAACCATGGGCCTCCTGAGGATACTTCAGCGCTCAGCAGGACAAGACAATCAGACCAGAGGGAGAGAAGCCCCCCTGCCTGTACACCACATGCAGAGTCCTGTCCCACAAAACACGGTTCACAGTTTCACTGTGGTGTAATGTGCTGGGAAGCACATCTAGTGCAGCTTAGCAGACCGAGCTGGTGTCATACAGCAGACAGGATGGTTTACATTGGTTTAGTATTAGTGCAGGAGTTTTTCCAAGACTGGCTTTAGGAGGACAGTCACAACTGTTTCCTTTGCTGAGATGAAGAGCTGGAAGGGAGACTTTCCTATTTTACTGCAGCACAATAGGACAGGGAAGCAGAGCCTACAACACCCTGTAGCCTGCTAAAGACACCAGAAGATTCTTCCTAGAACCCAGTGGGAGTGAGCACATTCAGATCCCGAGGTTTGATATTATGGGAACGTGGAGATTGTTTCCTCCCTTCTGTGACTGGAATGTCCATTTTGGGTGGTTTGAAGGTGACTGGATCCTCTGACATCCTAGTAGCCTGAGCACGCATCAGCTCCATTGGGGATGGCTTCTGGGCACCCTTATAGGATTGGATGGTAAATCCTCCTGATGAAACAAAAATCACAGCAAGTAAGAACTAGGAAAACTTGCCAAGTCCTTTTTCCAGTGCTGCCGGGGGCAGTGAGCTCTGTCACTGATGCCCAACACTGCAGAAAGCCTGTGTGAGACCCAAGCAGCTTCACATCATCTAAAGCCTATTCCGCATCAATGGCTGGCACTTCCAGTTGTAGCTCCAGACAGCAAAGAAAGAGTAAAAAGCTATCGCCTTCACACCTGGCCCTTCCACTGCAGCTCAGTGCAAGTTATTTCTCCTTTCAGATCCTTGGCAGAGGTTTTACCTAACTGCTTTGTATTTAGGTACAGAAATGATATGAACACCACACATTCACAAGATGGTCCTAGAAAGTAACACGGCAAGCATGGTAAGGCTCCAGAAATAGCTAGCAAGTTTGTTGTGTGACAGTTCTCCCGATGCTCTTGCAGGGCAGGAGAATTTTAGAGGACATACCTGGATCATTGGTGGATTTCTGGATGGCTTTGGGTCCAAAAAAGCTCCATCTTTCCCCACCAGCTTCCATGGCAAAGTCTGAGCCCGTGATAGAAGTAGAGGATCCCTGACTAAACCAACCCCTAGGGAAAAATCATTGAGATGTAGAAAACGTGAGAATAAATACTTCAAGTGGCCCCACTGTACCAGGAACTTTACGTGTAGTTATGAGGGGCAATTTAAATGATCTTAATAGGTTTGTTACCGCCCAGGATTAATGTAGGTATGCCCAAGTTCCACAAGTATTCAACATTTGGATCTACTGAACACAAATCCAAAGCAGGTGCCAAATTTCACCCCTCAGACAGTCCCTCACTGGATAAGGGTATTTGTAGCAGCTCCCACCTCAGCAGCCTGCAGGAAACCAAAGGAGGCAGTGGTCTGCCAGGAACAGAGTACCTGTTTTTATGCTTGGGAGAGGAGTGAGGAGTGCTGCTTGGAGTGGACTGAGCAGAAGAAGTCTGTCTGTCATCTTTTGTCATTTCTCCACTCTGCATTTTTAGCTTCTGTTGAGAGAGGCAAAAGAAACACAGAGGCAACAGAGCTTAAACACAAGACATAAGGAACAAATGGTGAGTTTTGTTGTCAAAACTGGACATTTTTTTATATCACAGATGATAAAGGATTCAAGTGTCACTTCACCTAAAGCTAAACCCAGTATTACAACACTTGCATACACCCCTTAAGCTTCTTTCCAGATCAGATATAAGCATTTTGGAAGTGTATTACACTCAAGACACATCCTCCAGGCTAGAGGAAGTAAAATAACACCTACAGCTCACTCTGCCTTTCAGAGTCACTGCCCAGCAGTAATGCACTGCCTCAACACCAGCATTCACAGGAGGCTGCAGACGTAGCAGAGCCAGGTTACACATCAGTTCGGGTACCCCATAACAAGCCTAAATGCCACAGGAATCGTTTATCCCCAGCACTTTTCAGAGCAACAGAGCTTTCAGCCACACAAGTTCTCTAAGGAAGGTGAGACCGGACCTTGTACAGAAGGTACAAGGTCTAGAATACTAGACCCTGAGAAGTAATCCCACATCCCACAGGATGTGAACACCGCTCTAGAACACAGAGATGAATTGCATTTAAAGAATATGCCTGGTCATGAAATAAACAGGAACTGGGTGTATGTGAACCAGGTTATTACAAGCCAGACAGTACAAACTGAACTTCGAAGAAGTCACTTGAAGGGCAGTTATAGTTCAAACACCAGTTATCCAGGCACCTTCTCAGAATGTTTCCTGTTGCCCGTCCAAGCTACACTAATGGAATTCACCAACACTTATTGAAACTTTGACCTTGTGGGAGTACACTCAGAGTTCACTATTAAACTCTAGCTGCAAAATTACTGTGGGCAACTGAGCTCATCAGAAACATGTTGGTTCAAGACCTTTGTCTTTATTTCCAGCAAAAGGCAAGGCCAATTTCATCTGGGAATTTCCACATCAGAAGTGCACAGTTTACAAGTTCTCTTGGCACAAGCAGTTGCAACAGTCACCTGCAGGACACCATTCAAAGGTAAAGAAACTAGATTTTGGGTAGGGATGTCCCCACTTTGAAAGACAACTGTGACAGTCTGACATGACTGTGGAATATGACAGATTTCAGAAAAAAGTTTGTTTCAAAACTATAAAGGCAAAAACTAACTTTAAAATACAAGAAGGTAACTTTTTTTTTTTATACAATGAGCTAAAAGCCTTCAGAGGAAGCAGTTTAAGGAGAGTCTTTGCAACATGCTCCAGAAGTTATGTCACCAGATAAGCGTTAAGCCAGTACACAACCTACATGGAGAAAGCCAATGGAAAACAAGCCTTACATGAACTGCCTCAGCCACTCGGTGGTACTTGGTCTCCTCAGTAGTGAGGCCTTTGTGGGGAGTGTAGCCAGCTTCTCTCAGCCCCGCCTGCTGCTCAAAGCGCTGAATGCTCTCCTGAGTCTGCTCTGGAATGGACAAGAGCACACAGTCACACAGAAATGCCACCACAAGCAGTTCTAGAAAACAAAGGCAACTTAAGCAACCAAATGCAAAACCCTTTTCTCATCATTCATACCTAGATATTGTGAGCAGCAAGATGAAGCTTGCTGATAAGATATTTCAACTTGAAAACTATCCTGAGTCATAAGGCTAAGACAGATGAACAGTGATTTGCCCCCAAACCACCAGATGTATTACAAATGCAACACCGATAATTAAATCCATCTCACCCCAGAAGCTGCACTCCTAATTATAACTTCCTAAATCTAGGAGACCCCAATGAGCCAGACATTTTAAGTGGCCCTCTAGATTCAAGGGAGCTTTTTTGGCCAACAAAAAAATGAAGTCTTCTGAAAGACTGCCCACACCAGCTAATCTGACAATCACAGCCTTGCAGAACAGGTGGTAAAGACTCCCAGTGGTTCTACATTAGATGAAGTCAGCTGTGTCAGGCAAATACAGAGTCAGCATCTAATACACAGATATCAATTTCAGTTCTGAAAAATATGTAGGGAGGTGGAAGTGCTTATAAGTTGCTCACTCCCTAGTGAGACTATGAAAAAAGTCAAAAGGAATTAGAGCACAAAAAGATTACTGGAAAAGCTCAATGTCTTCTCTAAAACAGGTAACACTTCCCATGTTAATGTTACTGTTATTTGCAAGGACAGTGCACTGTATGTATGAGAAAACTAGAGGATCTTTGTTATTTCCCAACTTGTGACTGAATGTTCTTCCTGGGAGATGCAGGTTGGGGCTCCTGACTGGTTACTGCAGAAGAACATTTTTAGGCCATCGTGGTTTTAACTAGATTAGCATTTTATCATTGGACTAGAACAGGAGCTGCTTTTTCCAGAAGAAAGTCCGTATTCCTGGGCATTATTTTCCTGATGTGTTGGCTATTTTTGATCCAAAACTGAAGTACAAATGTAAAGCTATTCCAAAACGCTGGTCTGAAAATCTAGAAGTCTTTGGAAGCATTGCTTGGATGAAGCTCAGATCCCAGCTGCTAAAAGAAAAGGCAGCAGGGACAAATTAACACAGCAATAATTCCTCTTGTTGCAAATGGGCATGTCTCCTCTGCAAACAAAACTCACCCAACTTGATGTTAAAGCATTATGATCTATGAGGTTTGTTGGTTTTGTGGTTGTTTTTTTTTAAGTGTTACTGTTAGCAAGACAGCCACTGCTCTTAAACAACATAAATACCAGCAAGCACTCCATTAGCGCAGGTCTCTACGCCACTTTGGTTAATTTTAGAGCTTTACTTGTCATTCAGAAATACCAAGTTAATAAGCAAACAGGGTGGCAGCAGCAGCTGCTCTCTGCAGTCCAGCAACAAGGTGGCATGGACTGCAGTGTCCTATCAGCAGGTAACATGCCCTGCACTCCCCCCTCATCACTCACCTCCAGCACCTGGAAACACAGAGGCAGGAAGTATGGCCTATTCCCTACTTCCTTCTAGAAGCCAAATAAACCTCACACAGCTCAAGAGCAGAGTCAGTCTGAACCCACAAGCTGTCCAGGAACTCTGGTAGTTACCTTGAAGCATTACCAAGCCAGAGCATACTCATGTGCCCGCACCCCATTAGCCACTCCATCAGAGCTGAGAGTTCTTACTTGTAATGAGAGAGTTCATGATGACATGAGTGGCCTTGGCCTTCACCACAGGTACCTTGTTCACACTTTCAGTGGATGATGAAGGAGTTATGACAGGGGCATTCATGTTGGCATCCCCTTCCTCAATCTGTGGGGAAGAAGCAGATTAAAGTTGAAGATGAGAAAGTATCTCAACACATTGCCAGGACACATCTCTAACTACTCAAATGAGACACAAGGTCAAGCTGCTGTAGCATCTAGCCTTCATCCCATGGAAGGAACCTGTACACTGTTCTCACTACAGCTCTGGAACGTTTAGAGTTTGAAACTTATAATTCTTAGCAATTAACAAGCATCTTGCATCAAACATTTGAAAATCTACCAGGCTCAGAGCCAACAAGTTGTTAGCCTCAGTACAAAAAGGTGAACAGGAAAGAAAACAAAACGTATCTGCTTCCATTCTCATAACAGCAAATTGGACTTCAAGGTCAATTGGGCAAACGTACCCTTCCACAGACAGCTCAGAAACACAAACTATTTACAGAATGGCAGTCACACAGATTAGAGGCTGGTGTTTATCCCCCTCTCATACCTCATATCCATTTCTTGCTCAGTGGTCATAGTTCTACCACTGATCACAAGGCCCTAGCAACAAAGAACCAGACAATGAATGCTAGAAACCAAGATAACCTGTGAAACACAAGCTTCCTCCATCCTAACACAGGAGCTACTATTCCCCGACTGTACAGTTTGCTTTTTGTGCCAAACCACAACTTTAGGTTTTCTTCCACAAAAAAGATTTTAAAACAAAATGAGGCAAAAAGCAAAGGTTAAACTCAAAAGGATGCAGTTATTTACTTCCATTCAACAACACTTGACTTCACTCCAAGCTTAGAAAACAGCCTCTAAATCTAAAAGAGCTGGCCCTGCACTCAAAGCATGCCCACAGTCATTTAATGGAACAGTCTGGGTTGAAGGGACCTTCAAATATTAGCTAGTCCAGCCCCACTGCTGCAGGAAGGGACATCTTTCACTACATCAGGTTGCTCAAAGCCTTATCCCACCTGACATTTGGCACTTCCAGGAATGGGGCATCCATAGCTTCTTTCAGCAACCTATTCCGGTGTCTCACTGCCCTCATAGCAAAGAATTTACATCCTGTCTAAATCCACTTTTTTGCTCTGGATTCATTACACCTAGTGATAGCTTTTTTTTTAATCATATATAATCATATAATGGTTAGAGCTGTAAGGGACCTTAAAGATCATCAAGTTCCAACCCCCTGCCCTGGGCAGGGACACCTC
>JAOXJM010000052.1:49455694-49484720 GCA_026413425.1 Tringa solitaria
GGGAGGTGGTGGAGTCTCCTTCTCTGGAGACATTCAAAACCCGCCTGGACACGTTTCTGTGCGACCTGCTCTGGGTGGACCTGCTCTGGCAGGGGGGTTTGGACTAGATGATCTCCAGAGGTCCCTTCCAACCCCATAGGATTCTATGGGACAGGCACCGGCACCACGGTCACCCTTCCCGTCCAGTTGCGGGTCCCCCTCCCCACAGCCCCCACCCAGACGCGAGGCATGTCCGTCCGTCCCCTCCGGGGCACCCACTCCCACACTAGGTCCACGCCCGGCCCCGTGCCCCCCTCCCCCTCCGTGTTCCCCCCCTCCGTCGCCTCACCAGGCGATGCGCGGGGCGTCGCGGCGGCGGGCGCTGCGGTAGAGCCGCTTGCGGTTGACGTTGTAGGAGTATTTCTGCCGCCGGCTCTTCCCCTTCGCCTTCGGCATGGTGGCACCACGCTGCTGCTGCCGAGAGCCGGGCCGCGCCGCGGGGCACCACGGAAATTGTAGTCCCGTACCCGCAGGACCATCCCGTGGGTTCTCCCGATATGGACTACAACCCCCGTCATGCCCCGCGGGGGCTGCTGGGAGATGCTTTCCCACCTCTCCCATTGGTCGTGCGGCGCTTCTTGGCTACGGCAGCCGGGGAGGCCCGCTGGTGGTCACCTTCCCTGCGGGCCGCAGCCATGGCGGCAGGGCCTCCCCCGCCGCTGGATCCCCTCCCGCTGCCGGTGTTCAGCGATGAGGGCTTCGGGGACAAGTTCCTGCGGAAGACCCGCGAGAACCCCCTGGTGCCGCTCGGTGAGGGGAGAAGGAGGGGGGCGGGGGGAGGGGGATGATGGGGAAGGACCGGGATGAGAGGCGCTGGTGACTGGGAAGGGCAGCGAGCAGCGGGTCGGCCCCTCTTGGGCCTAAATCCACGGGGCTGCCCTCGGGGGAGGCGTGTCCGTGGTTTGAGGGTGTTATCTCACGAGCCAACAACGCTGAAGTGTGGGGGGATGTGGAGGGAGATGTGGGGCAAGATGTAGGGGGGCAAGATGGAGGTGCGGGCCTCGCCTCACAGCCCCGGCCCTGCTCTGCTGAGCTGTCTCTCTGTCCTTCTCCGCAGGCTGCCTCTGCACGGTCGGCGTCCTGACCTATGGACTGATCAGCTTCAAGAGAGGCAACATCCGTCGGTCCCAGCTGATGATGCGGGCACGTATCGTGGCCCAGGGCTTCACCTTCGCAGCCCTCCTGGGAGGCATGGTGGTCACGGCCATGAAGTCTAGAAAGTGAAATCAGGCAAGAGAGAAGCTGTGGCCACAGGCGTGCGCCCACCAGCCTGTGCTGCAGCTGGCAGGGGGGGATTCTGGCTGCGGATGGAGTTTTCTGAGGGACAGTTGTGATGCCTCGGTGGAGCTCAGAGAGGATCCGTGTTCCAGAGCGCTAGAAATGCGGCTAATACATCTCTGTGATTAACCTGATATCCGGGCTGTGGCATTTTTTTTGATTCTCTGAGAGCTTATCCTCCTGCGACACTGGAGGCTGCGCCTCACTAAGGCTCTCTACTCTTGTCAGACCTCTTGTCCCTGCCTGGTACCGTCACAGTCTGTTAAAATTGTGTCCTGTGGGTCATGGTCTGCACTGGGGTGTAGCTTTAGGCAGGCGGTGCACCAGCATTTGAGAAATCATCTGCCTGCGTAGGAAGGAACAACTCTGTTTATGGCTCGATGCTGGCAGGACAGAGTTCATAAGCAGTGGGTGAGTTGTTTGGGGAGAGTATGTAACCTGTTGGGTTGCAACTGGTGAGTAATAAAGTGAATTGCAGCGAGATTCTGACTGATACTGCATTGCAAGAGCATTGGGAAGCCAGAAGAGTAAACAGTGTAGGAAGGAAAGGGAGCAGACACGGCTGCCTTGAAGCCATGGTGGTGCAAGCAGGACACGAGAGACGCGACTCCCTGTGAAAACAAGCTGGGGACTTGCATTTCCAAAACAGGCCCTGGCTGCATTCTCTGGGATGCGCTGCTGCTTCAGCTGCTTTTGCTGGCAAGTCAGTTCCTGCACAGCTCCCTGATTTGTGGGAGCTGGAACTGGCTGCTGAGCAAGCGCCCTCTTCCCGGAGGGAGCCACACTGCCTGCGTCGTGACAAACATTGTCGTGGCCAGCTCCGAGTCCTCCTGTTGGTGTTGGATCGTTTGGATCATACTGGGGGTGTTTGGTGAGCAAGGAGGAGGCGTTGCTCACTCGTGTCAGGGCCGCAGAGTGGGGAGGACATGGGGCTGTGTGATCTGTTTGCTGTGTGGCTGTCACAGCTTGTACCTGCCTGCAGACAGAGTGTATCTCTGCAGGGAAAAGGGACACAGACCCTGCTGAGATGCCCGGGGCATTTCCAGGCTTTGCTCCCTGGGTGTCTGCATGTCGGAACCTGCACCCCAGCCCTCCCTGGCCTGCAGTGGCAGCTCCCTGATGGCACTTTGCCCTTACAAGCAGCTCTGGAGGACAGGGTGAGGAGAAAACTCGCTCTGCCTATGAACAAGCACTTGGTTTGTCCCACCTGGGAACCACAGTGCTGGTGTCACTTGAGAAGAAGTGGGGTAGGGCTCTCTCCCACCAGAGCTGACTTCTGAAATGCAAGGATGGGGACAAGCCATCACTGGTACTGAGCAGGGTGAGCTCCATCTCTGCACTGGGGAGCCCAGGGCTCTGCCTGCTGCAGGGCTACCTGCCTTCCCCATTTGGCCACCAGCCCAGCACATCTTTCCCAGAAGAAGCCACTTTTGGCTGCTTCGCTGGCACTTCCAGCCTGGCCAGCTCAGGGCAGAGCTGTGGGAGGCAACTGGTGGGCAGATCTGGCAGCACAGTCCCTTGGCAGCCTGGGGACAGCACAGCGGGCTGGGGAGCAGCTCAGGCCACCTCAAACAAGCAGGACTCACAGCTCCCTGGAGGCAGAGTCCTGCTGTCACCCCAAACCCTCTGGCTCTTCCTCTCCCTCCTATTTTTTCCCTGTAGGATGTGGTTCTCCTCCAGCCCCGTCCTTTCCGCGGGAGGCTTCAGGGCCATGGGTTCTCCTAAACACACACGTGTGTGTTGCTGAAGTGGAAAGACGACAGTGCCCTGTGGGATTGGAGATGTGGTTTATTTTAACAGATAATTTGAACAGTCACAGATACCAAAGCCGAGGGGGTGTAGAACAGCTGTGGGCACGGCTCCCCGGGAGCTGGCTGTCCCTGCCTGGCATGGGGTGTAACAGCAGCTGGGGGACCCAGGAGCCCGGCTGCCTGTGGGAGCTGGAGGCACAGAGTGCAGGGGGGGGCTCCTGCCCCCCAGGAAGCAGCCAGAGGTGCTTCCTGCTGCTGTGCAGTGAAAGGCAGAGGCAGGCAGCCGAGTCCAAGGTATCCTGCATCAGCGTCCACCCCACGCCGTGGCAGAGCTGCCTACGCATGCTGGAGCGCAGGGGGACAGAGTAGGAGTGATCAGCCCTAGAGACAGGGGGGCACAATCCCAGCACACACCACCAAGTGACTCCCTACACACCCACTTCCCTTTCTATCCTACTGCTGAGCCCCTGCCCCAGAGCCAGGGGAGCCCGGTCACTCCACAAAGGCTGCAACAGGAGGGCAGGTGACCTTTGTGGAGCCATAGCTGCAGGCCAGGAGAGCTCTGCGTACGTGCTTTCTTGGCTGAGAAGGGCTCTGCAGTGAGGCCCAAGCATATGTTTTGTGGGCTTTGCTCCATGTCCCCCCAGCCCGCTGCTGCAAACCCTTCCCAAGCTCCCAATGGGCCAGACCTGGAGCACAAGCCCCAGGACAGGGTGTGCACAGGCCCCTCTCCTGCAGGCTGGGAGATTTGCAGGTTTAAAGGGCTGGGCCTCCGAGCCAGAAGGGCTAGTGCCAGCCCCACCAAGCAAAAGAGAAAAGCTGGTGTTGTGGGCAGGAAAGCGTGTACCTTGCGGGACAGAGAGCGGGACTGAGGCAACTTGCCACACTGTCTTAGGTGTGCAAATCCAGGGGGGACAGAGAGAAGCCACAGAGCAGTTGCAGAGATGCGGGGCTTTCTGTCCAAGGACAGCACAAGCCCCAGCACCAGAACTGCCCAATCCTGCTCTAGGCCCCTGGGTTAGGGAGCTGGGGGCTCGACCTGCCCCACAGCAGCTGGACCTTCCTACCAGCTTCCCTGCAAGCAAACAGCCTCCATCTCCCATCCTAGGAGCAGAGCAGAGCCAAGGGCCCCCGAAGCCTGGCATCACACATTCCCAACTGCAGGTGGCTGTGAGGGAGGGACAGAAAACATCCCGCACGCTCACCCCATGGCCCCTTCCCAGTGCCCCACGCCACCAACCCCATAGGACAGAAGGGACATAGACACTACAACTGCTGCTCAGAGCCTTGCCACCTTTTCGGAGTGTACAGCCAGACTGGGGAGAGTTCTGCTGGACTTGGGAGAGTCCTAGCCCAGCCTGGCTGCCTGCACTCACATTCCTCAGTCCCTGCAGCTATGTTCCCCGCAGGGCTTTGCAGTGCAGAGCTGAGTCAGGGTTGTTCCTCCACCCTCCCAGCCCTGCAGCCAGCTCCGCTCTAAACCCTGCCAGAAAGGCAGATGGAGCCAGCGGTCCCACTGGGTTTGTTGCCTTGGGGCTAGGACCCAGGCCCAGGCACGGGGCTGCCATGCCTGCGCTCGCCCAGCCTCAGGATGGGCACAGGCAGGTTTATCCTCGGCACAGGGGTGAGGTGGGGAACAGTGGGTGGTGTGTTCCCCCCCTCACCCAGCCAGGCCCCTGGGCACAACCTCCTGGAGCCCAGGCAGGGGATTTCCCCCCACCCCCCCAACTCAGCTCTGCCACCCAGTGTCGCTTCCCGGGAAATGCCACAGTAATAAATAAGTGTAGAAAGAGACTGATGCACCTTTTAAGCAAAGGAAAACCGTGGGGAGAGTTACAACCAGTGACTCGAGCGCAGCCGAGGCACACACCAGGGAGAAGGGGGCAGGCAGGGTGAGTGAGGCCCCTCGTGGGCTGGCCCCACGCCCCCACCGGTGAGCCTGGCTCTGCCCGGCTGCGCTCCCGGCTGTGCCAGGCGGCAGCTAACGGGACAGGGGCGTCTGTTTGAGGGAGATGAGCACCGAGCGCATCCGCGAGACATCCTTGCTCTGCTTGCTGCTCTTGGGGTTGAAATCACAGAGCTGGGCCACCTTCTCCCACTCAGAGCCCGGGGTTTCCTCCTTGGACTCCTTCAGGAATGCTTCCTCCGAGGCCCTGCAGAGACATTGGAGGGTTGTCACTGGCAGAACCCTTTCCAAGGAGACCCTCCCCTCTGTCTGGGAACCCCCCGTGTGCCTGCTTCCTGTCCCCTTGCTCCAGCCAATGAGCTCAGCAACCTCCGGGATCCAGAGCCACACCATGCTCAAGGCTGCACTCACCTAAGACATCATTTGTCCAGGGGCACTGGGGTGTCTGCCTGCTCCCAAGACTTCTCCACCCCCAGAGCTGTCCCCCAAAAGGCACAAGACCCCACAGCTTTGCCTCTTCAGCCAGCCCCCAGAGGGGACCTTCCAGGAGCTCCGCTTGCCTCCTAAGACTCCACCATTTGGAGATGCTCAGCTGCATCGTCCTCCCTTCAGGACCTCACCAGGGCCCAGTACCTCCCAGCATCCCCCCCTCCCCTTGGCTGGGTAGCCAGTGGTGGGGCCAGGGCCCCCGGGCCCTGTGGGGCAGGATAGGGTCTGTAAGAGGCACATACACATAGCCAATCACATCGGCGTCCGGCTGCTGGTAAAAGGCTTTGTCAGCGATCCTAGCCCCCGAGGCACAGACAGAGAGAGAGCGCAGAGCAGACAGGCAGGCAGAGGGTTAGAAAGAGAGAAACAGAGAGCGGGTTAGCGTCCTCCCACAGAGCGTGACATGCTCATCACACCAGGAAAACCTGCTCGTGACAGCAGGGCTGCACAGACAGTGCCCCAACCCTGCCCCAACGCGAGGCCCACGCTGGGGGCAGGAGGCACCAAGATCCCAAGGTGGTCCCAGGTAGTCCCAGATGGGGCGGCTCGGCACAGCCACCGGAGCCACTCGAAGCCCTGGAGCTTCTCCCCTTGCCTGGCAAAGCTCTGGCCCTGCAGGGCTGGACCCCGCTGCGGGGAAAGAAGCCCCCAAACATCCCAGGAAGGCAGATCTGGCTGCACAGCAGCTCTTGTCGCAGCCCTCAGGGCCGTACTGACCACGACATACCTGTTGTTTGCCCGGTTCTTCTCCATCTGCTCGTTCTGACGCAGGTTCCACTCCTCCAGGTCCTTCTTGGCCTTCTCACGCCACTCCTGCTCAGTCACCTTCGAAGCCGCATCTAAGGCCAGAGCGAGAGAGACCCCATCAGCCAGACTGACACCCACTGGGTCTGCTGGGCAGCCCCTCGGCAGTCAGGACAGCTGCACCCCCCCTGGCCTGTCCCCAGTCCCCACTAGTACTGTCTGAAAGGCATCACTGCCCCAAGGACAGCAGATCTTTGGCAGGGGCACGAGACACCTCTCTGGGATGCAGCAAGGTCACCATCAGGTGAGGGACCCCAAGGGCCCCAACTGCCACGTTGCTAGGTGCCACGAGGCAATGGCCACACACAGCCTTGGGTCTCACCCAGTTCCTCCAGGCGCTTCTTCTGCTCCTCCCTCCATTTGCGGATGCTCTCAGGTTCCTGGGTCAGTCGGTCAGCCTTGGCTATGGCTGCGTAGGCGTCTGTGGGGCCGTTGGACTCCTGCCAGAGATGAGGACCTCACTATCAGCACCAGCTCCTTCCACAGCCCAGCTCAGCCACCTCGAAGGGCTGGCAGTGCAGGGCAGGACTCTATGCTTCCAGCACTCAGACAAGCCAAGATAGGAGGCAGGGAGGGTGACATCATGGGACATCTAGGACAGTGTCGCCAAAGCACTGTTCAAGCTGCTGTCCTAGCTCCCAGCCCCAGGCCCTGTCATCCAGAAAGACTTCCGAGCATTCCCCTCCTTGACTTGCTGCCAACACAGCTCTCGCACCCTCTGGGCAGCCCCGCAGGAGAGGACAGCCACCCGCTCTGTGACAGTGCTCCCCGCCACCACCGGGCTTCCCTGGCCCTGACTCGGGCTGAGGTAGCCCCAGGACTCTGCATCATTACAGGCTTGACCACAAAAGTCGGGGAGAACCGAGGCGAGAGGCAGGGCCCAAGGGAGGCACCACTCTCTGCATGGACACCAGCCTGCAGGCAAGAGCCACCCTCGCTCCTCCAACCCAAGCTGCCTGCACGGCTCCCCCAGGCCCACGTTGGGCCAGCGGCACTCCTAACACCCTCCGCTGGCCGGGATGCCCAGCCCAACACCGAGCTCAGCAATAGGATTACAGCTTTCCTTCAAGATCCCCAATCTAATTAAGTCTGTCCCGTTTCTGATGCGATTATTATTCCGTAAACTAAGCCCAGGCAATGCACATGCCACACTGCTGGGCACCAAGTGGGGTGAAGGCCTTGTAAGATGCTGGCACAGCTTCTCCTGTAGCCAGCAGAGCTGGACTTGGGGCTCCCAGAGGGAGCTGAGACCTAGGTGAGTGGCCCCCACAAAACAACCCTGGCCAGGGGGCAAGTGGGTTTAATGGGAAATGCTGCAGATTCAGCAAAGCGAGTGCCCCCTGGCAGCCCTGTCTGCCAAGAGATGCTCCTGACTGCCCCAGAGAATCATAGAATGGTTCGAGTTGGAAGGGACCTTAAAGATCACCAAGTTCCAACCTCCCTGCCATGGGCAGGGACACCTCCCACTAGAGCAGGTAGCTCAAGGAGGACTCCAGGAGCTACCTGGGCTGGAAAGAAGGGGCTTCTGTGGGGGATGGAAGATTTGTCATCTGCTTTTAGGGCCCAGTCGCTCCTTCAGGGCACAGGCCACGCACAAACAGATTTGGGGCAGGGCATGGCAGGCAGGACCAATCTTCTCCTTCAAGCAGGAATGCAAATGGAGCAGCCAGGACTCTCCCCCGAGACCCAGTCCTTTCCAGGAGCACCACAGCTGTTCTGTGGCTGGATAGCAAACTCCAGTCAATCCTGGGGACAAAGCAACAGAGAGCTGGCCCCACACCGACCCAATCCCCCCTTAGCACCATTGGGCCGGGGCAAAGGGTTGAGCTCTCACCTGAAAGACATCTCCATTGACAGTGGCTCCTCCATTCTGGAGACCAGCTAAAGAAAAAGGAAGAGAGAAATAAAAACATAACTATGGCAACTACAGGTGATCCCAGAGGGGCTGGTGTTCACAAAACGAAAACAAATCAGTTCCTTGGAGTTTGGTTGTGCCATTTCCAGCCCAGCACACCCATCCACAACAGCAGCACATATGCGGGCCAGGCCCAGTGGTCTCCTGTCCTTGGTGGGATTCAGCCAGCACCTCTCTCTCTCCCAGACAAGCCTCTCCAGGCACTTATGTCTTTACGGTGTTTTCACTGGTGTTTTATCTTATCTGAAGATTAGGGAAACTGTTCCAGGCACGAGGCTGGACACAGGTAGGTGCACTGATTGTAGAAAGTCAACCTGACCAGCCCCAGCCCAGAAGCGGACAGGGAGAGGCTGCCGATAGACAGAGACAGCTGACCCAGAAGCTGTCGGCCCAGTGCCCAGCAGTGCAGTGCTGTGAAGGGAAGGCAGCCTTGCCAGGGAGAGAGCCCACAGGAACACTGCAGTGTGCTCCACCAGGAGAGGAGGGCAGGCATGCATGGGAGGTTCTCAAGAGCCCACCTGGGGAGATGGCTCTAGGACAAGTTCCAAGGTTAGGGCTGGGAATGAGGCACCACTAACACCCACAGCTCCACCTCCCACCCCAGCCCCAGAGAACACTGAGAGCTGCACACCAGGGCCACAAGGCCAGTCCCATGCAGGGATCCCTGCTGCTGGGAGAGAAGAAGCTTTGAAGGAGGCATACTCCAGGCCTTGAGCTCTCCCCAGTGGCGACCACAAGGCTTGTACCAGCCAGCCAGCTGTGGGCACAGGCAGCCACATAGCCACAGGACAGATCAAGGAAGCACCATCCCCACGGTGCTCGCCCCCACAGCGCAGCTCCGACTACACCCATCTCCAGCCTGTCTGACTGCATTTATCACCATGGCTGTCAGCACCTCTCCAGGCCCAGGTCTGCCTTCACAGCCCTGTGTATGGAGAGGTGAAACCACTGCTCCACAGACAGCACAAGAAGGCCCTACACGCCTGGCTTGTGGGAAGGAGCCAGAGTACTGTGGCAGCAGTGTCCCTGTGTCCTTGCAGAGAGTAGACCTCTGAGACCCTGCCCCTGAAGATCAGGATCAGCATCTTCTACCTGCAGGGCCTGCGACCACAATGCTCCAGTGGAAATGCTTTCCATTTTGCACCCCAAAGGGCTCTCCTGTCTATGGGGACAGTGACAAGGCTGTCATTGCTCCTTAGCTTCGCTTGGATGCCACTGCCCTAGCTGGGGGCATGGAGACACGGAGATGGGAATCCATCCAACCCAGGGAACACAGCCTGAGCATGAGGAGAGAAACCACCCCACAGCTGGCACGTCCCAGCTCAGGATTCACCCCACATTCTGAGGTTTGAGAGGGAACCCAAACATGAAGCCCTTTGGCACCAAGCACAGGCCCCAGATAGTCCTTGCTGGGTCGTGGGACCCCACGGTCCTTGCATGGATTCCATCACCCTCTGGGGATGCAGTGCATCCCACAGGGAACACCAGCCCCACGGTGGGGGGGCAGCCTGGAGGGCTCCCCTCCCTGCCCTGGGGGCACACTCCTCCTTTACACCGGGGGGTGGAGGGGGTATGGCAGCCCCCTCCGTGCCCGCGGGGCGCGCAGCCAGGCGGATCCCCCGGGCAGGCCCGGCGCGTCGCTCACCCGGTTCCGGCGGGGCCGCCTGCCCGGCCGGGGCGGTGGCCGATTCGCCGTCGGTCGGCCCGAACCCCTCGTCGTTCTCGATGACGGCGATCTCGCTCTCCTGCTGGGCCAGGAAGGCGGCGGCCGGGTCCTCCTCGGCGCCGGCCCCCTCGGACGAGGAAAAGAAACCGAAGTCGTCGGCCATGGCCCGGCCCGCCCGCCCCGCTCCCGCTCTGGCTGCGCGGCTCGGCTGGGCTGGGCCTGACTGGGCCCGGGCGGAGCTGTCACTGCGGCGGCGGGCGGGGCGGCCGCGTTGACATCAGCGGCGGGGGCGGCTCCCGCTGGCCGCGTCCCGCTTCCCCGCCTCCTGACGCATCGCCAGGCCGGGGCCCGGCCGCAGCCAGCTCCCCACATCGCCGCTGCTGGGACAGGACGGGTGCTACCCCGTGGGGGACATGGAGGGCCGAGGCTGCTCGGCCGCCTCCCCTCGGGCTCGCCGGGCTGTGGTCCCGGGGCACCGTTTCCACCCACGGGTGTACTCGTAGCTCTCTGGGGTGGGAGCGGACAGCCCCTCACGGCCACCATCTTGACTGGCGGCCGCCATCTTGGGTGGAGCCGTCGCCGCCGCTGGACGGGCGACACGGTGGGACGGGAGGTGGCTGGGGCAGGACCCGCCCGGTGACAAATAGGCCGCTCCAGTGACAACCTGCTCCCGAGGGGCTCCGGTCTGCCTCCCCTCTCCCGCGGGGCCCGCTCCCCCAGCCAAAGGAACACTTCCCCTCCCCCCTTGGTCCGCTCCGGAACCGCCCGAGCAGCTTTCGGCACACTTCGGAACTCTTCGGAGTGCCGAGCCCCACCGATGAGACTCGGGCATTTCCGGGACGGCCCGAGGGCGCTTCGGTTTTTTCCGGAGCGCGGACGGGCATTTCCGGTGGCGGCCGATAAACGGCCGTCGCCTTCGTAACAGCGCCTCGCGCGCGCGCACCCGCCCGCACCCTAGGGCCGGGGCGGAAGTGCGGGTGGAAGACGTCACTTCCGGACAGTGACGGAGCGGCGGGTCAGAGGCGGCAGGAAAATGGCGGCGCCTGAGGAGCGGGAGCTGACGGCGGAGCAGACCGAGAAGCTGCTGCAGTTCCAGGTGTCGTGTCGGCGGGGGGGCCGTGCCGGCCGGCGGGAGCGGAGGAGGCGGCGCGCTGGCAAAGAACGGGCTGGGCTGGGCCCGCCCCGCTGGCCTGCTGCGGGCCGGGGGGTATGGGGCTCACTGAGAGCCGGGGCAGGCCTCGCCTGGAGCGGGCCCAACGGTGGGGGGCGAGAAGAGAGAGCCTCGTGGGCCCGGCCCTGGCGGGGGCAAGGGTGGTCCCCGCAGGGGCGAGTGAAGCTCCTCCGTGAGGCTTGGGCTCCCTGGGCAGTGGCCTCGCTGAGGGGCCGGCCGGTGCTGTGCATGCCCCCAGCACTTCGTTAGGAATGATGTTCTGTCATCGCTAATTGGGGAGGCAGGAAGCGACTGCTGAATAAACCCCATTAACGCCACGCGGGGAAAAAAACTCCTTGGTAAGTCCCGGCCATTTTAATTAGGTAGTCTGAAAAATTCCCTTTCTTATCATTAGCGCTGAATAGGAGAACTCTTCCTGGTGTCTTGGGAGGGTTAGCCGGTGGGTTTTTATGGAATGTGGTTTCTCAGAAAATTGCTTCCAACCCTCCCGGTTTGGTAATGCCTACTACAGGGAGGCCACTGGGGATTGTAATGATCTAATCTTGCTGTCTGCTACATAACAGGGGCTGGGTGGGTTAACCTTTGGTTTGCCAGGGCCTCGGGGCTGTGCAGCAGTTGAATAATTTAAAAAAAAAATAAATCTACAGATGTGGTTTATTGGGGAGAAAATAGTGTTGTGGAGTTGAAATACTTAGTGCTTCTCAGTGAGAAGTAATTAAACATGCTGGCCAATGAAAATTATCTTCAGGTGTCTTGCGTTTGTTTCTGAGTTGTAGGGCATCATGTGGTGTTCCTTGGATTGTAAAGCTCTTTTACAAATAGAGTATTTTCTTTCAATAGTGCTTTGTTTTTTCATATTAATTTTTTTAAAAACTGTTCTCTGCATTTTTCTGGTGTGATGTAACTGTAGAAATACAGGGGTTAAAGGGACTAGAGAGTCATCCAGCCCTGCCTTCCACAGCTGAGATAAGTGCAGGTGTTCTTCATCATTACAAACAGATATTTGCCAAGCCTTTACCTCTGAGTCAGGGGGATTAAACAACTTCCTGAAGTAATTAATGTGCTGCAGTGTTCCTCTGTGCCTATAGTTAGGAGGAAACTTTTTTACAGATATCCCCTCTAAATCTTTACTTCAAATTAAGCTGGTTGGGCAGTCTTACAGACAAATGAGACAAAGCAATTTAACAATTGCTTTCTCAATACTACTATTTCTCATGTAAGTATATGAGGTTTAATCCATTGCTTATGCTGCACATAATATATATGCAAAAGCTGTCCTCCAGCTCCCATTCTCTTGCTGTAAGATATCATAGTACTTATTAATCTACTGAATTTGGACAGATAGGACCAGCTGCACTCATCAGTGTCCCTGTTGCTATTTTCAAAATGCTGTGGGCAGCTGTGAAACTAAAGAATCCTGTTTCCTAGTGCTACCTGGTGTTGCCATGGACAGCAGGCTTGGGGGCTGGAGGGGAAGGAGAAGGAGTCAGAAGGAGGAATTCAGGTTTTAGTCCAGCTTCCTGTTGAGTCTTGGTGTGAAGTGGAGGGAGATGCTCCTTTCACTATAAAGGGGAGAATTTTTTCAGATGGAAGACAGCTGCTGCCCAGAGCCTGATATGAAAGCTGTACTCCAGAAGGCTTCGATACCAGGATCTTCTCATTCTTGTGTCACCTGCGGTATATGGGATTAGCTTTTCACCAGGGCTGGGCTAGTGACAGACTTCACTGGTGATCCCTTCTCCTTTGGTATTCAGCACCTGGCTGAAGAGAGCTCAGGTGTGCAGTGTGGCTTGTTTCTTTGAAATGAGGTAGAGTAAATCAGTCTGCCTGGAAAAGTTTGGTTTGTTTTTCTCTTGTTTCCAAATCAGCTGAACTCTGTTAAAAAGCATTTGCTGTTTGGAGAGGATGGCTAACTCTCATTAAAATAATTTGTACATTGCTATTGCTGCAAACACTGGTACAGTTAACTTGTAAACCTTTCAGGGATTCCTGCTGTCTTTGCAGGGAACACTTAGATGTTTTCAAAGATAACTTTACACTTTTGTTGTTACGTACTATCGTAACTCATTTGTACAGTATTCGTTCTGTGGTGGCAGGGCATTGTACTTCCACAGAAGGTGGCATGGCACTGCAGTGTGAATAAAGGAGAGTGGAATAGAAAAGAAGGGAGTGGGGATAATAGATGAGGTAAGCAATAGTAAAAGGCCCTCAATAGTGTTACAATTAAATGGAGAGCCAGAGGGGAAGCGTTGAGCAAGAGCTATAGGCTGCCATTTACCCAGCAAACAGCTGCTCCAGGTAAAGATTCTGTTGCCCTACGCAGTTTATCCTACTTCTGGAAATTCTTCCTCCTAAGGTAAAGAGGTGAATGCCTGTTGTTCTGTTTGTGGGCCAAGCTGTTGGGGTTACAGTTTAAATACATGCTTTGCATTAATTCCACTGATGTTTGCTTGATGTGCTTTGATAGTGCTCATATAAACAGCTCTGCTGGCAGAACAGTGGAAGTAGCAGCTCTCTTCCTGTGGACAGGGCTGGAATAGAACAGTTGTCTGCTATCCTGCTATGGTAGGTTAATGGAGTGGGGGGAAAAAAAAGTACCAATATGGAGAGATAATTGGGATAAACTTGAAATAAAAGCAAAAAAAAGCACTCTTGCATGCTTTCAACCTCCCATTTACTGCTGAAACATTGTCTAATGTAAAAGAATAAAAAAAGCATCTACATTTTTCATCTGTCAAGACTGTTGTCTTGATGTCTGTAGAGAGAAACTTGCTTTGAACAGCTTAAGAAAGCTGTGGTGATACAGTTCCATTTGGGAGATGGAAGAAATAGCAAAGCAGCTTTTGTAGGATGTTGTTATTGATCTGGGCCCATTACACCTGGGCTGATGTCTAACATATTTATAATATGCAAATACAAAGTAATGGACAGTTATTAGCAAAGGAAAAAAGGTAGCACTCATGATACCATTTCCAAATGGGGAAAACAAAATGCTCAGGACTGAAAACATCTCTTGTTTAAAGAAGAGGGAGGAAATAAAAAAAACTCCAGGCAGCTTTCCTACTCAGAGCATTGTGTATTGATCAAAACCCTCTTAAAGGCATTTGCTGTAATACGCAAAGAGAAACTGTCTCAGGAAAGGCTTTTTTTGCTGCCTCAAGTCAGATGTTCTTTACCCTTGGAAACATAATTCTCTGGAATTTGGCAGTGTGTTGGGAACTAAGTGCAGTGCCAGTTGCAGTCCTGTGGATTTGCATCTCTTACACTCATATGTTGAAACACAGCATATCTGCAGAGGGAACAATTTCGTAAGTCCAGTTTACAACCTTTGTCCACTCTGTATTCCTTCTGCCTTTGAAGCATGGAATTGTACTTTCCACTACTTCAGTACTGAGAAGATTTTAGCATTCTGAGCAGTCTAAAAGGTGAGAGATGCAAATAATCCAACAGCAGCTTTTGTATGTTTTAGGTCACTGCTCTGCTTTAATGAGTTTGAGAAGTTGAACTTTCCTGGCTTTTGTGGTACTGAATGTTTTGTTTTGTAAATGTTATCCACTGCCTTGAGCTTGGATCTATATTTATTTGAAGGTTTGAGGGTGCTAGTTTAATGGGATTAATTTTATTTTTAAGAGGGGGACATATCTTTTTATTACTTACTGTATCTGTGTAAGATGTGAGCTCTGTGAGGCAGAGTAGCAAAGTAGTAGTTGGTGACTAATTTGAAGACAGTGTTTGTTCTCTTAACCTTAATGATACTAAGGTACAATTCATGCTGCTTTGTCTGCCATATGAATAGTGCAGTTGGCAGCTAGCTGTGAGATTCACCAGAAACCCTACAACTGGTGCAGTGTAAATGATGTGGTGGTTCAAGTTTGTGATCTGTTTCTGTGACTAAGGTGAAGCAGTAGCTGTAGAAGGTACTGAGATAATAGTATAAATGGTCGTTGGGAGTGATAATGAACAGTATCAGTGTTTACCAGCAAGTATTGTCTAAACTGACAGTTGAACTGTCTTCTGTGGCTCCTTTACGTTGGGAGCAAGTTGTTCTGAACCAGTGCATGTCTTCCAGACACTTCCAGTGTTTTATTGTGCAGCTTCATGGATAAGAAGAGCAGTGGGATCACTAGGCACAGTGCTACTGGGATGGCTCTGTCACTTCTGTTTCATGTTGAGGGCAACTGTATTAAAATGCTAAGGAAAAAAAAAGGTAGACTCACCTCCATGGAGAAGTGTTGTTGTAGAAGATGCTGAGATCTGGCAACAGCGTGCCTGTTGCTGTAATGTGGTAGGGAAGGGGTGAAGTTTCCAGCCTGTGGCATGTCTCTGTGGAGCTCAGTAGGTCTTGCAAATGCTGCAGTGATTCAGTACTTACTGAATGCTTGTTCATAGTTCTGCACAGCTGTTACTTTGGTGCTGCTTTCTGACCTAAAACTGCTAAAGCATTTTGCATAATTGAAAAAGGAGAGAATGTTGGGTGGGTAGTGAAGCCCTGTTATTAGTGCTGAGTGATAATCCAGGCATTTAGAGACAAAGGTGTGAATGAGTTTGAGTCTTGTAAATTTTGCAAACACCAACAGAAATTCCAGGGTGTTAAGGAATGGTAATCAGAAGACTTTCAAGGCATTTTTACTCTGTTGTAAAATCAAATAATTGAGTGAATTGCAGGTGCCTTTTAAGATGTCCTAAAGGGACAATGAAGTGCCTTCTGTAGGAATCTGGGGTGAAAAAAAAATAATCAGAATACAAAACCTAAATTTTACTCAAGTGAAGCAAATCTTTAAAAATAGTTAAACCCCAAATTGTGAGGCAAGTGATAAATGGAGGTGTTCTGGCAGCAACAGCTGAGTCCACTGAGCTTCATTTCTTCTAGGAAATTGACTTCTGTAGTGCCTCCCTACAAGGCTTGCTGCAGACTTACTTTTTAATACTTATACACCACTGGGCAGTGACTTGAAGTGTTTTTTTTCCTGAGTGACTGCAATTACATAGTTAATGTCAGCAATGCTTTGAACAGTCTGGTTCTGTACAGCAGAATGAAACAATGTTTTTTGGCCCAGTAGATTGGGGAGAAGGTAAGAGATCTGTGGAGACTTCATGAGAAAGGATTCAAGAAATGCTCAAAGTTTGAGCCCAGAGCTTGAATAGGGCATCTGTCCACAGTGTCACTTGGGTGGAAATAGTATGTGGAATGTATGAATGGGGGCAGGGAAGGGAATAGATGCAACATCCTTCTCCAGTAAAACCATAGTTCAGTGCATTCTTAAATGGTCAGCTTGTCAAGACTGCCTCAGGGGCTTTTAAATGAAGCAAGAAATGGGGGAGATGAACAGAATTAAATAGGATTGCTAACAATGGATTGGATTGCAAGGTGTAATAGAAACCATGCACAAGGATTTGTATCAAATCACTGTTCTGTGTTTGCAATCATTGTGAGCTGCCTCCCACAGAAAAGCTACTCTCTGCTGTATGGCAGACTTGGGGAATAAAAGTTCTGGCTCTTTGCCACACTCCTGCGTGGCTGAGACCTCCTCAGGTGCGGTGGAGAAGACCGTGTGGCACTGGCAGGCAGAGGCCAGGCAAGGCTCTGGTGTAGTTCAGCTCGCACAGCCTCTGCAGGTCAGCAGCTCCGTCTGTCACAGTGCAAGCAGTTCAGTGGCAAAGCAGCCTGCTTCGCTTCCCGGCTCCATCCCTGAGCTGTCCAGGGAGATGCACCCTCTGTGGGGTTACAGCAGCTGGCTGGGGTGGGTCTGGAGAGAAATCCACCAGGGAAGAACATGAAGCATTGAGAATTGGTGGAATTACCTTGTCAAGATTGACCTTGCTGGAGAAATCGTCACATTTTAAGTCTCCTTATATCACCGGCACATTTTCATGTTGAATTTGTTACACTGGTTATGAAGAGTATTGTTGTTGCTTCTGCCATTGTGTATCCAAGCTAAATAATTGCTTCTGAAGGTATAACTGCTTTCTTGACTTTCTGTTGCCCGGTTATAAAAAATAAAAACCTCACAAAAAACAAACACACCTTCTTACTTTTAATTTTAAAATAACAGTAGTTTCCTTCAAAATTGCCAGCATTGTTAATGGTGTCACCTGTAATGATCTTGCACTGACTGATTGAAAGGATTGTTGTTAAAAGGTTAGCAGCAGCACACTTACGGCTTTGTTTTCCTGTGAAAGTGTGTGCCTTGGCTCTGGTGGTAGGTGCAGGATACAACCCTGAAATGTCCATTCAAACACCTTACAGCAAGTGGTGTGGGGAGAGATGTGTTTGTGGCACAGTGACAGGGATGTTTGCTTCAGCAAAGATTTGTCTCATTCAGGAGGCCCTGACATGGCTTCCTGTAATAACAAATACTGTTGTTTGATCTCCTGTGGATGAGTTCTGAGTGGCACAGGGTTAAAACGTGCCTTCCAAACATTGATGTGAGAGCCCAGTGGCTTTGAGGTCTGCTCATGTGTTTGGACTGTTTTCTGCTTCAGCTCTTGACTGTGTTGAACTGGATTTTGGTTTTTTTTTAGCTGTAGATTCCTCTGTAATGCTGGAAAACGCTACCCTCATTACTGCCTGGCTCATTTTGGTTTTGGTCTGTTTATGCTTGTCATGAGTGAAGTAATGGTCATATTGGGTTTTCAGAAATTCTTTGTTTGTCTTTTAAGTTGATGCTTTGAGGTGATGTTTGAAGGAATCGGCCTGGCATATTCTTCCAGAGTGAAATTTCTGGGCATTGTTATGTCAGACTGTTGACTGGGCTGAGTGCGGTTGTAGTTATGGGCCTTGGGCACTGCTGAGAACTGGCTGATGCTGGAAGAGTGCAAAGGCCTGTTTGAGGCTTCTTGTGCGTTTATGAATTTGGGTTGGCTCAAGTTGCTCCACTCTTAAACTGAGAGCAGAGCACTTTAAAAAAAAGAGTATTGTGGTAATGTGCTGTGGTAACTCCTGTCTGTGCTCACGTGTTGCAAAGAACAGTAAAAATACAGCACTTCCCTGACACTCTTCTGCTTTCATTCTCCCTTAGGACTTGACTGGCATAGAGTCCATGGACCAATGTCGTCACACACTGGAGCAGCACAACTGGAACATAGAGGTACCACTGCAAATAAGATTTGTAGTGATTTCAAGTACTCAGAGTACGCTGTGGGGAGAGGAGGCCCTACCTGTAAGATTTAATGTGTCAAACCCTAAATTTACACTAGTAGCTCTTTATAACAGTGTCTGGATATTGTTGGAGGGCTGGTTTCAGAAGTACAGAGTGGATTTGTTATGGCTGTGAATAATCACTGGACTGGCACAGTAACTTCACGGAGTGCACGTGCACAGGCTGCCATGGAGAAGGATTTCCATGCAGAAAAGAGTATTGGTGGATACCATTTGTAATAAGTCATGCTTACCCAGTGCTCTGGGGCTATGGACAAATGATACCTACTATTAGTGCCCAAAGTATTAAAAAAAAAAAAGACATTTTCTGCCATCCTTAAATGTCTAAAAACCTCCTTTTGCTCTTTCTTGTGTCAAAGGCAGCTGTACAGGACCGACTGAATGAGCAAGAAGGTGTCCCAAGTGTCTTTAATCCTCCTCCATCGCGGCCATTGCAGGTCAATACAGCCGACCACAGGATCTACAGCTACGTTGTCTCAAGGCCACAGCCAAGGGCAAGTTATCTTACAGTGGATTTTATCCTGCTTCTTGGGTGACTGTTTATGAGCAACAGAACTTGTAAGCAGGGAGAGGAATTTTTTTCTTTGTATGCTGTTATCTCCTTTCTAAATATTTTATCTTCTGAAAACAAAATGTAGACCTATTCCTCCAGCCTATGTTACTACTGTGGATATTTTCTCCATGGTGTCGTTCACAGTGTGAGACAACCTTCTTTATCATGGAGTGTCTTGCTGTGGCATAGTAAAGTTTGTTCAGTTGGAACAAAGAACTGTCTGCTCCTTATAGCAAAGCAATAATTTTTTCTTTTAAGAGCTCCCCTAAAATTTATATTAACTTGAGCACAGTATCAATTACTTGCATTAATGTTTCGTAAACAAATTTGCATAAGCACCTGTAAGACTCATTGCTGTTAATACCTTTGTACAGTTAAGAAAATTAGCACAGAGCAAAAGCATTGCTGCTCAAGTAGTCAGTGACGCTGGTTTTCAGACATGTTGTGTTGAATTCTGACTGAACCATGCTGGTCACTGAAATTGGATTTGATGTGTCCGAAGCCATAAAATATTGCTGGGCTTCTTTGCAGTGGTTGGAGCACGGATACTCCTGTGTGTGCCTGTGTGCTTGATGCTGGTGGCCACTTTGCTTTAGCAGGCCTGCTCCTGGCATGGAGACTGTTCTAATTCTTTGTTTGTAATTGCAGGGCCTGTTAGGATGGGGTTACTACTTCATAATGCTTCCATTCCGATTTACCTATTATACATTACTTGATATATTTAGGTAAGTATTTTTTTTTGTGCTGACTCATGTATTGACTGCATCAAGGCACGCTCTAGCGTAGATTTGGCTGTATCTCTGTCACTTGGATCTTTAATGGCAGATTTTCCATTTATTTGCTGAACTGACTTTATCTGTATCTTGGTAAAGTTCCTACACTGTGTAGTAAGAAATCTTATTGCAGAGAAAAAGAGCATCTTGCAGCCCTGTAAGTGAAATATTTAATTGGGGTTCTAACATGCAGCTTTACAGTTTGGGTGCCACACAAAGGGGATGCAGAACAGTGTCAAACTGTCTGGTATTCTTGGACAAACAGCTTGATCAGAATCGTGCTGCATTGGGCTGGGCTGCAGGTTAACCTGCCCTAATACCTGTAAGTTACCTGGCAAAGCCCAAACTGTAAGCACCTCTCCTTTTTCCCCTTTGGTGTCTATTGTGTCTCCTCCCCTTACTGCCCCAAAGGGCTAGCTCATCTTGCATCCTTACAGCACTGATAGAGAGAAAGGGGAATGTTGAAAGGTGGTAAATATCCAGCAGTCCTGCCATCTGTGGTGTTTGAGCAGTTTATCCTGTTGTATTACTTTTCCTTTCAAAGACTTTTCCAAAGTTTGGTGTGACTTTAGTGCATCCATAGAGCTAAACAACATTGATATCTGTCTTGCAGTTAAGTTTTTTCAGCCTCAGAGGCATGGCTGTTTATTCTGTCTTCATTGGGCTCCTAGTGTAATGTTCTCTTTCTGCAGCGCTTTGCACTCTGGAATTGTTGGTCTTGGAATAGCAGAAATGCAGTTTTCAAAGTTATCTGGACAAAACTGTGTGGCTTTTAACAGCCTGTCTTTGACTAAATTCTTCAAACCTCACACTGTTTGTGTGGCTCATGCCTGATGCTTCAGAGGAAGTTGAAACTTAATCATGCAGAATTCAGATACTTGCTGATGCCTGGCATGAGATAATATTTGATGGGGTGGTCTTCTGCTGTAATGGTATCACTTTGGAGCAGGTGGCAGTTTAGGTTGTTGTTATAAATGTTCAAGGGTCTCAGCTGTGACTTTTTTCCTCCTTATAAATACCAGTGACTGTCTGTGGAAAAGAAAACCTGTTCTTCAGAAAGTCAGTAAGCTGAATTTCCAGTGTCCTTTGCTTCCTTCCTAGGTTTGCTCTGCGTTTTATACGCCCTGATCCTCGTAGTCGGGTTACTGACCCAGTGGGTGACATTATTTCATTTATTCATATGTTTGAGGAAAAATATGGGAGGATACACCCTGTCTTCTACCAGGGAACTTACAGCCAGGTCAGTGTCACATGTTGGTACATAGATCCTGGGGAGATGGAGAGGTGGGGATTTTGCCAGATGGTATCAGGGCCTATGTGGCAAAATTGCTTTTCATTTAAAAGCCCAGCCTTTGTCCCCCAAACCCTTTAACAGGGTAACGGAGAGCTAGTGAACAAGTGTATTGGAAAAACAGTGACTGCCAGGCTTGATGGTATGCCAAGGCTGCAAAGTTGGAAAGCAAAGCTGCTCTGACTGTTCCTCAACCGTCTGTATGGCTCTGTAGCCAACAGCTACTCTTTGTAGTCCTGCCTTTGTTTTTATAAACTGACGTGGTGTGCCAAAATCTGTCCTTCTGTTCACCAAATTGGAATTGACTGCCTGGGCTTATATTAAAATGAAAGTCCAGAACCTGATGTGGGTCCTCAAAATTGAGAGAGGAAGCCCCTGAATAAATTATGGGAGGTGAGAGTTCCGTATGTTAGATGTGGGTTGATGGTGCTGTCTGTAAAAGTGGGACGTCCCAATGGGTACTGCCTCTTCTGCAGCTTCTCTCAGCCAAGAGAAGGGCCTCCTGCAGTGCGTCCCAGCAGACAGTTGGATCAGCACTGCTTCCTGAGTGCCAGAGAAGAATGTGGAGTCTGTATCTGCTCCATGCTGCACAGCGATGGAGCTTGCTGCCTCCACAGCTCTTCTGGGCCCCTCTGTCTTGCCTGGAATCCAAACTTGAACAACCACGGAATGGTTAGGCTACTAAAACTCAGTGCCAGTAAAACAGGGAGCCTATTGTGTACTTATCCTGTGATCTTGTTAAGAAATGCTCTTGGGTGGGTGGAATCCAGGGACTGTAGATGCAAAAAAGGGGGTTTTGTTGTTGTTTTTGTTTGTTTTTTGTTTTTGTTGGGGCCTGCAGCATTATCAAGTTATTTTTTTCTTTAGTAGTGTTTTCATTTGATCTGGTCTGAAGATTGTGTCCTGTGTGGGCTAGAGCGGAGAGCTCAGCCTTGGCTGCTGTGAGTCTGAGGGATGAAGGAGGGCTCTTCACTGCCAGCTGAGTCCAGCTGGACAGTGGGGGGTATCAATCTGCACAGTTGCCTACCTGGCTTCTCTCTGAGTTCAGTGTTCTCCAAAGCCACATCCTGAATGGAATGTGAAAGGACAGCACTAAATGAGGGTTTAGTCAGAAGGTCTGACAGGTTCATCCTCTGCTGCTGTTTCATTAAAACCATGCTAGTGGCAGAGTAATGGCCTGGGTAAATGTTGTTGAACTGTGTCACACAAGTCTTGTGGGTGCTGCTTTCCCCTTGCCTAGAGACCCTATAACTTAACTTCCTCTGCTCTTATGCCAAGGCACTGAATGATGCCAAGCGGGAGCTGCGCTTCCTGTTGGTTTATCTTCATGGAGATGACCACCAAGACACAGACGAATTCTGCCGGTAGGTAGGAAAGTTTTCCAAATAGTTATCTTTGCACTTTAAATGCAACTGCATTCACACAATCTCTTCTCATCCCCTAGCAATACACTGTGCGTACCCGAGGTGATCACCCTCATAAACACTAGAATGCTCTTCTGGGCTTGCTCAACCAATAAACCAGAGGGATACAGAGGTGAGTGTGTCCCGCCTGGCCTTTACCTCTCTCTGGGACAAACTTATGTGTTTGAAACATGCTGTTGGTCTTTGTGCAAAGAGATGAGATTTCGGGATTGCATGGGGAAATACATGTTGTTTTTCATGTGGTATCTCAGAGGGCTTGTTTGGATGCTAGAGAAATACCTTTTGTTCTTAACCTCTGCTGTTCCAACTGTTGCTGGGCACTCCTAGTTGTGTGCTCTTTGCTGCTGGCGGTCAAGCTGCTTTTAGTGCATTGCTAGTGGGAGCTGATGGGTGTGTGCTGAGGATTAAACTGAGTGCAGAAACAAGTATCTAACTAGCTGTGCCATTAATGCTGGTTTGTATTACGCCTGAGGCCAGGTGTGACATGTTCGGTGCATTCTTTCCCTTTCAGAGACTTCATTCCACACCCAGGCCCTTTCTCCTTGAAAGTCCACAGTGAGGTCTTTTAAGTACTGTCTTTCCAGAGCTGTTGATACCTGGCCTGTCAGCATTTTGGTAGAATTTTGCTGCAAAGCAGGGCTTTTCCCAAAGTTCTGCTTGTGCCTCCTGTGTCTTTTCTGCACCTTCCTGTTTCATGGCAGGAGAGGCCAGGAGTTGTGGTCTAAATCTGGGTCATTCCTGGCTACATAGATGAGCTACCAGCTATCAGCACCTTAAAAGAATGGCTTTCTAAGGAGATGTTCTTCTACTTATTGCTGTTTCATTGCTGCAATGCTTTGGAGTCACAGCCTAGAAAGCAGAGCTGGAAGAGATCACAGGCTTTCATTTAATCCACGAGTTGCTCTGATTTACTTTGGAGGGTTCCTTTGGTAATGACCATTCCAACTTGCGTGGTGTGCTATGCATTCCTTGAACAGGAGGTGGTAATCATTCACAGGTGACCAGTAACTTAAAAGCCCTTGATCTGCTTCATTCCCTGCTTCAAGACAGAGCCTGCCACTGGCAGAAACAATTCAGTTTTGTTCTGAAATGTCCAGAAAGGACACTCTGCCTTCTTTCCCATGACAGTATCTTCCAGAGTCTGGACATCCTTAATATTAGCAAGTGGTGCCCTGTGCTTGACCTGTTTAACTCCCTGCAGTTTAAACCCAGGGCTTTTTGTCCCATTCTGAATGGACATTCAAAGTAAATTACTTCCTGCTTGATTTCAAGAACCTTTTTGGTTATTTGAAGTCTTGGGTTTTCTTCCCCTCAGTCTCTGTGCTCCAGGCCGTTTCCTCCCATTGCTAATTCATAGGGTTTAGTTTGCAAAATAGGGCTTGAGGCTATTTCTGGCTTGGAAGAGACAGTGGAAGCTGCTTTTCTGGGCTGTTGGTGATGGAAAGGGTTTGTGATGTACCCTCTTGCTCACCCTTCTGGATGGGGCAGTCAAGGTGATGTCTGTGCCTGTTTCCCAGTCTCCCAGGCTCTGCGAGAGAACACGTACCCGTTCCTGGCTGTGATTATGCTGAAGGATCGCAGAATGACGGTAGTTGGGCGGCTAGAAGGCCTCATCCAGGCTGATGACCTCATTAATCAACTGATGTTCATCATGGATGCCAACCAGACGTACCTGGTGTCTGAACGCCTGGAAAGGTATGATGGGACCTGAGCTCCAGCAATGCAGACCTTGTGGAGGCAGGCTCTGGTCTGCCCCCCTCCTCCCTCCAGACACCATACGTAGGCAGGTAGGTCAGCATCTCCTGTTCTGTAATGCAGCCAGTGGGCTCTCCTCTTACCAGTACATTGCCGGTCCATAGATTCAGGCCACCCTGTAGCCAAAGAGCTGGATGTGTCACCCGTACAGGCCCACTACTAAGAGATGGGTGTGAGTGTTCTACTGTTTTCCGCAGTTGGAGCACGCCCGTAGTATGCTGGAGCTCTGCAGGTAAAGCTTGGACAACAGCCAGGAGAAGCCAAGTGGGAGCAGAGACATTGCAGGCAGGAGGAGCTGGTGTCTACAGCCAGTGGGTGGGGGAGTGTTGCTGCCTGGGCTGGCTCTCCTGAATTCTGACTGCAATTGCTGGTGGTGCCTTGTGAGCACGAGATCTACAGGACACGCAGGCTGTGTCCAAAGTAGAATGCCACCTTCTGGTCTTCTTGCCTGCCTCTCCTCTGTGCCCCTGTACTCAGTGCTGGTGGGACTGTACCTCAAATACTGTGTCCGGGTTTTGGACCCCTCACTACACAAGAGACATTGAGGTGCTGGAGTGAGTTCAGAGAAAGGCAATGAAGCTGGTGAAGGGTCTAAATAATGACTCTTACGAGGGGCAGCTGAGGGAACTGGGGTTGATTGGTCTGGAAAAAAGGAGTCTGAGGGGAGACCTTACTGCTCTCTACAGTCACCTGAAAGGAAGTGGTTGTTAAGTGAGGGTCAGTCTCTTCTCCTAACTAACAGACAGGACAAGAGAAAATGTCCTCAAGTTGCACCAGGGGAGCTTTAGAGTGGATATTAGGAAAAATTTCTTTACCAAAAGGGTCAAGCATTGGAACAGGCTGCCCAGGAAGTACTTGAGTCACCATGCCTGGAAGTATTTAAAAGACTTGTAGATGTGGTGCTGAGGGACATGGTTTAATGGTGAACTTGGTGGTGTTAGGCTAATAATCCAACTGGATGATCTTAAAGGTCCTTTCCAACCTAAATAAGTCTACGGTTCTGTGGTTTCTGCAGGGGACCCAGGGACACATTTTGATGCCTCTGGCTTCTAAAATGTGCAAGGAATTGTTGGAAGGAGATAAAACTGTGAGGAATCTGAGGAATGAGGCAGAAATCTTGGGCACTGCTTGTGTGCTTCTCACCCAGCTGCAGTGCAGGAGAAGTCTTCTGTGTTCAGTTTGCTTCCACTCAGCCTGGGGAAACCCTT
Organism: Tringa solitaria; assembly: GCA_026413425.1. Classification (NCBI taxonomy): domain Eukaryota; kingdom Metazoa; phylum Chordata; class Aves; order Charadriiformes; family Scolopacidae; genus Tringa; species Tringa solitaria. The sequence continues at coordinate 49,480,877 of JAOXJM010000052.1, forward strand.
TGTGTGCTAGGGACTGTGGAGACTCAGCTTCCCTTTTAGGAGCTGGTGGTCGTCAGCCCTCTCCATGAGGTGTTAACTGATGTGTAATGAGTTTGAGGCTGTACCTGCACCCTCAGGTCTTCACTTTGGGCCCTGCTCGTGCTTGCAGGGAAGAGAGGAACCAAACCCAAGTTCTGAGGCAGCAGCAGGACGAGGCATATCTGGCATCCTTACGTGCGGACCAGGAAAAGGAACGTAAGAAAAAGGAGGAACGGGAGAGGAAGAAGAAGAAGGAGGAGGAAGTGCAGCAGCAAAAACTAGCAGAGGAGAGACGGCGACAGGTGAGAGCAAAGGGACTGCTGGAGAGGCCTCTTGGAGGCTTGGGTTGTATAGAAGCAGTAGGGCTTTCTCATTGGATTAGAGCTGCTTGTCTTGCTTGGGGTTTGAGTGTCCTCCAAGCCTCCTGGAGCAGCTGTGCTGCAGGAGACAAGCATAAAGGTCAGTTCAGTGCGTGCCCCTTGCTCCTGCTCCCTCCTTTCTTTGCAGACGCTACAGGAGGAGAAGGAGCGAAAGTCTGAATGCCTTCCTCCTGAACCACACCCTGATGACCCAGAGAGTGTTAAGATCATTTTCAAGCTGCCTAACGATTCCAGAGTGGAGCGGCGATTCCACTTCACGCAGTCACTGACGGTGAGCTTGGGGCAGAGCTGATGGGCTTCCCAGAGTTAAAAAGGTCAAGAGATATTCTGCAGGTAGCTCAGCAAAGCTGTGGTTCCATTAGACTTTGCTAAATAGCGACCTTTGCTGAGAGCCTTAGCAGGCAGAGTTGTTCCTGGGTGAGTAGGTTGTCTTGGGGCCTGGTCCCACCAGCTTAGAAGAGAGAGATTGTGGCAGGGTGTGGAAAGGGAAGAAACTTTTTTTTCTCCTGAAAAGCTGAGTCTCATGTTGTTCTCAGTTAATAAGAGTGAGAAATAGTGTCTGGACTCCCCAGGTGCTCTGTGACAAGTCCAGTTTCGTGCCTGCTGAGAAAATGGCTGTCTCGTGGCTACAACACAGCTATGGTGCAGATCTGGTACCCTGTGAGATGCCGTGGATGTGCTCCGGCTGTGTCACTGCTCCCCCAGCTGGCAGTTAATTCTGTGCTTCTTTCCCAGGTGATCCACGACTTCTTGTTCTCCTTGAAAGAAAGCCCTGAAAAGTTCCAGATTGAGGCCAACTTCCCTCGCCGTGTCCTGCCCTGCCTCCCTACAGAGGAGTGGCCCAACCCGCCCACGCTGCAGGAGGCCGGACTCAGCCACACGGAAGTCCTCTTTGTGCAGGACCTCACGGACGATTGACACTTTTCCAGAAGACACAAAATGGAAAGAGAAATTCATATTATTATTATAATACAATATTTTTTTTAAAAGACTGCGTACAAACGAGGGATCAGAGACCACATTGCCTGTGCCAGCTGCGCTGTGTGTGTGCGCTGGCAAGAGAAGGTGTGTGCACGTCCTTGCACACCCGTGTACACAGCCATCCCCTACACTTGGAGGGCAGAGAGGGAGGGGAGCTGGTGTTGCCCCTCCGCCTTCCCTGGGGAGGAACAGGAATGGCAGCTCTTGGTAATTATTGCTTTTATTGATGACAATAATAATAAAACCCCAACAACTTGACATCTCGTGAAGATTTGATACTCTGCTGCTCCTGACAGCCAGAAGACCGGGCACCTGAATGTGCTGGGAGGGGGTGGGGGGAAAGGGCTGGACAGAATCTCTTCAGCTTCCCTCTGTGTATAAATATCTTTCTTCTAATATTTCTCTTGCTTTGTAATGACCAAAGGAGAATGGGGTTGACTATAGTATTAACTTTTTGATAAAGAGCTGGTTCGATTCTTACCTGTGTGGGGTCTTGCCCAGGGTTCTTAGCCTGCGTAGTGTAATAAACTCTGCCTCTAGCATGTCTGTGCCCATGCTTTCTGCCTCTGACCTGCCTCCACCACCACAGCCCAGCAGTGGGGAGGGGGTTCCAGCGGCTGTGCCTTGCTGATCTTCTGGCCTTGAATGGGTGGCTCTGTGGCACCAGAGCTGCTGGTGTAAGAGAAACACGAGCGTGTAGACACCTAGGGGAAGGCGGTGCTGGGGGTGCTGCCTGTGGCAGGAGCTTGGGGCTGAGGCTGGACAGGACAAGTCCTCCTGGGCCAAGTTGGAGATGGGGAAGAGAAAAAAAAAAAGACACACCAAAGAAGGGTGGGTGTAGGCTTCTTCCCCAGGGGCTTGGCCAAAGAGTTCCTGCCCAAAGGGAGAGTGGTGGCAACCTCTTCCTTCCCCACCTCCTGGTCACCTCTCTAAGGACAGGTCCCCCTAATCACTTGTCTGCACCAAGCACAAAAGGCAGCACAGAGGTCTCTCTGCCCCAGCCCTTTCTGAAGACTGCAAGCTGTAGTAGACCAGCCCTGTTTTCTGGTGGCTCCAGGGCCCGGTGTGGTGTTCTCAACAGGGAGCAGAGAATCCCTCATTTTCCTCCCAAGGGAAGAGCTGTTCCCTTTCCGGCCACAGAGCCTTCTGCAGCAGCAACCCTGCTCTTAGCCTTGGGCAGGCACAGCTCCTCTGGGGAGGGTGGATGTGCCCAGCCTGGAGCTGCTGAGGTCCCTGGGGGCTGGGCTTGGTCTTGTCTCCCCGTCAGCCAGGGGATCACAGGGATCACCTCTTCCCTGGCTGGAGGGCTGGGCTGTAGGAGGGGGTGGAAGCTGCCCCCCTGGTGCTGCTGGAGCCACCTGGGAAGATATGCTGTTGCAGGGTGGCATCCAGAAGGACTTCCCATCTCAATGCAAGCTGTGAAGGATCTCCAGGTGGAAGCAAGGTGGTCAATGGTGCTGCTGGATCAGAGACCCCTCTGGGGCAGAGAACCCTGCTAGATCTTGCTTCCAACCTTGGGGTCTCCTCTAAACCCCTCTCTGGGGTTCCTCCAGCCTCTGCGCTCTCCTTCCACCTGGCTCAGTGGTGGCCTGGGGACACCATCCCTGACCAGAGTGCTAGCCTGGCCTCAGCACACCCCTCACAAAGGGGACCCAGCAGGGCCACCCTGGCCCCCCTCGAGACAAGAGGCGGGGCACAGCGCGTTGGTATACATCATACATTTATTAGTGAATATCCCTCTCAAAATCAGCCACAACATTAAAAAAAATAATGATTGCACTACTTGGTCAAGCAGAACTAGCAACTTTCATTTTAAAAAAAGTACAAATCTGTTAAAAATTTCAATCAGTATAATACACATATATATAATACAACATACTAGTTATGTTAAATGCTACAAAACCAATATGATTCCAATGGAATGGAAAAAAAACAAACACTTTTAGAGCTTTAAGAACCTTTTTTTTCTATATATTAGCCTTTTTTCAAATACATACATGGGAAAAATGAGGTAACTGTAAAATGTGCAAGTAACAGAGCAAAAAAAATTATATATATATATTTATATATATATATATATATATAAAAACTTTCTAACACAGAACACACGTCCTAGCACCTTCCGGGGAGCCGCGGGGGCCGCGGGGGTCCCACCGGAGGGCCCGGGGACTGGTATAATAGAACAGTAAACAGTCCACTATCCCACCACAGGAAATCATTGGTAAACAGTGGTATCTACAGCGCAGTCAGCAATCACAAACACCCTAAATAATTGTTTTTTAGTAATTTTTTTTTGTCATTTTTTCTTTTTGTTAATTTTTTTTTTTTTAAATGATACTTTTAGCTGCTCATTGGAATAAATTCTGCAGCACACGAGCTGTGAGCTTTCGAGTCGCCGTCAAAGGACCGTAAGGCTTTCCTGGCTCCCTGGGCACCGCGAGGGCGGGAGGGGAGGAGGGGAAAAA
>JAOXJM010000052.1:49503190-49519973 GCA_026413425.1 Tringa solitaria
GCAGCCGCTCCCCCGCGCACCAGGCCCGGCCTGCCGCCCTTCCCGTTGCACCGGAGCCGCCCGCCCCGCCCCCCACCCCCCCGCACCCCCCCTCCCGACCTCCGTCCCCCGCCCCGTGCACCGGGGCCGGCCGTCCCCGAGCCCCGGGCCCTGCCCGCCGCCTTTTCCCGGTGCACCGGCCCTGCCCCGCGCAGCCCGGGCCCCGCCGCCGCTGCTACTCCGTACCTACCGGAGGCGCGCCCCTGGCGCTCAGCGGGCCGCTCGGTGCCTGCCCCGGCCCTGCCCGCCGCTCAGCCCGCTCGCATGGCGCGGCGGCCGGGCCCGCCGGGCTCGGTGTCCGTCCCGGTGCCGGTGCCGCTCCCGCTCCGGCCTCGGCCCGGCCTCAGCCCCGCCTCATGGCGCCCCCGCGCCCGCCGCCCCGATGGAACGGGCCGCTCCGCGCCGCACCGCCCCCCTCCCCCCCCCCCGCACCACACCGATGGACGCGCCCGCCGTACTGCTCCCAAGAGCGGCGACGCTGAAACCGCGCGGCGGGGCGTCTCGACCGTAATGCTCCGAGTAGCAGCGCAGAACAACGCTGGCCCCGGGGGGGAAGATGTCCCCGGCCAGCCCTTGGGAGGCGGGGGAGGGTCCCGGGACAGCCAGGGGTAGCGTGCAGAGGGGTGCCCAGCGACAGCCCCGAAGGATCGGGGGGTTCATCCTGGGTCAGCCCTGCAGGGCTCCAGGTACCCCTGGGCAGCCCATGGGGTGTCTTTGGGGGTGTCCCAGGGCAGCTCTCACAGGAGCTGGGGGGATCCTGGACCAGCCCTGGAGGGGTTTGCTGGGGTCCCATGCGGGCCCCTGTAGCCTTCTTCTCCGGGGGCTCCATGACCCAGGTGTGGGGTGAGATGGGGAGCTCAGAACAGGCTGGGGACTTGGTGGGACCCCAGATCTGCCTGGGTGCCTGGACCCCTCAGGTTCCCAGTGGAATAGGGGCAAAGGGGGGCAGGGCCACAGAGACGGGGGTCCCACCACGCCAGAGAAGTCTGTGTTTCCCCCCCCCCGCCTCCCAGCCCTCTTCTGCCTGAGCGGAGCAGCACAATCCGCCCTTGTCCCCAGCGGGTCCGAAGTAGGTCAGGGAGGCTGGACTGAGCCCCCAGGGAGGGAGTGGATGACAGGGGGTGCAGAGGGCCCCAGGCACCCACCCCAGTAGCCACACCACTGGGTTGATGCCCATCCCCTGTCCTGGTGAGACCCCGGTGTCCTCAGCTCAAGGGATGATGGGCGTTTCCCCAGCCCCTCTCCGGTCCCCTGGGGTGTTTCAGGATCCCGCTGCGTCCCCGCAGGCTCTGCACCCTTCCTGGGAGCTGGAGTGTCCCTTGGGTGCGGTTTGGGGTGGCTGAATCCAAATCTGTCGTGGGTGACAGCACCCAGCCCTTGGGGTCTGGGGGGCTGGAGTCGGGGAGCAAGCACAGGGGTTGGGAGGGCTGGGTGGGAGTCAGGAGATGAGCTCAACAAACAAGGAAGGTGAGAGAGGGATTTCTCACCCCTTAATTGCAGTTAATAATTGATGGATGTGTTTACTGCAGGAGGCAAAGGTCTCTGGTGGTGTCAGTGTGCGAGCGCAGAGCAGCCTGCCCGGCAGCATCCGCAGCGACACAGCCGCAGGTAAGGGATGTCAGCCCTCCTCCTGGACCCCACGGCCACCGTGGTCCATCGCAGGGAGAGGTGGGGGTGTCTGTTGGCTGTGGGGCTACCAACGGGCCATGGTGGTGTCACGGGTTGCTCCTGAGCTCCAAGTGCTGCTTGGGGTGGCCCCATCGAGCCCAAGAGATGGAGCCTCCAGCTACGTCCAGGAGAGGCTCCTGGGGTCCCCAAGCACCCCTACGGTCTCCAGCACCTGGAGGTGAAACCTGTCCTCCCATGACATGTCCCCAGAGAGCCTGTGCCTGGGGGTGTGGGATAGAGCCTGGTGCTTACTCGAAGCCTGGCTCAGTGGAGGGGACTGTCCCCACCACAGCCCCTCCTGCTCTGGGGGCTGCTCTCCAGGAGGGATTTGGGGTGGCAGCAGGCAGCCATTAGCCCCAGGCGTTGGTTCTCTGGTGTGTGTCTGTAGGCTTGCCGGCAGGATGGCATGGCGCTTGCTGGTGTTGCTCCCCTTCCTCCTGACAGCAGGTGAGGACTTTGCTCGGTGACTGTCACAGACGGGTGGGAGGTGTTGGAGACACTTTCAGCCCTCAACACTTGTTCCAAATTCCCTGAGGGCAGCTGGGACCCCCAAAACAGCTGCTCATGCCGTTGGCACCTTGGAGACCCAAGGACAACCTTGCTGCTCCAGGGCAAGGCAGAGCGGGCAGGGGGCTGGGCAGCGGGGACAGCATCCAGCATGGATGCTGCAGCTGGAGGTGAAGCCTGGTCTGAAGGTGGGAGGTGTGGGATGAGCACGAGGAAGGTGAAAGGTGGTGGGCTCTCCTGCCTCCCCTGGAGACCCAAACCATGGCCAGAAGCTGGGGCTGGAAGTAGGTGTTGCTGGGCTTGAGGGTGCAGGGTACAAGCAGAGCCCACTGCAGGGCTGGTGCTCAGCACATCTCCTCCCCGTAGTTTCAGCCAACACAGCCCCATTGTTCAACATGACCATCGTCAACGTGCCCGAGGACCTGGAGCTGGGTGAGTGGGGCAGCCTCAGGGAGGCCCCGGGGTGCAGGAGGAGCAGCCAGGGGGGTAGCCAGGCAGGAGCTGATGCTGATGCTGTCCCCAGGCCAGTATGCTTTCCAGCTGAAGGCTTATGACTTAGACGGGGATCCGATCACCTACAGCATCAGCGAGAACTTCTACTTCTCTGTTGATAGACTGACAGGCAACGTGACACTGAAGAACTACCTGGACCGCGAGGTGAGGGCAGAAACTGAGGCAGGTGTCCCTGCCCGAGTTGGGGGGGCCTGGGGTGATGGAGACAGAGGGCAGAGCTGTGAGCTCTGGAGGAGAGCTGCTCACAAGAAGTACTGTGGGGTCGCTCCATGGCCCTTAACTCCGGCTCCATGTGGGAGAGCCGTGTCGGGGGAGCATCCCACCCAGGGTGGTGGGTGGGAAGGTCTTGGGCTGAGTGATCCAAGGATCAAGTTCTGCCTGGTCCTGACCAAGTCCTGCCTTGTGTCTCCCTAGACCCAGCCCAGGCTCACCCTGACCGTCACTGTGTCTGACAATATAAACGCACCGGTGAGTGCCGGGGCACAGGCTGGGTGGCCGCAGCGGGTGATGGGGATGGGGACCAGGGTCTCAGCAGGGCTGTGGATGAGGCTCAGTGAGGAAGGAGGCTGGAAGGGGAACTTTGACCAAGGGTGGGTGATGCTGTCTGGCTGTGGAGCTGGGCGGGTGCCCAGTGCCGGAGCTACAACCAGCTCTGCTGGGTACCATCTCCTGCACTCACCCTGCACCCTCCCCGACACCCGGTAGGTCTCCAAAAAGCTCACAGTCATCGTGGAGGACCGTAACGACAATGCCCCAGTCTTCCACAACCTGCCGTATGAAACCACCATCCCTGAGGTAACCTCCCCAAGACCTGGCCCTGTGGGCAGTAGAGCAGAGGCTCCAGGTGGCTCCTGTGGCACGGGTGTGCCGGCAGCGGGACAACAGTGCCACCGTGAACAGGGTGGCTCCGCGCCTGGGCGTGCAGTGACTGTGTGCCTGGGTATGGGGTGACGTTGCGATGGGCACAGCTGACATGGAAGCACTCTGTGCCGGGGCAGTTCCCGGCGGGCACCTCTGCCCTGGTCCAGTGTCCTGCCGTGTGGCTGGGACTCTGCCCTCGCGGTGAGTTTCTGATCAGGGAGTGCCTGAGCTCAGCCCAGGTCTGGGTGAGGCTGGATAAGGGTGCAGATGGGGTGTGGGGCTGATCCTGACCCCTCTCGGGCAGCCCCAGGGCTGGGGTGCAACCCCTGCTCCCAGGGAGCCCTGGGGAGGATGGCGGGGGACATCTGGCCACTGCCTGGCATCAGCAAGGCCAGCAGCTCATCTCTGTGTGGCCCAGGGCACTGGGCAGCCCCTGGAGCCCCGCAGGGCCACAGCACCCCAGAGTAGGGCTGGCAGGGGCTGGGCTCACCACCCCCACCCCTGCTCTCTCTGGCAATGCCACTGACACCGCTCTGTGTGCCCAGAACACGACAGTCAACAGCACCATCTTCACCGTGTTTGCCAACGACAGTGACACTGGGGAAGCCTCCAAAGTCAGCTACAGCATCGAGGAGGTGAGCACAGGGCTCAGTCCCAGCATCCCGGGCATTGTCCTGGCCAGGGGCTACGTGTACTGGGGTGTGGGGGGCCAAGAGGATGCTGGGGGTCCCAGGACCTCCCCAGCAAGCACTCTATGCCAACAGGAAGATGACCTAGCTCGACCACATGAGCCAGGGCAGGCCCTGGCATCTCCCCTGGCTGAGCTTGCCCACTCCCTGGCACCAAGGAAGGCCTCATGCCTGCTACAGAGCAGCAGTGCATGGCAGATTTGGGGCATGCCATATCCAAAACCCACCCTTGAGCCACCTCCATGGGGCAGAGGTGCTGGGGGACCCGGGCAGGGGAAGCCCCATGGCTCTGGGGGAGCAGGCGTATGTGTTGGGTCAGGAGGGCTGGCTCTGCACCTGCTGGGCAATGGTGCAAGGTGCTGAACAGTTGCAAGTTGGGGACAAGCCAGATGGTAGGGCGTCCCTACAGCCTGTGGACCAAGCCTGGCAGAAGGCTGGGGGTTGAGCCCCCATCTCTTCTGGGGCACATCTGCTCCCTGCCTTGGTGACATGGACTGGTGTCCCTTGTCTAGGTGATCCCAGACAACAGCACGAACTACTGGCTCTTCAACATCCTGCCCAATGGGAAAGTGATACTCAAAGGCCCACTGGACTATGCCAAGAACACCTTCTACCAGATCAAGATCCTGGCCATGGTGGGGGCTGACTGCGCCAGGGGCATGGGGCTGCCAGGTAAGGGTGCCATGGGACTAAAGGGTGCTCTGCTCCCCAGGATGGTGGAGGGTTGCTGCACAATCAGTGGGTCGTCCAGAAGAGCCAGACTTACCTGTCCCTGACCATTCGTGACGTGCCCAACCTGGACCCACGGTTCCTCAACGAGCCCTACTTCGGCTCTGTGCCTGAGAACTGCGACCTGGTAAGGAGCCCACCTACCCCAGCATCATGTCCCTAACCCTGGCCATCCCTGGGAGCTCTTATGCCCCAGGGTGTCTGGGCCACGAGGCGTGGGGGTGGCTGGAGGCTTCATGGGTCATGCCCTGATGGCTGCATCCCCACAGGGTACCACTGTGCTGACCGTCACCGCCATGGACAGAGACACGGGGGTGAATGATGAAATCTTCTACAGCATCACCAGTGAGTGAGGGGGCAGGGTGGGATGGGCAGGGTGGGTGGTCAGGCAGCAAAGGGCACCATGGAGACTAGTTCTCGGCTTTTGGCTGTTGCCAGTGGGAGAGAGGGTCAGGCCTGCATTTCCTGGTGGCTACAGCTGGTTCCTGCTCTGCCTTTGCCCTAGATACCAGCGTCCCCTTTGTTATCAATTCTACGACGGGCACCATCACTGTGAGTGAGCCCCTGGACCGTGAGCAGCTGCCAAGCGAGGAGGTGCTGCTGGAAGTCAAGGTGAGTAGGAGGCAGCAAGGGGAACCCCATCCTCTTCCTCTGCCTGGGCCTCTCTGATGTATTCTCTCCTCCTGCTCAGGCACGTGAGAAGCACCTGGACATCTATGGCAAGGTGGCCCAGACCAGCACCTTAGTGACAATCCTGGTGACTGATGTCAATGACAACAAGCCCCAGTTCTACCACTGCTCCCTTCCCAGCTGCAACTTCTCCACCAGTGCCCAGAACAACTTCAGTGGCAGCATCCTAGAGCATTCCTCCTCCAGATTGCCCGTGTCCAACCTCAGTATCGTCGCACACGACCCTGACAAGGTTGGAGCTTGTCCAGGGGGCTGGGCTGGGGTGCAGATGCCTGTCCTGGTTGCACCACCCACCCTCACTCCTGTACCTGTCTCCCTGGCAGGGCAACAACGGCAGCTTTGAGCTGTACCTGCAGGGTCCGAATGCCAGCGCCTTCACTGTCTCCCCACCGAAGATTGTGGGCACAGGGGAGGTCCAGATCCTGGTGCAAAACCCAGCTGCTGTGGACTACGAGATAAGCCATGTCATGGTGGTGCAGGTTCGCCAAGGGTACAGTCGCAGCTCCCTGCGTATGCTGGGGCACAGGGGTGACAGCTCTTCTGCAAGGTTCAAAAGCTCAAGGAGAACATGGCTCTGCCCTGGCAGCTTGTGTGGTGCAGAGGAGCTGGGCTGGAATGTAACAGGTCTCTTTCATGTGTGGGGACTCATGTGAGACACTGTCCCTTCTCCATACTGCAGATCGTTGCTAATGACACAGGGAACCCCACGGACTGCTGCTCCACGGCCACTGTAACCATCAACCTCATTGACACCAATGACCACATCCCTGAGTTCCCTCAGAGCATCTACTCCCTGAGCGTGATGGAGAACTGCGATGATGGCACCATCGTCGCCCCAAACATCACGGTCAGGCACCGGGCAGGGAACAGGCACAGCTTATGTCCCCCAGGCAGGGTGCTGGGCACGCCTGGCACTGCTGGCGTTGAAGGCACTGGTTTCTCTGTGCACACGGGAAGGAGACGGTGCTGGTGGGCACACAAGGTTGTGAGACCCCGTGCCCATCAGGGCCATGTTTTTGGGGTGCTCACTGCCAGCAGTGCCCCAGACTCATCGCTGCCCCGGGGTTTGAGGTGAATTGACTGTTTTGATTGATTCTGTTTTAGGCCTATGATCCTGACAGCGGTGTGCTGGGCCAGATCACCTATGAGCTGCTACCGGAGAGCATGTATGTAGGGGCACGGCCAGCCACGCGTTGGGGGCACGCATTGGACAATGCTGGGGCATTGTCCCAGCAAGGGGGCTCCAGGCCTGAGCTGTTGTGACATCTCCGTGTGTGCCGTAGCCGTAAAATCTTCATGGTGAATGCCACGACCGGGGCAGTGCTGGTGAAGAATGGGAGCTTGCTGGACCGGGAGACTCGCTCCATCTATTACGCCAGCCTCCAGGCCAAGGATGGGGGTGGCCTGGTGGGCACCACTGTGCTGGAGATCACCGTCCTGGATGCCAACGACATGTCGCCCGTCATCATCGGCTCCTACTTCATCTCGGTGGAAGAGGGGCAGAATGTCAGTACACACATCCGGGTATGCACCAATGGAGATGGAGGGGATGACACGGGGCTGTCGGTGAGGAGCAGGGACTGTCCCCAGGGTGCCAGACAGCCCCATTCCAACCCCTGACATTTTCAGGCCATTGACAATGATGAGCCTGGCAACCCAAACAGCCAGTTGGGCTTCAGGATCTTACCAGGACCGTTTAGTGAAAACTTCACCATCAACGAGGCCACAGGTGAGATGCACAGCAAGGAGCCACTGGACCGCGAGGCCTTGGACAACGAGCAGGGGCAAATGGTGGTGACAGTGGAAGTGTACGACCACGGCGTGCCACAGCTCAGCACCCTGGTGAACGTCACCATCACTGTGGGGGTGAGACCTGGGCACAAGGGGGCATGAACTGGGGCATGTGGGGGCTTGGAGCTGGGGTGCAGGGGCAACGAAGGGACATGGGATTCCTGGCCATGGCAGGGGCACCGTGTCCCCAGGCTTTCTGTGGGGGCAGAGGGAATAGTTGATGCAGGGAGGCAAAAGAGGGCTTGTGTGCATCCTGCCTGTGGAATGGCAGGTGTCCACATTCCTGTCCCCAACATGCTCAGGGGACCATGTTTCCTGGAGCAGCTACAACCACAGACTTTATCTCCTGCAGGACATAAACGACAACACACCCGTGTTCCTCAAACAGTCCTATGAGTTCTCAGTCTTTGAAGACTCTCCAGGTAGAAGCTGCATGGCCAGGATGGTGGGACCAGTGGTGTCTTGGAGTCAGTGCCCACTGGCCACTGACTGTCTGTCTCTACCTGCAGGGTCCCCCGTGGGTCAGGTGGAGGCCACAGATGCTGACCGGACAGAGATCAATTCCCGCATTTCCTTCCTACTTAAGAGGAGCAGTGGCTCTAGCAACTTTTTGATCCGCTCCTTCCGCCTGGGGATAGGAAACTACAGTGGGAATCTGTCTGTGGACCCCGACATATCCCTGGACTATGACACCATGCAGCAGAAGTTCTTCTCCTTGGTGGTGGTGGCAGAGAACACAGCCGCAGACCAAGTGGGGGACACAGCCAATGTCACTGTGGTAGTCCACATCCTAGATGTCAATGACGAGCGGCCTACAATCCAGCCTCCCTCGCCAGACAACATACGTGTGAGTGAGAACGGCACACAGCAGGGTCTGGTCCTCACGCTGATCGCCTCCGACCTAGACACCAACCACTCGCTGGTCTTCGAGGAGCTGGCGGTTACCTGCTCCAAGGGGGGGGTCAGCGCTGGGGAGGTGTGCTGGGATTGGTTCCTGCTGGCACCCAACGGCTCGGTGCTGGTGAACAGCTCGGACATTGACTACGAGCTGTGTGACACGGTAGAGATCACGCTGCGGGTTGAAGACCTGTACACCGAGAAGGGCAACCGCTACAGCCAGAATGGTAGGGAACCCACTCCCTGCTCCTTCCACTGCCACCGGGAACAGGGGGAGGTGGGACCTGCTTTTCCCACCTCCCAGGAGGGGCTTTGGGGAGGAGGGCGGGAGCTGGGTGGTTTGGTGGTGGAGGGAGGGTGTCCCCAGCTCTTCTGGTCCCTGCCACAAGGACCTGAGCCTGCTAGGAGGACAGGACTCCCAGGGGAAGCAAAGGAGGGTGCTGCCCTGTGGGTGACCCGAGGTCTGCATTTGGGGCATTTGCAGAAATCCTGAAGATCCACATCACTGACGTGAACGACAATGTGCCGCTCTTCCTGCCCATCTCGGAGACCTTTGGTGAGCAGCCGGGGCTGGTGCATACTGTGACCTTCTTTGCACTCACACGTGCTCTACCATCCTCCCTGGCAATGAGGACCTTCTTCCAGCCAGGACAGGGCTGTGAGAGGTGCAGGGGCCAGGCTGGGGTTACTCGATGCTTTCCATGAAGGCTGTTGGGTCAAGAGCAGTAGAGGGGGGAGATGCCCAGAGCTCTGTTGAGCCCCAGGGCTGTGCGGGCATGGGGTCAGCAGCAAGCCTGGCTGCACACCAGCATGACCATGCTGTCTGTCTGTCCCTGCTAGTGGTTGTTCCCGAAATCTCTCCTGTGGGCCTGCAAGTGGCTACTGTGAAGGTGAGGAGCTGTGTGCATGCATCCATCAGTCTGCAGAGACGGGCCCACCTATCCCCACTGTGGACAGGCAGTGGCCCTTCCCATCCATGCTCCTGCCATGCTTTGTCCCCACAGGCCACAGATGCTGACTCAGGAAGGGCGGGAACCATCACCTTCTCCGTTGCCAGTGTGGTGCTCGTGGAGGACAACGGGGCCAACCGGACCTTAGAGAACCTCTTCAATGTGGACACAATAGAAGACAACAACACCTACATTGGGAGCATCCAGTGAGGCCATGGGTCTGGGCCAGGGTGGGGAGAACGTGGCTCAGCTCCTGCCTACCACCAGGCAGAGGTGCAGACAGGGCCAGGACAGGCTGGCAAGGGGACAAGGCCATCCTGGGGTCCTGCCCTGGACATGGTGGCAGGGTGGAGCTTGGGGGATGGCCGTGCCCTCCTGGGGATGTGCCACGGGTTCGCTGTTGTCCCCATCCTTGCAGGGTGGCCAGCAACCTCGATGGCTCACTTAAGGGGCAATACCAGGTGACGGTGAAGGCTCAGGACAACGAACCACCAGTGCACACAGCACAGATTGTGCTGAATGTGAGTGTCACCCCCGTCCCCCCCCGGCCACGTCCGGGGACACCCTGCCCCTGCTCACCCCCGCTCTCCTCACGCAGATCTTCGCAGTGGACCAGAGCTACCGCGTTCGCCTCCAGTTCGTGTCAACGGTGGATCAAGTCCAGAATAATTCGGAAGACATCAAACTGTAAGGGGTGCAGGGCTGGGCTGGGGGGGTGCACCGCTCTGCAGCAGGTGACACAAGCATGCACCCTCCCACCATGTCTCCCAACTTCACGGACCGTGAAGGGGACCAAGGCAGGCAGGTCCCCACCGCAGCCGGGGGCTGCAGGGCATCCAGCCGCTCCCTGTGTCCGTGAGCGGAAAGGCAGGACACCCGGCCCAGCCTCCCTCCATCTCTTCTCTTCCTAGGGCCCTAACAACTGCAACCAAGGCAGGGGTCTACGTGGCAGCCATCCACAGCGTGGAAGACACCCGTGCCTTCCAGTGAGTGAGGCCATGCAGGTGGTAGGGAAGGGGACGTGGCAGTGGCATCAGAAGGGGTCCTCCTGGCACTGTGCCCTGCCACCCTCCTCACCCCATCTCTTTGATCCCGCAGGGTGGAAGCCAAGTCAGTGATGGAGGCATACTTCGTCTACAGCAATGGCACTGCCCTGGACGTCAACCAGCTGACCGTGTGCGTGCCGGGGTGGGGGCCACAGATGGCCAGCACCAATCCACCTGGACTGGCCCAGCCGCTCACGCCTCCGTTTCCTTTGGCAGGCTCATTCAGTCTGACCCGCAGATCCTGGCTGAGCTGGTGAACCTGGGCCTGGCTGTCATTGTGAGTGGGGCTGGGCAAAGGGACACAGGGAGAGGGCACCAGCCCCATGTGGGGCTGGAGGTGGGGGGGGGTGGTGGTCCACTCACCGGAGCTGTGGCCTCACCCTTGCTCTGCACCAGGGCCCCGGGGAGGTGGTAAAGCCCACCAGGGAGACAGAGCTGATCGGCATCATTGCAGGGCTGGCAGCATTCCTGCTCATCTTCATCCTCATCATGACCCTGGTCTTGGTTCTCACCACCAAGAGGTACTGTGCTACCCACACCCCCTCCTGCCTCCCACCCCCAGATCCCATCCCTACCCTCCGTCCCGCTCCTGCCCACCCCATCCCACAGCCCAGTTCCTCCCTGTACCTCTCACCCGCCCTGCCCCTGGGCTTTGCAGCTACAAGAGAAAGCTGAGTGCCATGAAGGCTCTGAAGGTGGCCACAACGTTCAACCCTGCCATGACACAGCAGGGAGCCGGCATCCCTGGGACCAACCAGTACAATGCAGAGGGGTGAGTTGCGGGGGGAGGAGGGGGGCTTCCTGAAGCAGGAGGGGAGAGCCCAGGCTGTCCCCACACCCAGGGTGGCAGGGCTCGCTGTCACAACCTTCCTGCCTGGGGAACATGGCTGCCCTGGGCTGACCCCCCAGCCCCATGGGATGGTCACTCACCTGCCACCCATCCCCGGCCAGAGCCAACCCCATGCTGAACGTCTCGATCGATACCTCCCACGACCTGGGCTTCCACGAGGACTCCGTCTCTGTGGCCAGGTGAGCTCTGCCGGCAGGTCCTGAAGGCCACAGGGCCATCACCCTGCATCCCCACCCCACTCCATCAGTGCCCAGAACCTCTCCTACCCCCCCACCCTCCACTCTCCGCAGTGTGAATTCCCTGGATGAAAACACAGTAAATGCACCCGGGGACTATGACCTCAAGGACAAGGTGAGTGTGCAAAGAGCTGCTGGTGCCCAGCAGGAAGTCCTGCCATTGCATCCCACAGCCCCTCCTCTCTGCTGTTGTCCCAGAGTTCCTGGACCCCTCACGTCCCTTCCTCTCTGTCCCCTTAACAACCCCCAGGGAAGGATGGCAGTGCCCCCATCCTTCATCTATGTCCCAATCTCCTCTGACCACACTCTCCTCCTGCAGCTGGGCAAAGCGCAGCCGACGGACCACAGTGACGAGGAGGTGCTGGTGGCCGCCCTGAACCAGAAGGAGCCCACCAAAATGGCATACATCAACACCACCTTCACCACCACCGACTTGTGAGGGGGTGTGCAGGGCACAGCAGGGTCAGAGCAAGGCTCGGGCAGCTGCTTTGGTGATGATGTCTTCAGAGGCTGGCAATAAACCTGTCCCACGGTGGTCACAGTGTCCTGTGGACATCAGCCCATCTCTCTGGAGGGCTGATCTCTCCCAGCACGAGGTGGGAGAGGCTGGGAGCTGGAGGGGAGGTGAGTGCCACCACGGGGCTCGGCCTGGTTTCTTGTCCCCAGGACCTTTCCCTGGGCTGTCCCACTGTCCCCAGGCCCCTCTCAGCCCCAGGGGAAGGAGATGCAGGCAGCCCTGCGTGGAGGTTTGTGCAAGGTTTTATTACCCAACATCCACGTTGACAGGTTGGTCCTCCCACCCCCTTCCTCCCCCCCGCCTCCCCCCCCCCCCCCAAAAAAAAAAAAGAAACAAAGAGGGGAAAAAAAAGAAGAAAGGAGGTGACGAAGCCACAGCACTGGTGTGCCACAGCCCAGAGCAGGGGGGTGGGTGCCCCAGGGCTCCTGGTCATCCCCCAGGTGGCTGTGGCACTGCTCCTGCAGCCCAAGGCACTGAGCAGAGCTGGCTCCCGGCAAGCGCCACGGCACAGAGCGGGCACTGGCCACAGTTGCCAGCTGGCGCTTCAGTGAGCCCTTCACAAAGACACCTCCCTGCCCCCGGTACAAGACACAGCCCCCCACAGGACCACAACGAGCCCAGGATGTACAATGGGGCTGGGGGGAGGCAAGACTTGCCCCTTAAAGCGGGGAAGCGGCTGCCCTGGTGCCCCCCAGCACCTCGAGCCTGGAGGGGATGGTGCAGCTCCCCAAGTACCACCCCCCCACACTCTCCCAGTTTGCACCAGGCGCTGGGCACAGGTCTGGGGCCCCCCCTTGCTGTGGCACTGCGGGGCTGGTGCTCCGCACTGGGCCAGGTCCCGCATCTCGGTGGGACACCATGGTGCTGCCGGCCACGGGGATGCTCACCCGGTCACGGGGGGGGATGCTCACCACCCCCTCGCACCGCCCCTGCGCTCCCGATGCTCTCCAGCCCGGCGGGGCGCAGGCAACGTAGGAAAAGTGTTTGAAAAGAGGGTCACGGCCCCACAGGTCACCGGGGAAGAGGTGGCACCAGGCAAGACGCGCACGGCTGAAAGTGTCTCTTAAAAAGCTCCAAAAAGGCAAACACGGTTCAATAAAAGCCCCCCTCCCTCCCCACCCTGTAAAACCCCAGCTGTAAAAAGAGGCAGCGCTTTGCAGCAGGCGCAGGGACGGCTGCCGTGGGAGGAGAGCAGCCGGTGGGGCCGGAGGGACACGCACGGGGACCAGCGCCCACGTCTCCAGCACGTGGGTACGTGGGTCCTCTCCAGCTGGATGGCCCAGCAGCAGGGCAGGCTTCATCCCCACCGCCAGCCATGGTGAGGACATGTCCTGGTCTCTGATGGCCATTCCCAGGCAGGTCCCGGGGCAGTGGGAGCTGGGGGCCACGGGGACAGACTCCCCACATGCCTCCAGCCACAGTGACAGGGACAAGCAGCTCTCCACCACAGGAGTGGTCAGACTCAGTCTCTCCCATTTGAGATATGTTCCGGTGCCCCGTGTGGCCATGTCCTCCCAGCTCCAGGTCACCCACAGCACAGCGGTGGGGCAGAGAGGACAGGGCTGTGGCAGGCTGGGCTGATCACTCCTGCCCCGGGGGTAGCCACGGGGACACGTGAGTACATGGTGATGGGGGCTGGTCAGAGCATGGCCGTGCCCTGGACCAGCGAAGCGGTGGCACAGCGATGCACCAGCATCTCTCCAGCACGGGGGAGAGACATTGCTGCATGGGGTGTGCCCCCCTGGCACCCCGTGCCATCTCCAGCCCTGTGCCACGAACAGGAGATACCCGGGAGCAGCCACCTCCGGCTGGAAGGAGCCATGTGCTTCCTCGTGCTGAAAAAAGCCACCAAGCACACAGAGACCAGCCTCACATCCCAGGGCACCTCCGTAGGGCCAGGCTGGCAGGGGGACCCCCAGCGAAGGAGATGCCTTGCCCCAGCGTGCAGTGCTCCATCACCGCCTGTCCCGGACCCAGGAGCCCCACACACTGGCAGCGGGCATCTCGGGACCCCAACCCTGCTTCCCCGGAGAAGCCCCGCGGCATCCCCACCCCACCGGCGTGGGCAGTGGCTCACTCCATGGCGGGGCCGGCGCGGGAGCAGCACCGCGGCCGCCGGACGTTCTGCAGCAGAGCCCGAAAGACGCTGGGCTGCCTCTTGGCCTCGCCTTTGCGGGGGGCTCCCTTGATGGAGCCAGCACGGGTGCTCTGGGGGGTCATCACCACCTGCCGCCCGTGCTCCTCGATCTGCTTCTCCAGGTGCTTCTGGATGGCCATGCCCAGCACTTCCACCTCCATGGAGGCCCCGTACACCTCCCACGTCATCCCCTTTTCGTCCCAGCTCACCTCCCGGATGGGCTCCGGAGTCTCCTCCACCACTGTCCCCTTCACATGCACCTCGGGGTATGAGGCCTGCGGGGACTTGGTCACCGGCGTCATGGGCCCGGTGGCCACCGAGCGGGTCTCCACAGGCATGGACACCTGCATCTCCGCGTCCTTCTTGGAGGGCTCCGGGCGTGGGGGGGCAGCAGAGCCCATCTCTCTCTTGGGGAAGGTGAAGGCAGCAGCCCCACCGGGGGGGCTCATGGGGCTCAAGGCCACCGACACCAGGGACGCTCGACTGTCCACTTGTGTCCCCATGTCCTGTGTCCCGGCATCCTGTGGTGGGGTCACCTCGAAGGAGTAGGACTCGCAGAGCAGCTTGGCTGTCCGGGGCTGCTGGCTGCTCCCAGCATCCGCACCCTGGGCTGGGGTCCCCTCGGCTCTGCCCTGGCCTGGGGTGGCGGAGCTCAGCCCTGCCTCACTTTTGGCCCTGCTCCCTGCAGTGCCGGTGCTGGGGGGCTCCACTGTGCCCCCCTGGGGGTGCTTGGGAGCCTCGCTGCCCCTCTGCTGGGGTGCAGCGCCCAGGGACGTCCCTGTGCCCCCCTGGGGCTGCTCCTGGCTTGGAAGCTCAGCTGCTCCTCCAGTGCTTGCAGTGGGCTCCACAAACGCCACGTGTTTGGCAGGAGCCGGCGCGCTCCCCACGTCCTTGCCGGGCGCCTTGAGGCAGGGCTCAGGCAGGGGGGGCGGGGGGGCTGCGTTCTCCTTCTGGGTGCCGGGGACCCCCATCCCTGCAGGGCCACAGGCAGGGGCAGCGCCACTTGGTCCCCCGCAGCTGCCCATCGCTGCCGCCATGCTTGGCTCTTTGCCGGTGTCTGTGCCGGGAGCCGGTCCCGTTGGCGATGGCACCTTCTTCTCTGCGGCTGAGCCGGCCGTGGTGCCCTGGGCCTCTGGCTCAGCCACGCAGCAGGTCCTCATGGCACAGCCGGAGCCGGACTGGCACTCGCCCACCGGCGAGCAGCCAGGGGAGCTGGCGCCGGGCTCGCAGGCGTCCTCAGCCCCAGCCTGACGGCTCAGCAGCTGCAGCCCCTCGGGCTCCTTAGCGCTGCCCATGCCCAGGGAGGGCTTCTCCCATGCTAGTCCCGCCACGGGTCTGCAAGAGAGAGGATGGGGCAGTGAGGGGGGAGCAGCTCACGGACCCCCAGCCCCCCTTGGCTGCTAACTGTTTTTCTCCCTGCCACCCATAACAACAGGTTGGGTGGCCGCCCGGAGCACCCACCGTCCCCGGCACAGCCTCCATGGTGGCACCCCACAGGAAGGGTCGGCTGCCTACCATAAAAGCCAGCCTTGCCCCCCAGCACAGCTGGACCAGGAGTGGGATCCAGGCGCTGCTGCGGCTGCCGGGGCCGGGGGATGTGGCGCAGGAACCCCTGCAGAGAGAGTGGCAGCTGGAGCGTGGCCCTGGGTACCCAGCTGAGAGCCTGGGGGGGGGCTTGGCACCCCCCCAGCTGATAGCGGGGAGCTGGGTGCAGCATAGTGTGAGAGCAAGCCGAGCCCAGGGGCTGAGGGGGGCGGCGGGGCACGGCAGGGACGTGGGGTAGCCATGGACCGGCATCCCTGGAGCTGGGAATGATCTGTGTCCCCCGGCCACGGGAACCCCCAGCTCAGCGCCTACACCCCATGTCGAGGGTGCGTTGAGCTCCGGCCGTGCCACGCAGAGCCGGCCACCGGCAGGCACCCCAGCACAGCGAGGGGACACAGCCCGGTGTCACCCAACTGGCCCCAAAGCCTCCCCAGCCCTGTGGGGCAGCCCTGCAGCAGGGGCACGGCAAGAAGCCCCCAGCTCTCCGGGAGCCCCCAGCTCTGCCAGCGAGTTCCCCCGGAGCTGGGAGCACACGCATCCCGCAGCCGTGGGGCACCCCACGCCTCCGGCCACGGCCACTCGTGGGTCCCGGAGAGGGCAGAACCGAGAAGAAACGGCTGGAGCCGAGCGAGTCCCCCCCCCGAGGGAAGCGGCAGGACCCGGGGCCAGGCTGACACCGACCCCCGGAGGCAGTGACACTCCCACGCACCGTCCCTGTCTTCCCACGCAGCATCCCGTTCCCGGGTGGGGTGCCGCCCTGCACCCCCAGTCCCGAGTCGGGGGGCTATGGGTGCTCGGCCCGGCCCGGGCGCGCCGGTACCGCTGCTCCACGGAGGAGCTGAGAACCCCCGGCACACGCGTGTGCAGACGCGCAGGCAAAAGAAAACACGCGTGTGCACAGGCACAGGCACGGGCACGGGCACAGGCACGGACCCCCGTGTGCACACGCACAGGCACGCACACGCCCAGCACATGGCGACGGGCACACCCGCACGCGCGGACACGCGTGTGCGCGCCCCGACCCCGGTTCCCCGGGACGAGCCCCGCACAAAGCCACCCCCGCAGCAGCCCCGATCGGGGGGGGGGGGGGGGAAGCCCGACCCCCCGCCACCGCTCCC